>CM067172.1:21414109-21721891 GCA_034093135.1 Erigeron breviscapus | reverse complement strand
AATACAATTGATCTAATACTTGGAAATTCTCTAAACAATCGAAACACTTAAAGTAGTGAAATGTTCCTTTTTGCGATTGAGAGAATATTGCACAAGTTCACCAAGAAATGCAAATGTCTGAATATGCAAAGTTGTTTCTTGGTTGTGCAAAGACCTCTATTTATAGATAAAGTTGTCATTGGGATTACAACTTTATCGTACAAATATGGTTGAGAGCATTTAAGGAAGCAATACGACTTCCAATTAAATGTTGTATAAAGTATGACATAAAGTCACTTTATTCAACCTGCTTTATGTACTTTTGTACTTTAAACATAGACAATTTCTATTGTCCGGTTAATAGCACATAAAGCATAAATGTCTTCCTCGTAATCAGTGTAATGCTTTGTAAATGCTTTAAACTGATATTCTCCAATTTCTATCTGAATAGAATGTCAACTGGGCTTCGCTGCCATTGTCATTCTCTATCTTCCATTTGTTGTCTTCGACTTCATCTGGAATGTCTTCATATCTGGTCAGATCTCAACTGGACTTCATATATTTCTGGACAATTTCTTCAGGTCTCCAGATGCAACTGGAGACTGGCCAGTTTATCAATAAACTGGTCCTAACAAATTCCCCCTAATTGTCCTGAAATATTGCCAAGTCTTTTCAAGTTCTTGTATCTATACAAGTATGAACTGGAAAGACTTGCTTGACTAAATCTATTTAAATTTTCCAAGGCATTTTTATAGATCATTAAATGCCTTGGGTATTTCTTTTAAGTTTGTTAGATTTAATCTGTTATCTATCCTGTTGTTACAATCTGGTAACTTCATTTATACAGGAAAATGAAATTTACATCAGTTACAAGAAAGTAAAATAAAATTACAAGATGATAACTGGAAGGAAAACTTATACAGATGGCCATTCGCCAGTTTTCCCTCTCTTGGCAGCTGTAGAGATGGGTTGGTTGTCTTCAGGATCAACGTTCAGTTTTTCTTAAACACTTTCCTTGAACTTGATAAGACTTTGAAGCACATGAATCCAACCTCTTTCCAACTTGTTCTTCTGCTGCCTAGCCTCCAACACATTCAGCATCTCCACATGCTCAGAATGGCCATACCTATGGATGTCTGGATTTTCAGTTGAGCACATTGGTCCATTGAAGTACTGAACCCCAACTGTAAAGTATTGAGTTCCAGGTTTGATCGACACTTTAACATCAATGATCTTTCCTGGTTTATATCGACGCTGCAGTACTTCAGTCAAGTATGCACGTGCTTCAGATTCATTAGCCAGTTGGATCTGGCTAGTGCTCAGTTTTTGCACTGCAGCTCGGATATCTTCAGTTGTGGGCTCATTTGGTTGCACCCAAGTCCTCAAATCTGCATCTCTTGGCAATGGTTTTAATTTTCCTTTGGACTTGGGTGGATTCAGTACTCTTCTGACCACTTTCTTGACATTCTCCATTCTCCTTTGAATTCCACTGGCCCTAATCTCTCTGGCCTTCTCCACTGATACAACAATGTTCTTGGCATCATATTCAGCCTCATCATCAGGATAATGTTTGTCCAGCTCGATATCAGGCATTTCATTCAACATACCAATTATCCTTTGATCAGTTTTAACTTTCAAGTACTGCTCCAGTGGGATGCCTAACAGATTGGCATCACTAGCATCAAGTATCTTCATTCTCTCCAGTTGTCCTCTGGTAATTGCTTCTTTCTTTCTTTTATACCATCACCAATTCTTGCCAGTCTTTTGCTATCACTTTCAGACACTGGAGGAAGCTTATCAGGATTACCAGTTTCTAGCACACTGGCATCAGTACCAGTTGCTTCTGTTTGTGTATCAGTGGCCAGCTCAATACTCTTTCCCTTGTCTATATTCCCCCTATCAACCACATCTTCAAATTGTTCAATAACTTGCCCACTAGCATCAGTACTAGTGGCCACAACAATTGCCTTATCACCTAGAGCTTCAACAGTTGTACTTGGTGCATGGACTGATCTTTCCCCCTTGGCAGCATCTAGTCCTTGACGAATAACATCAAAGTCAAACTGGCTAGATGGCAAGCGACCTAGAGGCTGCCATGATTGTAAGTCTTTGCACTCCTTGAACACTCCACAAATCATGCGAACTGTCCTCCACAAATGATTCACTTCTTTAGACTGAGTCAGAACATTGGCAGATGTTTGTTCCTGACTAGTCTTGATGGCATTCAAAAGGGTAAGATCATCTGTAGAAAGCCCAGTTGCAACCAATTCTCTTTCCTTCTCCTTTTCTTTTCCAACTTCAGTTGTCAGTTTGTCTAAAGCTGTTGAATGTTCAGACACTTTGGCAGCCAGATTATCGAGACTACCCTTCAACAAATCAACCTGTGTAGTGATTGGGGTCAGGTCAACTGGTGAAGGGGTAATCTTGGTGATCTCAGACATCACCCTTTGAACCAATACTTCTTCCCTCTCTGCCAAGGTATCCTTAATGATCTGACCAACTGAAGTTGCCAACTGCTGCCCAAGCTCAGTCACATTAAAAGCAGGTCGATCAACTAATTCCTTGACCTGTCTTTCAATCTACTTCAGTTCAGTTTCAGATGATCTGATAGTTGTGCCAAGTAAACTGGAGATTGATGAGGTGACTTTTGTTTGAGTTAGGTCAAAGGCTTCCTTTAGAGAAGTGGCCAGATTGTTGCAGCCAGTGACCAACTCATTGAGCTTGTGAAATACCAAGTCTTCATTATGTGCAAACCTATTAATCCCCAGGTCCACCACTTTTTGATTGGTCAGACTGTCTTTGTTGTACCTGGAGATTGACTTGGCATTTTTCTCAATTGTCTTATGAACATCCTCCACCCGTTTGATCAGGTCTTGGATGTCGGTTGAGAAAGAGACAAATTGAGTGTCCAGTGACGGAGGGGGAAGTGTCACTGGACCAGCAGCAGGGACTACTTGAGTAATTGGAGGAGGCACATGAAGGGAAACCTCACCAGGTGACTGACCAGTATCAATGAAGTAGAAATAAAAGGGGTTAAAGAAGAAGAGGTAGGAAAAACAAGTGGCTGAATGTACTGAGTATTCCCAGGTACATTAGCCGGCGACGGTGGTGGCATGTGTCTATTTCTAGGCACAAAGAGTGAAGATATGAGGGATGGTTGTTTAGGTCGTGGAATTCTAGTGAGCGTATCTGTTGAGGAAACTGGAATTGTTTGTTCTGGGGGCGGATCAAGAAATGAAGGGAGTTGATCTTGTACAGAAGCATCAACTATCTCTTGATCAGAAGCTGTTCCTTCAGAATCCGAAGACTCTAGCTGAACTCATCAACATCCATGCCCAGATTCATGAATGATAGAGATGGCTGATCAGATTGATCAGTCTCCTGATGACCTTCTCCAGTTTCCTGGAAGGTTTCATCAGTTGGTGGTGCAGTTGCCGTAGCAACTTCACCAGGGATAGAGGTCACTGGGATTTCCTCAGTTATAATTGCTCTATCCACAGTCATAACATCACTGGCCATAGAGTTTGGAGCTTCAGTCTCCAGTTGTGACTGGCCGAAGACATCGTCAGCTCGTGCAAGAAAAGAAGTGTCAGAAATTTGGCCAGACTCAAATTGTTCAGACACGAACTCTACTCTAGGTTGGGGTAGCCCAGTATTTTCTTCGCCACTCTCTCCTACAGAAAATTCGAGAGTGGTTGCTTGCGGTTCACCCATTTGACTATCTCCAGCAACCTGTTGGGAGGAAGCTGGAGGGCTGGTTGGGTTTCTACTGTCAGTGGCAAGTTCTGACTGTTTCCTAAGATGACGTGATCTGGTTGCCTTTGGAACACCCTGGAGACCTGTTGGGAGGTCTCCAGTGACAGTTGAGGGAACTGACAAGCTGGAGCTGGAAGGGTTATACAGTTGTTCAGGCCCAACAACTGTCACTAATCCAACAGACGAACTGGTGGGTCCCTCATTATTTTGAGGCCCGCCCAGTTGCCTTTCTGACTCACCTTGGACTGGTGCATCAGTTTTAGCGAATGTCAGCCGCATTCTTTCTGGAATCTCAACCTTCCCAGTTATTGATGTTAGGGAGTCAAGATTCCTTAACATTTCTGGGCAGTGTACAAAGATTGAGTGTTATGATATTCAACACTCCCCAGAATTTCAAGGAAACAGAGGGATAAATACCTGGAGAAGGGGATGCACAGTCCCCTGGTGCCCTTCAGCTTTTGAGCAAGGCCCCTGAACAAGGATATCAGCAAAATCCACTCTGAGTCCGTACCACAAGCAGTAGGCCATTTCTGCTTGTGTGGAGTTTATCTGGTCTAATCCACCAGAACTCCCACCCATGCTCTCCACCAGATGGATGAAGAAGTACTTCCAAGATGGAGAGATACCTTTCATGGTCATGGGTCCCTTTGTCTTCAACACCCCATTTTCCAAGCAATCCTTGTGTCCCATGTCAAGGAGAACTTGTCTAAAATTTTGGTTGGGGGAGATGACAACTGGAGATTCTCCTTGTCTCCTGTAGTTGAGGTGTAAAGCATTCCTCAATGTTTCTGCCGTTAATGTACATTCGACTGTTCCATTTTTAAGAGTGAAAGAGATGGATGAACAGTCGTCGGAGAGTTGTGCAGTGTACCAAAACTCACACAAGTAATCATGATATAACTTGCGTGGGTTAAGAGAGAAAGACTCACCGATTGGAGAATCACGAAGAAAGTGTTGGATTCGTCCAATGAGAGTATCGGCAGTCTGAACCCTTTGCAAACTAGCCATCGGATTATTTGGGTTTAATTTGATGAGCGTAGTATTGCCAGGAGCACCAGATGCCTGTCTGACACCTGGTGAGGGAACATATGGGACAGTGAGGAGATTTATATCTCTTGATCTGGATGATTTAGGTGCCATTGAAAGTGAAATTGAGAATTTTGGAATTATGGTTCTTGATTTATTGGGCAGAGAGAGAAAAGAAGCAATTTTGATGATTGGGAAGTAAATGAAGGAATGTGAAAGGAAGTAAATGGTAACCGGAGTAAATGTGGGGGTATTTATAAGGGTACAAAATCCCAATATAAATAAGAAAATATTATTTTAATCCCCAAATTTTCTAAAACAAAAGATATTTTGATTTATGGAAAATTTGAATTTCAAAAATATTTAATACCATCAAGTCAACATTAAATGCTACGACGGCTGGTATTCCCACGCGCCCACTAACCTTTCACAATCCCCATAAAAGTGCATCTTTTTACAAAAAAGTCTTTCACACGTCATTCGACGGTTGCAAGTGGGAAAATACACTTGAGTACCATCACGTGTCACAAATATTGACCAAGTATTTTTCCAACGTTATGAAATCTGGTTGACCACCAGTTTTAAGACAAGACTGAACATGTACACTGGAGGATTAGTCCAGTGCCAGTTTCCAACTGGAGAGTTCTCCAGTTGCCATTTTCAAACAAAAAGAATTTTAGTAAGAAAATTATTTTGAGTCTTTCCCCATAAAATGATGATCCAGAAATCAATTAGTGCCAGGATAGTATCACAAAGGCGTTCGATAGCCTGGCGAGCAAAGATTATCAGGACCTCCTTAACTGGAGAACTTCATCAGTGTCACTGACGCATTCATAACAAAATCTCCAGTTTTAAGGATTTAACATACCCAATTCGCTGATGAGATGTTTAAAAGTTTTCTCATCAAGAGGTTTTGTAAAAACATCAGCGAGCTGTTTGTCAGTGGGGATGAAATGAATTTCAATGTCTCCTTTCATAACATGATCACGAATAAAATGATACCTGATGTCAATATGTTTTATCTTTGAGTGCATCACTGGGTTGTGAGATATAGCAATTGCACTAGTGTTGTCACAAAAGATTGGGGTCCTTGTATACTTCTGACCATAATCTAGTAACTGGTTATTGATCCAGAGAATCTGGGCACAACAACTGGCCGCAAAAATGTACTCTGCCTCAGCAGTGGACATGGAGACTGACGTCTGCTTCTTGCTGGTCCAACTCACTAGTTTTCCTCCAAGGAAATGACAACCTCCAGTTGTTGACTTTCTATCTATCTTACAACCTGCATGATCTGAATCTGAATAACCCATTAGATCTAACCCTGAGCCTTTGGGATACCAAAGACCAAGGCTAGGACACCCTTTCAGGTATCTGAAGATGCACTTAACAGCATGCAAATGTGATTCTTTTGGGTTAGCCTAAAATCTGGCACATAGACATGTTGCAAACATTATATCTGGTCGACTGGCAGTTAAATACATCAGTGACCAGCCATACCACGATATTCAGTGGTGTTCACTGGTTTGCCAGTTGGGTCAGAGTCCAAATTTAAAGGTGCTGCAATAGGTGTATTTTTAGATGGGATTGAATCATATTTGTATTTTCTTAACAAATCTCTGACATATTTTTCTTCGTTTATGAAATTGCCATTTTCAGTTTTCTTAATCTGAAGACCTAAGAAAAATGTTAATTCACCCATTAAACTCATTTCATACTCAGATGACATGATTTTAGAAAACCTTTTACACATTGCATCATCAGTTGAACCAAATATAATATCATCAACATAAATCTGTACCAGTAAGATATTACCTTTTTCTTTCAAGATAAATAAGGTATTATCTATTGCACCTCTTTGAAAGCCATTTTTGAGAAGATGTTTAGTTAAAGTATCATACCAGGCTCTTGGGGATTGTCTTAGACCATACAAAGCTTTGTTCAGTCTATATACCAAGTGAGGATGCTTCTCATCAATGAAACCTGGAGTCTGTTTAACATACACTTCTTCTTCCAGTGTTTCATTAAGGAACATACTTTTGACATCCATCTGGAAGACTTTGAACTGCAGATGGGCTGCATAAGCCAAGAATATTCTGATGGCTTCAAGTCTTGCAACTGGAGCAAAAGTCTCATCAAAGTCAATGCCCTCTGCTTGACAATAACCCTTGGCAACTAATCTGGCTTTGTTTCTTACAACATTGCCATCTTCATACATCTTATTTCGGTAGACCCATCTTGTACCAATGGGTTCTTTCTTTAACCCTGGTGGACAAGGAACAAGTTCCCATACATTGTTCCTTTCAAACTGGATAAGCTCTTCTTGCATAGCTTCCACCCAGCTTGGGTCTGCCATAGCCTCGTCAATCTTCTTCGGTTCAATTAGTGATAAGAAGGTGACGTTCAAGCATTGCTCACTTGTGGCTCTTCTAGTCTGAACCCCACTACTTGGATCTCCAACAATCTGTTCAATTGGATGTGCTCGAGTCCATTTAGTGTATTGTCTAGGCTGGAGAACTACAATATCAGTGCAGGTCACCAGGTGATCCTCTTCAGGTATTACAACTGGAGAAGGATCAGCCCAAACTACTTCTATATCCTCATCAGAGTCAATGAGCTCACGATTTGCATCATGAAATTCTTCAGTTGAAGGCATTTCATGAAGAACTGGAGAAGTTGGAGTTTGAACTGGTGCTGATATTGGAGTGACACGTACATCTGATCCAATCACCAGTTTCTGTGGTAAGTTGAAACTGATGGAGGGATAAAATGATGTATCACTAGTGGTTTTCTTCTTTTGAGCTGGTTCCAGTTGAGTGTAACTGGAAACATTATCTGGTGAAACAACTGACTGATGAACTTGGTCAGTTTCACCAAAATTTATTGGAACGACTGGAGAGATATCAAGGTTAGGTCTCTTATTGATTGCATCATTTGATTCGTCAAATGTGACATGAATTGTCTCATGAACCTTTTGGAGTCTATAATTATAAACTCTAAAAGCCTTTCGAATATCTGAATAGCCTAGAAATAGACCTTCATCAGCTTTTGCATCAAACTTTCCAAGCTGACTGGAATCATTTAAAATATAAACTGGACAACCAAATACATGGAAATATCCAATATTTGGTTTTCGATTCCTGAGTACTTCATAGGCAGTCTTCTTGTGTCTCTTGATGTAGATTGACCTATTTTGGGTATGGCAAGCTGTTGCCACTGCTTCTGCCCAAAAACTGGTGGGAAGACCTGATTCAAATAGCATGCTTCTGGAAGCTTCTATCAGTGTGCGATTCTTTCTTTCCATAACTCCATTTTGCTCTGGAAAGTGTGCTGATGAGAAGTTTTGAGAGATGCCAGTGTCATTACAAAATGTTTCAAATACTTTATTTTGAAATTCAGTACCATTATCACTTCGTAACTGACAAATTTTCGAGTGTTCTTGAGTTCAATTCTTTTTATGAGTGGAAAATACAAGTTTGATGATTCCTGAAGACATATGCGGCGCACAAATAGTGAGATTTCGAGGCAGTAGCTCAGGTCATGATATCATGCGGCGCATGAGAGGATCATGCGGCGCATATCGGGCTCCCATTATTAAGAAAAGTCATTCTATGTGGCGCATGGAATTGCCATGCGGCGCATAAGTTAAGTCGGCAGAATGGGAACTTTCCTAAACCCTATAAATAGAAGACCAAAACCCTACCTTTCGAGATCTTATCACTTGTTTACGAAATTAGGGTTATTTTCTAGGGTTTTGCAGCAACTTTCACGTCCTCAAAGGCTAAGGAGTTGTTCGTGAGATCCAAGACTTTCGATTACGTTTTCTTTGCTTTCTAGTTAGATCAAACACATTGGTACACTATGTCTCTCTTTTTGTTTTAAGTTTAAATAGCTTAAGAATTATACATAGGGATAAAAGGTAAACGTTAGTGCACATAGAAGTTTTTTGTATTTAAATAGCTTAAGTTTTTTGTATTTAAACAAGCTGCGCCGCTAACCCTTTTTGAATAGAAAAACCAAGACGTTTAAAAACTACATTCATGTATCTTGGCATCATGACGTTAGTGTGCATGACGTTAGTCTCTCTTTTCAATTAATCTTTGTGTTCTGTTTTTGACTATGAGTAGCTAAATACTTCATCATCTACTGAGATGAAGTGATATTATTGAATGATGGTTGCATGATTTATATTATTCTAGACGATTTGAGTTAACGTTATGTCGTGATCTTAGCTTATTAATTCTTTATCATTTATCTTCTGATTTCGGATAGATCTTGCTTAATCTCAGTGGTAACTAGGGTTGGGTAAGAGATATTTTGATTGCTTAGGTATAAGTAATTGCTTTTATGACGGGTACGGTAGAAGGGAATCAATCGGTAATAAGAATTAACGGGTTAATGGTTGGGTACAACCAATAGCCATAATTGGTATCTTAATAATCAAAACAATTAGTTAATTAGTGAAGTTATAAGAGGCGTCGCGGGGTACCGGTCTTAAGTAATGGACCTAGTTGATTAAGGGAATTAAATGAAGTAACGAACTTGACGGGTACGGAGGGAGTCTTTGTTTAGTTCTCGATTATAAGTCGTCATAATTGAATTGGTCTTTCATTAAAGTGCAACCTGAATTTGGTATATCATGGAGTCGAAGTAGATGACCTTTTAATATTATTGTTTCTGATAAATCTTTTCAAAGTTTATTTTAGTTTAATTTCATTTTAGTTTAATTTTCAAATCAACTGACGAGGGTCATAAAACCTAAAAGCATTTTGAACTACTTAAAACTCGCTTATTTCTTATACAGTCCCTGTGGATTCGACCTCGACTTACCTTTGAACTATATTGCAAACGAACGGGTACACTGCCCGAGAGTGTGTAGTAATCAGTTAATCGGTATTTCTTGTTTATAAATTTTAAAACTAGATTTTACATATCAAGTTCTTATGTTATTATTATTATTATTCATCTTTGTCAAAATATTCGAGATGGTCTTTGTTGATGAATTGGTATGTATTTTTATAATTTTTTAAAAGTTTCTACTATATCTGCATATTTGTTTTTGGGCTTTTTTCTAAACATGTTGCATATTTATTTTTGGGCTTCTTTTCTTTCTTTGGACACACATATAAATATATAACCTAAGAAAAAGGGGTAAGAATTTGTATTTGGTTACAACTTCATGAGCTTTTCTTCACCTCTTTTATCATCTGACATCTTTCCTTCTTTCTTTCTTCAAACTGCAAATTTTTTATTTAACTAATTATTACAAATTAATAAACAAAAGTAACGAATTTGCCAATAAAAAAGAAGTTGAAAAAAAGGGGTTAACTGGAATCAATATTGATATGGAGTTAATCTTCATATGTTTCGTTCTTTAATCTGTAAGTTTTATTTATTCTTGATGCATTCCACACAATTTTCGTCCAATTTTCATGAGTGTTTCTTTTCAAATTCAGTTTTAGCATAAATTTGATTTAATTCTCTGTTAGGTTTTGTGAAAAATTGGCATTGAACTTTGGGATTGATTTAGATATAAGTACTACTTTTACAGCTTCAAACCTGGCAATTACACTGTATGATTTTATATTTAAATAGTATATCTATACTTTACATATGCGTGTATAAGTAGTTTTTGTATTGATTAAGTTGTGATATTGGTCATAGGCACTACTACAAAAAATGTATCTAATGCGAGACTTTTAAAAGCAACACTTTTACAAAGTGTTGCATTATCTAACAAAAGTGTTGCATTATCTATTAAAAAAGTGTTGCATTTTGTCATAGGGATGAAATTAGTTAAAAAGTTTTGAACTTTGATGTGTGAAAATAATAAAGTTTGGATCTTTTATAATAGGTTTAAAACTTTTGATCTATATATTTTGAGACTACCCGTCCGATAGACGGGCCTGAAGACTAGTACATATATATAGTCTAAAACACTCCCCCCTTTTGAAAGTTAATGGGGAAAATTGTTTAAAATAGATAAGAATCCTCTAAAGTTGCTTCAACTTTATTTATTGGTAAAGTTGGAGCAAATTGAACCATTGGATTAAAATCAATTGTCAAGATTAAAACTTGAACTTTTAATCTCAACCATTTATTTTAATCCAATGGTTCAAGTTGCTCCAACTTTACCAATAAAAAATGATGAAGGGGGCTTTTACCTATATGTAAAAAAAAACCTGGTTAAATTTCTACCAGGGACCAATTACTTGTATATAAGGATTTTGCTATGGTCATCAAAATTCTTTTTCAAATTTACCATGCATTATGCAAAGGATTCTACAACCGTTTTGGGCCCTGAGAAAGTAAGAACGCTTCTAAAAAAAGTTAACTGTTGCTTGAACTTAGAGCATCCACAATGGCAAAAAGCTTTTAAAAGCTTTTTATTATGCCACCTAATCAATCCACCATCTTCAACCTCTTAAAAAGTCATCTCCTCCAATGGAAAGCTTTTTATAAAGCTTTTTTTACCACTAAACAAGGAAAAAAGCTTTTGATCAAAAGGTTGAGGATTGTCAACCTATTCATCAAAAAAGCTATTCACTCCAATGATACCAACCTTTACAAAGACTTTTTCTTTCAAAAAAAGCTTTTCTTCAACTCACCATTGGAGATGCTCTTAAAGAAAGTTCTACCGAAGGCGAAAAGAGACTTAAACCAAAGATCACAAAACAAATAAAGTACTAGCAGATCAAACCTTGATGAATAACCTGATAACCCAGAAGTTAGACATGACATTCATCAGTAACAGTCAATCAGCACACAAAATGAACTCGAGGGACAAAAATGTTCCCAAAGTTTCATCAACATAGTTTCTATCTTAAAAATTTCATACCATGGAGTTTTGCTATATTTGACTTCAAACCAACTTTTAATATTCAGAAGAAAATGTGCATTTAGATGAGCCTATACACAAAATCTTTAAGAACTTGAAAAGAACAAATTATGATGTAGCTGCTTGATCATTTCTTGGCTTTCAGAATTATTTAACCAGATATAGTTTTCAACCCTCAAAATAACCTAACACAACTCTGCAAGGATAAGAGCTGAAACTTCAAGAAAAGCAGTACGCTTTTAACTAACCATTTTGACACAAGTGTGGAGACGTGTAAGCCCCATGACCAAGAGTATCATTAAACGCAACGAGATGCTGAAAGCTCATGCTTTTGTGGAGATGTTACTAATGTACTAAGAACCATTCATCCGTGACAACGGTAGCTCCTTTATATTATTTAGTGAACCAGATGGCTTCACATAAGAAAGATTCTCTCTTTGACAGTATAGTTCAAAGTAGCTCATGCTGGCTGCCACAAAACCAAAAGAAGATGATGTGAATTCTTTTCTTTTAATAAACTATACTTCAAAACTAAAATAAATAACATCAGCACATGTATGTCTATCATTAGCATGATGAGAAACATGATATATTTCTCAAAACTCAAATTGAAAGAACTTATAGAGTGGAAGATCGCTTTAAGTTCAATCAATTCAGTCAAGATATCTCCAGTTGCACCTGTTTCAAGAGCAATGGCGCATAGGGTGTGTTATCAACTTTGCTGAGATTTCCCAGAACCATATCGGCAACCATTTCAGCAGTTCCAAGGGCCTGTTAATAACCGGAAATATATTACATATTACACACCATTATTTGACTTTGTAATTCTATTGAGATTTCAAACGAGACGATCGCTAAAATAGGCAGCTGAAGATAATTTCAAGTCTAATGTATTTACTATTTTTGAAGTTGAAGGGAGGTTTAAACATTGCATGATCGATAATGTTGCGGGTTTAAAGAAGTATGAATGACATACCAAAGCCAATCCTTCTCCCTCATGGCCTGCAGCGACAAATACATTTGACAATCCCGGAACATGACCAATCATAGGCTTTCCACCAGGCACTGCAAAACTCATAAAATATAACAAATTACTAAAGTGACAAACTATTAGAACCTTGAGATTATCGTAAAACCTAGAGGTGGCAATTTTAGCCCATTTACTTAAGATTGAGTTGATTTGTTTTCTGTTTCATCTCTCTCATGGGTCAAACTAGTCAAAAATAGAAAGTTAGCTGGAAAAGATATGCAACAAATCACAAGGAGTATATTTTTAATGCATAAACCTCTTAAAACCATTAAAAGACTTGCATTATTATCGAGTTCCTAAAATTTTTTAAGATGGATATCAACAGATTGATTGTTTTACCAAAAAATAAAGAATTACGGACACCGCCTTTCGGGTAGCCCTATCTAGTTAGCCCCCGCACCTCTAGTGCCAGCCTAATGACTTCAATCGACCAAATTACAATGCATACTTACTGAAGGGTCTTAGCCCAACCCTGACTTCTCTACTTTTCTCCAAATCCGTGAGTGACAATTCTCTTAGAGAAGGAAAGAACTCCTTGGCACGTTCCAATATCTGATTGATGATGTGCTCGTTTATTTCCGTGCTGAATCCAACAAACTGTCGGCTGCTTCCTGAAACCAATATAGGTAAAATCACAAGGTTGACATTTGCTAAATTTATGCAACAAGTATATGAAGTAGAATATCGGAGGGTAAAGAGGGAACTTTAAAAACAAAAGACGTACCAAGAACAAGATTTCCCGAGGTATCCATGGTAGCGGTCATTGATATAGATAATGTGTCGGCATCAACATTACTTGGTTTAAAAGTGAAATGTTGATGACCAACGTAGCCAGCCTCCATAAGACCATGATTCAGCTTAAAGGATTTGAAATTCTCTATTACCAACAAGTGACCCTGATAGCAAAGAGTAATCAACTAGGTCAAAAAATAAAATAAAATTTGTTTTCAGTTACCATTGCAAAATTTGTTTCTATAAGATACCAGTTACCATGATATACACAAAAGAATGTCCATCAGACCCATAAAATAAAATTTTCAACTCAGTGAAATTTAAAATGAAGCTTAAAAGTTTATCAGATCCATCCGAGGACTCTAACCTTTCGAGGCTTTACTGGCATCTCAAATTCGATATCCAAATCCCGAATCAGGTCTTGCATCAAAGAGCCTGTCCAGCATCCAGTGGAAATTATTATGGCCTTCTTGCTATACAATGAATTCTTAGATGTCTGAACCACTTCAACCTTCCCAGTACCAGACCTAAAAAAATTTCATCATCTATAACAAAACCATGTCCACCTCTTTAATAAAAGTTCACAACTTCTTAAACTTAACTTCAGCAAAACATTTCCCATTGTGGGTTCTAGTCCCACCATGGACCAAATGTAAATATGTATGGAAACTTTTGCCTTTGAAAAGATTCAGCAGAATATTTAGCATATTACCTTAACAACCCAGTCACTGGCTGATTATAATATTCTCCATACCTTCCTTTAGTTGCAAACATCCTGTTCTCCTGCATGACATTCTCATCATTAATTCTAGAAATGGAACTGTACCATACATTGTGTCCATCTTTTTTAAAGGTAGATATTCACGCCACATGAATATGTACAAGTACAAATTTGCCCACTTTGGAACTTGAACCCACCACCTCTCTATATTTTTTCCGAGTACCATTTCTATAAATGCAACTGAACGCCGTGCATCAAGTTGGTAATCATCAGGTAAAAAGGCTGCCGCACCTTCTTCCCCGATCACAAGTGCAGGTTCAACTTCCTGTAAGTCGGTGCTAGACAAAAGCTCTGCCTTGAGACCGGCTTTTGATAGCTGATCTACCTTTTCCTTCAAAGATGCCATTTCTTGCAACGTTCTACCAACCAACAGGCTTCCTGATCATATAGAATACGAATCTGTTACTATAATTCATCTAACCTGAAATTTTAGAATTAAAAAAAAAGTGAATCGAGACGGATCCCTGTTCAGGCTACCCGGGGAAAGTAGAGCCTTTGGCTCTAATGTACGGCATTCCGTGGCCGTTTGCCATCCCAAGATGTTTACCCAGAATGTCTCTTCTGAGACTTTCAGGATATCTTAACCTTGGAGATGGTTGACAGTAATCTCAATTTCTTTACCAAAATGGCCAAGCGGCATATATAAAGACCAATAAGCATATATTTTTAATTAAATATAAAAACTATTAAAAGCAGCAAAAAAAAAAAAAAAAAAAAAAAAAAAAAAAAAAAAAAAAAAAAAAAAAAAAAAAAAAAAAAAAAAAAAAAAAAAAAAAAAAAAAAAAAAAAAAAAAAAAAAAAAAAAAAAAAAAAAAAAAAAAAAAAAAAAAAAAAAAAAAAAAAAAAAAAAAAAAAAAAAAAAAAAAAAAAAAAAAAAAAAAAAAAAAAAAAAAAAAAAAAAAAAAAAAAAAAAAAAAAAAAAAAAAAAAAAAAAAAAAAAAAAAAAAAAAAAAAAAAAAAAAAAAAAAAAAAAAAAAAAAAAAAAAAAAAAAAAAAAAAAAAAAAAAAAAAAAAAAAAAAAAAAAAAAAAAAAAAAAAAAAAAAAAAAAAAAAAAAAAAAAAAAAAAAAAAAAAAAAAGTTAGTTAGTAAGGGAAAAAAAAAAAAAAAAAAAAAAAAAAAAAAAAAAAAAAAAAAAAAAAAAAAAAAAAAAAAAAAAAAAAAAATTATCGTGAAGAATAAAAAAAAAAAAAAAAAAAAAAAAAAAAAAAAAAATAAACAATATTTAATGAATAAAAAAACAAAAACAAAAAAAGAAAAAAAAAAGCAAATGCACCTGCACCGGTAGCACCGGAACATGGGACGGCGGCGTCAACGACGGCAACGGACAAATCCGATTCAATCAAAAGCTGCCTAGCAATGCTCAACCCTATAATTCCAGCTCCAACTACTATGACGTCATACGAGTGAGAATCTGACGTCATCCTCACGGCAGCTCTCCGGTATTTCTTCTCCGGCGACGTTAATTTCAAACTCCTGGTTAATAAATAACGGCCGGAGAAACTTGATTTATTGGAAATGTGACGGCCGGGAAATTGAGTTAAGTGATTAGGGTTTGCTGAATTTGACAGTGAAAATGAAAGAGATGCCATTTTTAATATAAAAAAATGGTTTTGTTAATTGTTTATTCCGGTGGAATTGTCTTTTGCTAAGTATTATTATTAATATAAAAAAATGGTTTTGTTAATTGTTTATTCCGGTGGAATTGTCTTTTGCTAAGTATTATTATTATTTGTTGGCGGAGAAGGTATCTTCTCCGGTGGTGTAACAAAACTATATTTTAATTGGGACTTGTCCCCGACTCTCCGGCAATACTCAGATTATGTGAAGCAGAGGGCGATTTAATTTAATTTATAGGTTTTTAGATTTTTTTAATAAATAACAGAATTAAGTTAAGAAATACTAAGAATACAACAACAACAACGGTACTCAATCCAGGCGAGCGCCCGGGTTTGAGGGAGGTGTGATGTAGACAGCCTTACCCCTACTCTAGGTAGAGAGACTGCTTCCTAAAGACCTCCGGCCTAGGGCTTTTGTAACATCCTAAATATTTTAAGCCAATGAAAATTAACCTTATTAATAGTTTTGACATTAAAATAGTTTCCTAGTAGTTTATTTTTAAATACGGGATTAAATTAGTTGGAACTTTAGCGGATAGCGGGTATAATACCCCTTTTTGATTAGATGAAGGCGTGGCATCATATTAGATTGCCAGCCATGTCTTCTTGAAATTTTTACTTTCTCTCATTACAAATCACTAACTACCTTCTTCTTCATCTTTAATTCTTCTCTTTAACAATGGTGAAATTCTAGTTTCCATCTAAATCAAAGAAACCTTCAATTGATAATAATAATAATAACATGAGCATTCAAGATTTCTAGCAATCAAATTGAGGATTTGGTGTGTCTTTGGGTGTGGGGGCTGATTTTGCAAGAAAGGAAGAAGAGAAAGTGTGATTTCCAATTTATTTGACTAATTGTTTCTTAAGGTAATAATCTTTCTAACCTAGTTTTGATTTCTTGTAGAAATTAGGGTTCATGTAACTAATTATATTTGGGAAATTTGGGGGTTTTCATATATATGAGTTAATTTATATAATACAAGTTAGGGTTATGGTAATTTAATCAATTTGGGGGTTTCTAGTTGGGTGCATGAAAGTTTTGATGAGTATTATGTGAGAACAAAAAACTGGACAGATTCTGTCCCTGACCTTGTCACGTGTAAATCACCCCTATAACAGAATTTTCACTTGTTGAGTCCTAAAAAGAAAATGTAGGTTATTGTGTTATCTCAAATTTGCCACTGGAATGGGTTAAAAAGACGAAGTAGAACTCTAGATATGAATTTTTGAATTCAGGGTCGTCATGCTGATCTTTCAGCAAAACTGATTTTTGCGTCTGTTATTAAAACGAGTAAAACACATTCTTACGAGTAAATTCATGTCTTGGTCACTGAACATAAAATGTACCTAAATGTGTTAAGTTGAAGTGGCAACTGGATGAGGCCTAAGAACCTCTTGTGAATGGGGCCTAAGAACCCCTTGTGTATGAGGCCTAAGAACCTCTTGTGAATGGGGCCTAAGAACCCCTTGTGTATGAGGCCTAAGAACCTCTTGTGAATGGGGCCTAAGAACCCCTTGTGTATGAGGCCTAAGAACCTCTTGTGAATGGGGCCTAAGAACCCCTTGTGTATGAGGCCTAAGAACCTCTTGTGAATGGGGCCTAAGAACCCCTTGTGTATGAGGCCTAAGAACCTCTTGTGAATGGGGCCTAAGAACCCCTTGTGTATGAGGCCTAAGAACCTCTTGTGAATGGGGCCTAAGAACCCCTTGTGTATGAGGCCTAAGAACCTCTTGTGAATGGGGCCTAAGAACCCCTTGTGTATGAGGCCTAAGAACCTCTTGTGAATGGGGCCTAAGAACCCCTTGTGTATGAGGCCTAAGAACCTCTTGTGAATGGGGCCTAAGAACCCCTTGTGTATGAGGCCTAAGAACCTCTTGTGAATGGGGCCTAAGAACCCCTTGTGTATGAGGCCTAAGAACCTCTTGTGAATGGGGCCTAAGAACCCCTTGTGTATGAGGCCTAAGAACCTCTTGTGAATGGGGCCTAAGAACCCCTTGTGTATGAGGCCTAAGAACCTCTTGTGAATGGGGCCTAAGAACCCCTTGTGTATGAGGCCTAAGAACCTCTTGTGAATGGGGCCTAAGAACCCCTTGTGTATGAGGCCTAAGAACCTCTTGTGAATGGGGCCTAAGAACCCCTTGTGTATGAGGCCTAAGAACCTCTTGTGAATGGGGCCTAAGAACCCCTTGTGTATGAGGCCTAAGAACCTCTTGTGAATGGGGCCTAAGAACCCCTTGTGTATGAGGCCTAAGAACCTCTTGTGAATGGGGCCTAAGAACCCCTTGTGTATGAGGCCTAAGAACCTCTTGTGAATGGGGCCTAAGAACCCCTTGTGTATGAGGCCTAAGAACCTCTTGTGAATGGGGCCTAAGAACCCCTTGTGTATGAGGCCTAAGAACCTCTTGTGAATGGGGCCTAAGAACCCCTTGTGTATGAGGCCTAAGAACCTCTTGTGAATGGGGCCTAAGAACCCCTTGTGTATGAGGCCTAAGAACCTCTTGTGAATGGGGCCTAAGAACCCCTTGTGTATGAGGCCTAAGAACCTCTTGTGAATGGGGCCTAAGAACCCCTTGTGTATGAGGCCTAAGAACCTCTTGTGAATGGGGCCTAAGAACCCCTTGTGTATGAGGCCTAAGAACCTCTTGTGAATGGGGCCTAAGAACCCCTTGTGTATGAGGCCTAAGAACCTCTTGTGAATGGGGCCTAAGAACCCCTTGTGTATGAGGCCTAAGAACCTCTTGTGAATGGGGCCTAAGAACCCCTTGTGTATGAGGCCTAAGAACCTCTTGTGAATGGGGCCTAAGAACCCCTTGTGTATGAGGCCTAAGAACCTCTTGTGAATGGGGCCTAAGAACCCCTTGTGTATGAGGCCTAAGAACCTCTTGTGAATGGGGCCTAAGAACCCCTTGTGTATGAGGCCTAAGAACCTCTTGTGAATGGGGCCTAAGAACCCCTTGTGTATGAGGCCTAAGAACCTCTTGTGAATGGGGCCTAAGAACCCCTTGTGTATGAGGCCTAAGAACCTCTTGTGAATGGGGCCTAAGAACCCCTTGTGTATGAGGCCTAAGAACCTCTTGTGAATGGGGCCTAAGAACCCCTTGTGTATGAGGCCTAAGAACCTCTTGTGAATGGGGCCTAAGAACCCCTTGTGTATGAGGCCTAAGAACCTCTTGTGAATGGGGCCTAAGAACCCCTTGTGTATGAGGCCTAAGAACCTCTTGTGAATGGGGCCTAAGAACCCCTTGTGTATGAGGCCTAAGAACCTCTTGTGAATGGGGCCTAAGAACCCCTTGTGTATGAGGCCTAAGAACCTCTTGTGAATGGGGCCTAAGAACCCCTTGTGTATGAGGCCTAAGAACCTCTTGTGAATGGGGCCTAAGAACCCCTTGTGTATGAGGCCTAAGAACCTCTTGTGAATGGGGCCTAAGAACCCCTTGTGTATGAGGCCTAAGAACCTCTTGTGAATGGGGCCTAAGAACCCCTTGTGTATGAGGCCTAAGAACCTCTTGTGAATGGGGCCTAAGAACCCCTTGTGTATGAGGCCTAAGAACCTCTTGTGAATGGGGCCTAAGAACCCCTTGTGTATGAGGCCTAAGAACCTCTTGTGAATGGGGCCTAAGAACCCCTTGTGTATGAGGCCTAAGAACCTCTTGTGAATGGGGCCTAAGAACCCCTTGTGTATGAGGCCTAAGAACCTCTTGTGAATGGGGCCTAAGAACCCCTTGTGTATGAGGCCTAAGAACCTCTTGTGAATGGGGCCTAAGAACCCCTTGTGTATGAGGCCTAAGAACCTCTTGTGAATGGGGCCTAAGAACCCCTTGTGTATGAGGCCTAAGAACCTCTTGTGAATGGGGCCTAAGAACCCCTTGTGTATGAGGCCTAAGAACCTCTTGTGAATGGGGCCTAAGAACCCCTTGTGTATGAGGCCTAAGAACCTCTTGTGAATGGGGCCTAAGAACCCCTTGTGTATGAGGCCTAAGAACCTCTTGTGAATGGGGCCTAAGAACCCCTTGTGTATGAGGCCTAAGAACCTCTTGTGAATGGGGCCTAAGAACCCCTTGTGTATGAGGCCTAAGAACCTCTTGTGAATGGGGCCTAAGAACCCCTTGTGTATGAGGCCTAAGAACCTCTTGTGAATGGGGCCTAAGAACCCCTTGTGTATGAGGCCTAAGAACCTCTTGTGAATGGGGCCTAAGAACCCCTTGTGTATGAGGCCTAAGAACCTCTTGTGAATGGGGCCTAAGAACCCCTTGTGTATGAGGCCTAAGAACCTCTTGTGAATGGGGCCTAAGAACCCCTTGTGTATGAGGCCTAAGAACCTCTTGTGAATGGGGCCTAAGAACCCCTTGTGTATGAGGCCTAAGAACCTCTTGTGAATGGGGCCTAAGAACCCCTTGTGTATGAGGCCTAAGAACCTCTTGTGAATGGGGCCTAAGAACCCCTTGTGTATGAGGCCTAAGAACCTCTTGTGAATGGGGCCTAAGAACCCCTTGTGTATGAGGCCTAAGAACCTCTTGTGAATGGGGCCTAAGAACCCCTTGTGTATGAGGCCTAAGAACCTCTTGTGAATGGGGCCTAAGAACCCCTTGTGTATGAGGCCTAAGAACCTCTTGTGAATGGGGCCTAAGAACCCCTTGTGTATGAGGCCTAAGAACCTCTTGTGAATGGGGCCTAAGAACCCCTTGTGTATGAGGCCTAAGAACCTCTTGTGAATGGGGCCTAAGAACCCCTTGTGTATGAGGCCTAAGAACCTCTTGTGAATGGGGCCTAAGAACCCCTTGTGTATGAGGCCTAAGAACCTCTTGTGAATGGGGCCTAAGAACCCCTTGTGTATGAGGCCTAAGAACCTCTTGTGAATGGGGCCTAAGAACCCCTTGTGTATGAGGCCTAAGAACCTCTTGTGAATGGGGCCTAAGAACCCCTTGTGTATGAGGCCTAAGAACCTCTTGTGAATGGGGCCTAAGAACCCCTTGTGTATGAGGCCTAAGAACCTCTTGTGAATGGGGCCTAAGAACCCCTTGTGTATGAGGCCTAAGAACCTCTTGTGAATGGGGCCTAAGAACCCCTTGTGTATGAGGCCTAAGAACCTCTTGTGAATGGGGCCTAAGAACCCCTTGTGTATGAGGCCTAAGAACCTCTTGTGAATGGGGCCTAAGAACCCCTTGTGTATGAGGCCTAAGAACCTCTTGTGAATGGGGCCTAAGAACCCCTTGTGTATGAGGCCTAAGAACCTCTTGTGAATGGGGCCTAAGAACCCCGAGATTATTGATATCGATTGTGTTGATATAGCTTATATGGATCCATGTATAGCGTTAAAGTGCAAAGGTGAGCATGTAGGTATGGCACGACGGTGTCATGGGTTACATGTAATAGTCCTTTGTGCGTTGCCCTCCTTCGTATGTATAAACGTATGCAAGATTATTCACTAAGCTTTGCTTACTTTTTAGTTGTTTACCCTTTTTATAGGTTGTCCCGGATGCGGAAGAAAGTTAAGTAATGTAAGGATTGAAGTTAAAGATGCTTTTTGGATATTGATTGCTTTAGCTAAATGCGGATAATGAAATTGGTAATAGGACCCATAGCGACCCCTTTGAACTATCGGCTCTTTGTACTCTTGTTTTGTCCTTTTGGAAAATTATTATGATGTCTAGTGTTAGACTCGAGTTTTTGGGTATTTTAAATGGGTCGTTTTGTAGTTGTAATGTATCGATTTTGTTTAAATGTGTTTTGGAGAACTCATAATCCGTAACAGGTTTGGATGATGATTTTACGAATGAGTCATGCCGAAATTTCCAATTTTGAATGTCGTCTTTTGTAATGTGTCAACTTGGGTAAAATGACCCGTTTCGTTGTAAATGCTACACTTGATCAAATAAAAGCTTTCGGAATTTTAAATCACGTGTCTTTAACTCATTTTAAAGTTTGGTAAAGGGATTTAAGGTTTGAATATGACTGGTAAAAGATTGTGCAAGATTGAAGTTTGGATTATGATTTTCAAAAGTTTTAGACCTGCAGGAAAACTGCAGGCTGAGATCAGAAATATCCCACTGCGGCGCAGTGGGGGCTTATAAAAAAAAAAAAAATTCTCTTATTTTCCTAAAATGAGTTTGGGTTCTTTCAGCTTTACCCTTGAAAAAATAATCTCGACGGTTCGCCGAAGAAGAAAGCCGGAATCTCTCAGATCTAGATCTCTAGAGAGAGAAACTAGTAAGAAATACTAAGAATAAAGTGAGTAATATGACCAGAACCCTTGTGTATGAGGCCTAAGAACCTCTTGTGAATGGGGCCTAAGAACCCCTTGTGTATGAGGCCTAAGAACCTCTTGTGAATGGGGCCTAAGAACCCCTTGTGTATGAGGCCTAAGAACCTCTTGTGAATGGGGCCTAAGAACCCCTTGTGTATGAGGCCTAAGAACCTCTTGTGAATGGGGCCTAAGAACCCCTTGTGTATGAGGCCTAAGAACCTCTTGTGAATGGGGCCTAAGAACCCCTTGTGTATGAGGCCTAAGAACCTCTTGTGAATGGGGCCTAAGAACCCCTTGTGTATGAGGCCTAAGAACCTCTTGTGAATGGGGCCTAAGAACCCCTTGTGTATGAGGCCTAAGAACCTCTTGTGAATGGGGCCTAAGAACCCCTTGTGTATGAGGCCTAAGAACCTCTTGTGAATGGGGCCTAAGAACCCCTTGTGTATGAGGCCTAAGAACCTCTTGTGAATGGGGCCTAAGAACCCCTTGTGTATGAGGCCTAAGAACCTCTTGTGAATGGGGCCTAAGAACCCCTTGTGTATGAGGCCTAAGAACCTCTTGTGAATGGGGCCTAAGAACCCCTTGTGTATGAGGCCTAAGAACCTCTTGTGAATGGGGCCTAAGAACCCCTTGTGTATGAGGCCTAAGAACCTCTTGTGAATGGGGCCTAAGAACCCCTTGTGTATGAGGCCTAAGAACCTCTTGTGAATGGGGCCTAAGAACCCCTTGTGTATGAGGCCTAAGAACCTCTTGTGAATGGGGCCTAAGAACCCCGAGATTATTGATATCGATTGTGTTGATATAGCTTATATGGATCCATGTATAGCGTTAAAGTGCAAAGGTGAGCATGTAGGTATGGCACGACGGTGTCATGGGTTACATGTAATAGTCCTTTGTGCGTTGCCCTCCTTCGTATGTATAAACGTATGCAAGATTATTCACTAAGCTTTGCTTACTTTTTAGTTGTTTACCCTTTTTATAGGTTGTCCCGGATGCGGAAGAAAGTTAAGTAATGTAAGGATTGAAGTTAAAGATGCTTTTTGGATATTGATTGCTTTAGCTAAATGCGGATAATGAAATTGGTAATAGGACCCATAGCGACCCCTTTGAACTATCGGCTCTTTGTACTCTTGTTTTGTCCTTTTGGAAAATTATTATGATGTCTAGTGTTAGACTCGAGTTTTTGGGTATTTTAAATGGGTCGTTTTGTAGTTGTAATGTATCGATTTTGTTTAAATGTGTTTTGGAGAACTCATAATCCGTAACAGGTTTGGATGATGATTTTACGAATGAGTCATGCCGAAATTTCCAATTTTGAATGTCGTCTTTTGTAATGTGTCAACTTGGGTAAAATGACCCGTTTCGTTGTAAATGCTACACTTGATCAAATAAAAGCTTTCGGAATTTTAAATCACGTGTCTTTAACTCATTTTAAAGTTTGGTAAAGGGATTTAAGGTTTGAATATGACTGGTAAAAGATTGTGCAAGATTGAAGTTTGGATTATGATTTTCAAAAGTTTTAGACCTGCAGGAAAACTGCAGGCTGAGATCAGAAATATCCCACTGCGGCGCAGTGGGGGCTTATAAACAAAAAATTAAAAAAAATAAAAAAAAAAAAAAAAAAAAAAAATAAATCTGTATTACCAACAAACTTTTTAAATTTGTACATAATTGACAAAAAAAAAATTGACCTTGTTACGATGACACTATTTTTTGATACCGTGGAAATTAGATGAAATTTACATGGATTTTTTTAAAGATAATTCGGATTCCTAGTCAACAAATATGTATATAAAATACATACCTCGCCCATTTTTCTCCCAAATTCCCTTTTCCCCAAATTGAACCCTAAATTGAATATGTCATCTTGTTCATCTAACAACCTTTCATCTCATTGCAAATGTAATTAACCACTCAAACTTTGCACTTCGTGGACATCCATAACCCTGGAAGACGTTTTCTAGTGTATCCTTATTCAATGTGTTTAAAATGATATTTCAATTTTTATTTTATGCCCTAATTCAATTTTTAGTTTGACTTCCTTTCTCATCAGAATCCAGATCTCAGATGTGGAAAACTATTTTAGGTCGATCCTGAAATTGAAAATGATAGGTATAAAGAAGTGTTATATGACTTGTATTGGAGGTTGAACAAGCAAGAAAAAGGTCAATTTATTGAAAATTTTGAAGAACAAGGATATGCTTCAAGTAATGGAAAACGAGTTTGCTTTTTACAAGTCAAAAATGGAGAATGAAGTTTTGCTTCTGAAAAGGCAGAATGAACATCTGTATATGCAAATGGAATGGAAAAAAATGAAAGAAAAAAATGTGTTATACAAAACATGTGTTGTAATCTTGATTATGTTGTTGGGTTTTTTTCTTTCTTTTTAATTAGTCATTAATGTATGGAGTCAATGTAATGGACAAAATTCATGGTTGGAATGCAATGTATGTTTGCTAATTTGTTTGTTACATACACTAGCATGGTACCTTAAATATTAACTGTGACGATTTGAAATTATACATCAATTGTGAAAGAGATATAACTTAAATATTAAAATATGAAGGAACACTAATTTTTTGTGCATTGAATACACAAAGACAATCCGGAACACCAACTATCATTAGCATAATCAACAATTTGAAAAGTATACTTGAAACCTTAGGTTGTTTTCTACTTATGCAACCGAAATAATTTTTATTATTTGTGATACATAAGAAGCTACAAAAAATCTATATTATAAATTAAAAAAAATTGTTTTCAAGAGGTATTTTTAGAAAAAAAATGATATGGCAAGTTAGCTAGAATTATTCCATACACCTTATTTTAAAAAAAGATGATGTCATACTACAAAAACTATTTGCTTTTAATTAAATTTTTTTAACTCTTTTGTTTCCTTTCCAACTTTCACATTCAGTTTTAACTAGATGTAATTTCTTTTATATATTTTTGACTTGCAGTATCGCAAGTATGGTTCTTTTATTAGTAGTTGCTCATCGCATCTTTTAACATTGCCGACTTTCGGTTATGTCAAAAGGTGTTGTTTTTCATACCAAAGTATATTCATTAAGTTGTGCAATTGTTGGTCACATTAACTACATAAGCTACCAAAAGGTGTGCCAACACTGGACACATAAACTACACATGCCATGTACAGATAATTCAGTGTTCAAACAAAACAGAATTCAATGGCACAACTACACAAACAAAAGACAATTATCTCACATGTGCCATTTACTCCATCAGGACCATCACAATAGGCTTTGATGAGGTACCATTGCCATCCTTAGGTGCAACAAACTTGTACAACCTCCTTTTAAGGATCCTTTCAGGTGGTTTACTAGTTTTAGGACGCTCTCTTTTCTTGGAGAATTGTGAGACATCCTGGGATTCCACATTTTGATCTTCCACATATGGAGAATCCACATTATGGGATTCCACATTTTGGTCTTCCACATGATGAGGTTCTATAGTCTGGTCTTCTTGTGTACCAAAATCATCCAAATCGTCTTCTTAATTGTATGGGATCTACATGCTCCTCCACATTTTTTTCCATTTTTGGAGGTATGGGATCTACATTCTTTTTCAATCATATTATCTTCCATTTCATGTTGCTGCTGAAGTGAATGTAGTTAACAATTTGCATGTCTTCTTGTTATGACCTTTTGTAACATCCCAAAATTTTTCGCGTTGATTGTTGATTTGACCGTAAGCTTAAGTCAATGTCTATTTCTTTTAAGTCATGTGCGTTGAACGTGTTAAATGATGAATGTAATATGTGATTAAATTATGTGTACCTATCATGATGATGATTAATATGTTCTAAATGTAAAGATTAAGGTGACGTTATAGATTAAATGCGTGCTTGATAAGTCGTTATGTACCCCGTTTATGGGTTAAGCCTTTTGTGTGAAGTTGTTAAGGGACCAAAGTTGGATATATTCTAAACTTCTAATGGCTGGATAATTAGGACTAGGACAACACCAAGCCTCATTTTTCAGTTTCTAATCCAAGTTATAGCCTCTCTCAAGAACCCTAAACAATCCTTAAGCAATTTCACAAATTCGGTGGTGATTTGATGGTGGTTTTGGCTTGAAATCGTGTCCTATTGATCATCTATAGGTAAATCACGTGTCTTTGATCTTTAGGATAATCATATTGATCTACTCTTAGGGTTTATTTCTGATCTCCCTCAAGGTTTGGGTTAATCAGGTTGCGAATCGTTGTTGCTTTATTATGTTTTCGGGTGTTTAAACATTCCCATTTGTTATGCAATTGGTTCAGGGAACAATTGATAGTTTCAAACCATCAATTGAGTCATATAATGTGTGAATATGAGTTCTGTAGGTCGTGGGATATTGCTAAGGTCATTTGAGGGTCGAATTAATATTGAAAACAAAGGGTTTCGTAGGTTTGAAATTTCACTCATCTTGCAAAAATCATATATCCTTTATATGAATGAGTTAGGAATTTTACATTTTTGAAAATCATTATGTGTCATAAATTTTGTATGGACAGTTTCTTTTGGTTTTGCCCAGAGATAGGCGAAAAATGTCGATTTTCAAAAGTGGCCGATTTTCTGACGAATTCTGCAGGCCTGTTTTGCAGATGTCATAACTTATTCATTAGATTTCTTCAAGAGTCAAATCTTACAATTTTGAAAAGTTCTTTGAGTTTTCTACATTTTTTTAAGAACTACGTTTTGTTTCACTTGGTCGTCTTGAAGTCCAGAAGTCGTCTGCAAGTGAAAGGTGCAAGTCTGGAAGTCAATATCGGCGAGACCATCAGTGGTCTCGGCGATATCGTGGTCAGAACTCCCTTTTGATGCTTTGTGGAGCTCGATATCAGCAAGACCACCCATGGTCTCGGCGATATCATCCATTAGAAGGGTTCAAAAAGTGCGTTTAAGTGTCTACTTGACTTATATTTCAATCATTCTTGTACCATAGGTTGTCGGGAACACTTGTGAAGCACGGTAAACCTATTTGTTGATTGTTGTGCACTCCATTAAGGTAAGATAACTTATTTTGTCACGCTGGGAAACACAATAAACATAGGATTTAATGAGTAACCGTTTTCACAAAAATGTAAACATCGCATACATATGTAGGGTATGAGAACCGCGTGGGGGACGATATGGGTGCTATGAGGGGTTACCTTTACTATGATTATTATGTAGGACGGGAATGAGATTCTAATGATATATGAATTCATAGCAAGTAGTATTCCATCCCTGAACTATTGTTGTAACACTGTTATGTATGAATGTTGTTTATGCGATGTGCGATGACTATGACGCTTGTTATGATGAATGCCTTGTAGCAAGTTGTAACCCTTATCATAGGGATAGAATGTAACGTTGCTTTGTATATGTGTTGATTATGTCGATGGTGAATTGGATGTAACGTCGTTTTGTTCACATGTTGATTGTGTCGTTGATGATGTAATTGATTGTTGAATGGCCTATCACATCTAGTTCACTAGACTTAAATAGGAATGTTATGTCACGATGCACAATAGGGCCTTAATGGCAACTGATGTTGATGACGAATTAATGATATGTGCTGATATAGTGTTAATGTCGAATTAATGATGTAACTATTGAGATAAATCTAATGAAGATATAATGACATGAGATGAAATAAAGATTAACGTCTTGTGTCGATTTGAAATGATATGTGTCAATATGTGATGATATGTGATAATATGTGATGATATGTGATGATTGTAACGAACTCGAGAATAAATTGAGACGAAAAGTGTTAAGCTTAACCTATGCTAGTCCTTTGGATTTAGTGGGATGAGTCGATCACGAGTGGGTAGTCATGATATCTCCCGAGTGACCCATATGTGACGATTGAGTATTCCATCTGGTGTAATCAACCAAACAGAGACAGATGGATACTCCTGGATTGGCTTGCCTTTCCATAACAACGCCGATGGACCACCGAAAGGTCTTCCCTAAATACTCTTGATCCTATGACTGCTGAAGAGGTGGGGTGAACCCTAATCAAATATATGTGTATGGAAAGTAAAACTAATAAAAGTGAGAGAAGATTGAGGCTCTGAAATATATATGTGTCGAACTGCTTGGGAAAGCCCAAGGGATCGAGGCTTCAAGGAGTTGAAGCTTAAGCAAGATTAAGAAAAGCGAGGGTGGCGAGGCTTTGGAAGAAGACAAAAATATCGGACCTCTAGCGAGGCTTAAGGCTTCATTGGCGAGGGCTCATCAAGGCTAGAGTATGGCGAGGCTTCAAGTGGGTCAGAGCTTCAGTGAGGCTTTTATGGAGAGCCTCTAGCGAGCCTAGCAGATCTAAATCTTGGCGAGGCTTCAACGTCTTGGTGGGGCCTCGTCGAGGCTTTAGCACAGATAAGGAGAATGGCGAGGCTTCCAAAGAGATAGCTTGGAGAGCCTTGAGTGAGGCTTATATAAGACAAAAAAGGTGAGGACTTTGACAATGCGAAGCCTCTACTCGGCCTGGAGCCCATTCAACATTTTTAGTCACATTAGGACTTGGCCCACTCTTCCTCACCAATGAATTTAATGCCCACACATCATAAGGAAGGCGAAGCCTAGGCAAGGCTTGTCTAGCCGAAGCCTAGACAAAGTAAAGAATCAATCAAAACTCTAACCTCGAAGAAAGTCTAGGCTCGGAAAGCCACATTTAGATTAGCCAAGGCAAATGTTATTACATATAATTTTTAATTATTATTGTGATGTCTAACTATAAATCACTAACAACTGGAATGTTCTATTCCTCGTATTTTTTTTTGGTTTTAGGGCCAGGGCCCATAACTGACACGACCTTAAACACGAGGTTGCTTTAATCTGAGTCCTATATATACCTCCAATCATTAGTTGTCAGGCAGATTCATACAATTCAGGATTCAGTACATTTATTCAATTTAGATATTCACTCTTACATTCAATTCACTCACAATCAATCATTCATAACACAAAAACATTCATATTTCATATCCTCCAAAGATCGAAACATCTCGTTGGGAAAATCATCATTCACCTTAGATTCGTTAAGAATTTAGTAGGTTTGCATAGCTGCATAGCAGGAGATCATGATGATTTTCCTGGTTAAACCCTTTCGTGATTGAGCTTAACAATAATCCATGCTCAAACAACCGCCTACACACTGTTGGGATTTCATTAACCGATTTACATAAAATAGGTCGGGTGACCGACCCGGTTTGAAAGACATATTTTAAATTTACCAAAAACAAAACATGCCGCGCAGCGGAAGCGTGTTAACGAACTATTAGCAACTATTAAAAACATGTGGTATCATTTAAGGAAACATTTAATAGTTCTAATATCCCGGACCATGATCACCATGCAATGCAATATAAGTAACTTTAAATAAATAAGAAAACTAACCATGTTGCGGTAGACGAGATCCTCCATGATGTGGAAGATTCCGGAAACGAGATTCCAAGTGTAGAAACCCTCCGTAAGTGCGTACACGAACAATGCCTCAACCAAGGATCTGCTAGACACCTTTAAGCTTACGACCGCAGCCGAACGAAACCCTCTCAAGCTCCCTAAAGTCGAATTCGACTCCTCTTCAAATAAGAGAGTCGAATTTCAAATTCCCTTTTTAGGGTTCTTGAGTTCGACCTCAACCAAACACAAAAGGCAAGAAACCTTTTTGTTGAAACTAATTTAGGGTTTAACTAAAACCCTAAATAATTGGACCTAAAACAATTTGGGGTTTTGGTTTCTTTGGGAATTGTGGTTCGACACACACAAGAGGAGAGAAAGAGATTTCACCTTTTGTGTGTGTTTTAAGGTTTTCAAGAATGTTCATAAATTAATGAGGGTTCTAGAGGTTTATATAGGCATAGTTTCATAATTAGATTAGGAAACTAAAACCCTTTAATTCCCCTATGGGAATTTCGATCCCCACCTCCAATCCTTAAGTGGATTTTTGGCCATGAGGCCTTAGAGGGGATGGACCGGACTTTCCATATATTAATTAATCACTTATTAATTAATTTGGACCATTAACTAATTAATTATCCAACCCGTTAACTTATTTAATTAATTAAACTCATTTAATTAATAAGTTATTTGTCAATCAATTAAAGTAAACTTTAATTGACTTCTATAAATAATATTTTGTCGGTTTATCCGTTTATCCTTAATTAACTCGCGTTAATTTATAAACGTATAATTTAATTAAAGACTAGTTTAATTAAATGCGTAAATGATCAAATATCATTCCGTAGCTTTATGGTTAAACATTATAGATGTTCTATTGTGTATGAGCCTACGGGCTCAAAGATCCGAAGACATATGGTTAGTCGGGTCTACGAAAGTTCACACAATTTCAACACTCCCACTTGTGGACTCTTCGTAGATCCTAATAACCATAATGACATACCTTGTTGCTAGCAACCCAAAGTATGCCCTAAGAACCTCTGAGGTTTGTTTTTCCAGAAAACTTCCATCATCAACCCTATGACGGCTTCCTTAACAACTTTAAAGAATTTGATTCTTTATGCGTTCACTTTCGCAAGTACATCCGTGTCCCATTTACTCTTAATGATGCAATCCATTTTGGCACAAGGATTAAGTCAATTGCCAAATAGAATTTAAACCGTTTTATGACTAACTTGATAATAGTATTCCGAACCATTCGCAGTATGGCCATACATTTCACTACTATATCAAGCTGTCATTGGCCCAGTTTACTATCAAACCATTGGGAGCAAATTCCTATTACTAAATGCATACGCCCTTTCCATATCTCACATTTACTCAAAGTAGCCCTACTACGATCGGTTAAGTGTCCCGGTTTCGAACTAAATCAAAGCAAATGATCGATATGGTCCAGGCCTACGCCTATGCATTTAACAAGTCAAAGGATACTCACGAATGGAATCACTTCGAGATTCACTTGATTGACATATAATCCAAGAAGTGATCTCGGGGCGGGTCAGCCAATATTCGACTCATCGAATACATGTGAGTAAGGCTCGTATCTCTCTTACGATTCAACTCTATATCACCCAAAAGCGAGTAACCTCAACTTTCAAGCCAATAGCAACCTTTCACCCTCACAATTACCTTTCTTTCGCACTATCATTCCCATGTGTGCAACCGGTAATGACATTTTAGAATGATCTTAAAACCATTCATGGATAAAATATACAAAATTGGAACGTGGTATGTATTGGAAAATTTTACTCATCGAATACTCCCACATTAACTGTTCCGAATGTCCAGATTTTAACTTGTCATTTCTAAACTTCTTTCACATTTAGAAATCCAACGTTTTCGCTTAATCACAAACTAAGTTGTTCCCTTTATAGAAACATGATCTAGATTCCTCAAAGTGGGATATTTTTGTTCCAATACGAAAAAGGAATCTTTCATCATAAAAAGGGATATTAAAATAATTTTGTAGCAATGATGATATTTCAAGAAACTACCTTTTCTTTACTTATGAGCATATTAATTCTTAAATCATTTCAAGAATTTCTATTAGTCACATGATTTTGCACAACTTGCAAGAATCCATTAAATCTTAGACTCGATTTTAATGACTGAGTTTTTATTAAGATAATCGTTAGAACTTGCCTCAAATAGGTAGTTTAAGTGTATCTTTGAATTCTTTAATTAAGGATCTCTATTAGTCATATGACTTTTGCATGAGTACAATGACTGTACGATTGCATAGTCTTATCCAAATCCTAGATTCGATTTTAATGACTAAGTATTAATCAAGACATTCATTAAAACTTTCCTTAAATAGGTAGTTTAGGTGTGTCTCAATATTTCCTTAATTTGCGTTCATTTACAGCCTAAATCCATGCTATGAATATCTCAACTAGATATCACACAATAGTTTTGGTATTAAACTCTTTTAATCCATTTCAACCATGTTTTACTAAGTTCAATTTGTCTTTTAATCCAATCTACTTTGGATAATGACATTTTAACTTTTCAAACATTCAATTTATCGAGTTCTACTATTCGATAAATAATCCAACTTTGTAATTAATAATGAGTATTCATCATACTCATTATTTTGATCACAAATTTAGAATAGGTCACTAGTAAAAGATGTTGTCTTTTCTTGTTATCAAAATTCTCCCACTGATTCCTAGAACCGTGTCTTTCAAGTATTACACACTTGATGGAGAATTGATCTATCCTAATTAATCCCGAGTTTTACTCTCCCACTTACTCTTTGAATCGAGTATCTCAAGTAGTGACACTTAGTGGAGATTATAACTCTTTAATTAAGATAACTTCATTTGTTTTTAATTATTACGATCCTCGCTCCCACTGACTTGTAGAATTAAGTACTTCAAGTAGTGACACTTGGTGAAGCAACGGTTCTTATAATTAAGGCAAATAACAAATATAACAAAGACCTTTTAGAATTACTTCTAAAAGTACATCTTGGACTTCCTTTTGTAAATTACTTTATGTACGACTTTTATTTCACAAATCATTTTGCAAAGTGTCAAATGTTTTGTAATTCCACAAATCATTTTGTGAGTCCAATCTCTAGCCATAATTATTATAATTACATGCAAGAAATATATAACAAGACATCAAACAAAAATAACCAATCAATCAAAGAAGAAGATAGATAAAACCTAATAGATTTCAAACATAAAATATTCAAAATCCATACATTATCTCAAGAATGAAAATAAAAGGGTAATAATGTTTTCACCTAAAACATCAAATAAAAGATAATTCCAAAATGAATGCCGAGGAACTTATTTCAAGACTATCTTTCTCCTTCCAAAATTTCCTTTATTTTTTCTTCTTTGTCTGCCCCACTTAGGATAGGTCTCACGAAGCCATTCTCCAATTTTCTCATAACTACAAGCGTCGTGTGAATTACTTTTGCAGAATGTGCACAATGAATTTCTGTGGTAGGGCCTTTCAATGAGTGCCCTTTCCGGTAAATTCATCTCTACACCAACCAACATTCTTTCAAGATTATCTAGTGACTTGTGCTTGCATGTCATAAGATAATTCATGGCGAAATGTGCGTAGTGTTGACTGAGTGAGTTAAGTACCAAGAAGATATGCTCATCATGAGTAAGTGGCTGCCTAAGGGCTGCCAACTCATCAATGTATCCTCTCATAATCTTCACGTGATCCGATACCGATTTTCCCTTGTCCTTAAGGTACTCTCTTGCTTCCTTAAGAGTTCTACTCGCAATGACATTCACAGCATGTTGATTCTCTCTAACAATCATTCCAAGTAGACGATAAACATTGCCACAACGTATGTCATGAGCATAGCTATCATCAATGGAATTAATGACTAAACCTAGTGTATCATTATGAGCAAGGTAACTTGCGTAAGCCTTATCAGAAAGCCCACCAAGCTCATCAATATCTTCAACAACCACGGAATGATCCTCAGTGAGTTGGTTGAAAAGTCCCTTGTACATAAGGTAGTTTTTCAACGCTTCATACCAAGTTGCAAAGCATCCTGGTATTAGCTTCTTTTGCATCAAGGTATTCTTATACCATGTAGCAATATCAGGCTCAATAATATCATTTAAAAGAACAAACTACAAAATAACTAAAACACAATTAATATCATCGACATTTATCCCTAATCATTAACTACCCACGTTTTAATCATAAAATCAAAACATATTAATGAATTAAGGCTAAGACTCATTTAGACCCAACGACATATATATCCGGTGCAGGGCTCATGGCTATAGGGAAATAGTATAGTCAATAAATGAGTGAGAACGGGTCTCTACCAATTAAGGCTCTTAGATACCTCATGAGATTCATGGGAGATGGGAAGTTCTCCACTTACAGGTATATTTAATCTCATCCTTGCCAGCTAGTACTTAGGCAACGGTCCAGGGCAACCTAGCTTAGTCATCCTACAAGGAGGCGTGTGGCTGTTCGTTCTCCGGTAACTAGGATGGGCAGATACTAAAACACCACCCTACGACTAAACACTATGGCTTAGGCAACGGTACAGTGCAACAGGGAGTGTAGCATGTAGGTGCTTCGACTTATAGGATGGCAAGACTGCTTCAGTGGGTATATTAATTATTTGTTACTTCAAATAATGCGCTAATAACTCTATCAACATCAACAAAATGAATGGACTGAAATTACTAGCATTCCTATACGTGTTTTAAACTATTTAAAAGACAGTTTATTTTCAACTTAGAAATGTTAATAAATTAACATCCCGGTATTAGCTTCTTTTGCATCAAGGTATTCTTATACCATGTAGCAATATCAGGCTCAATAATATCATTTAAAAGAACAAACTACAAAATAACTAAAACACAATTAATATCATCGACATTTATCCCTAATCATTAACTACCCACGTTTTAATCATAAAATCAAAACATATTAATGAATTAAGGCTAAGACTCATTTAGACCCAACGACATATATATCCGGTGCAGGGCTCATGGCTATAGGGAAATAGTATAGTCAATAAATGAGTGAGAACGGGTCTCTACCAATTAAGGCTCTTAGATACCTCATGAGATTCATGGGAGATGGGAAGTTCTCCACTTACAGGTATATTTAATCTCATCCTTGCCAGCTAGTACTTAGGCAACGGTCCAGTGCAACAGGGAGTGTAGCATGTAGGTGCTTCGACTTATAGGATGGCAAGACTACTTCAGTGGGTATATTAATTATTTGTTACTTCAAATAATGCGCTAATAACTCTATCAACATCAACAAAATGAATGGACTGAAATTACTAGCATTCCTATACGTGTTTTAAACTATTTAAAAGACAGTTTATTTTCAACTTAGAAATGTTAATAGATTAACATCTCGTTAAACCTCTTTTAACTTAGTCGAAAAATAGCGTCCATCTAGATAATTAGGGCATATCATTTAAAAGAACAAACTACAAAATAACTAAAACACAATTAATATCATCGACATTTATCCCTAATCATTAACTACCCACGTTTTAATCATAAAATCAAAACATATTAATGAATTAAGGCTAAGACTCATTTAGACCCAACGACATATATATCCGGTGCAGGGCTCATGGCTATAGGGAAATAGTATAGTCAATAAATGAGTGAGAACGGGTCTCTACCAATTAAGGCTCTTAGATACCTCATGAGATTCATGGGAGATGGGAAGTTCTCCACTTACAGGTATATTTAATCTCATCCTTGCCAGCTAGTACTTAGGCAACGGTACAGTGCAACAGGGAGTGTAGCATGTAGGTGCTTCGACTTATAGGATGGCAAGACTGCTTCAGTGGGTATATTAATTATTTGTTACTTCAAATAATGCGCTAATAACTCTATCAACATCAACAAAATGAATGGACTGAAATTACTAGCATTCCTATACGTGTTTTAAACTATTTAAAAGACAGTTTATTTTCAACTTAGAAATGTTAATAGATTAACATCTCGTTAAACCACTTTTAACTTAGTCGAAAAATAGCGTCCATCTAGATAATTAGGGCATATCATTTAATATCGAAATTCTAATCTAAATTTAGAAACCCTAATATTAAATTCATCCAATAACTGAGTTATTCAATTATCTAGATTTCCACTAATAAGTCTCTAACTTCCTATTTTACGTAAAGGCACATGCAATTAATGTTTTAATTTGTTAAACGGCTAAGGCATCTAATGAGGCAAGACTAGTGTCCTAATTAAAACTTAATTCATGTCCTTAATCAATTAAAAGCACTTTTAATTCTCGTAAAATATAATCCCTTTTGAGTTCTTCTAAAAATCCGATTTTAAAAACTCAATGAGTTTTATTTAAAACAAAACTCTTTCCTTTTCGTATTTTAATTTTCAAATATATATTTTAGAGACACGCATTAAACCTTAATGCAAATATATACAACTAAAATACGTACAATAAATATTTCACGTAATCTAACAATTAAATCCGCATGCAATATATATAAACAAATATATATAAATCTACTTATCGCATACAAGGAAACTAATTAATCTTTAACAAATACAAAATATTTATATGGATATATATATACAATTTTCGAAAATTTTAAATATAAAATTATATATATCCATATCTCATATAATTGTATTTATTTCAAGATTCATTTATTTTAACTAAATAATTTAACGGCTAGTTTAATTTAAAATATAAATGGACTCATTACATTATTCATATCATGTGGATATTTGTTTTATAAAACATTTTATTTAGAATAGAAAATATCCATACTATGAACTTATGCAAACTTTCCATTTATGAAAACCTTCTTGATTTTGCTTATCAACAAAATTACTTAAATATATATAACAACTATATATAGTTTCCTTATTCAAAAATCCATATATATAAATATATACACATACACGAATATATATATATATATATAAATATATATACGAAATTGAATGTAAGTAACTTTATTCAAGACCCAAAAATCAAGGTAAGTACTTATACCATGCATGGACCGCTCTGATACCACTGTTGGGATTTCATTAACCGATTAACATAAAATGGGTCGGGTGACCGACCCGGTTTGAAAGACATATTTTAAATTTACCAAAAACAAAACATGCCGCGCAGCGGAAGCGTGTTAACGAACTATTAGCAACTATTAAAAACATGTGGTATCATTTAAGGAAACATTTAATAGTTCTAATATATCTCGGACATGCAATGCAATATAAGTAACTTTAAATAAATAAGAAAACTAACCACGTTGCGGTAGACGAGATCCTCCATGATGTGGAAGATTCCGGAAACGAGATTCCAAGTGTAGAAACCCTCCGTAAGTGCGTACACGAACAATGCCTCAACCAAGGATCTGCTAGACACCTTTAAGCTTACGACCGCAACCGAATGAAACCCACGCAAGCTCCCTAAAGTCGAATTCGACTCCTCTTCAAAGAAGAGAGTCGAATTTCAAATTCCCTTTTTAGGGTTCTTGAGTTCGACCTCAACCAAACACAAAAGGCAAGAAACCTTTTTGTTGAAACTAATTTAGGGTTTAACTAAAACCCTAAATAATTAAACCTAAAACAATTTGGGGTTTTGGTTTCTTTGGGAAGTGTGGTTCGACACACACAAGAGGAGAGAAAGAGATTTCACCTTTTGTGTGTGTTTTAAGGTTTTCAAGAATGTTCATAAATTAATGAGGGTTCTAGGGGTTTATATAGGCATAGTTTCCTAATTAGATTAGGAAACTAAAACCCTTTAATTCCCCTATGGGAATTTCGATCCCCACCTCCAATCCTTAAGTGGATTTTTGGCCATGAGGCCTTAGAGGGGATGGACCGGACTTTCCATATATTAATTAATCACTTATTAATTAATTTGGACCATTAACTAATTAATTATCCAACTCGTTAACTCATTTAATTAATTAAACTCATTTAATTAATAAGTTATTTATCAATCAATTAAAGTAAACTTTAATTGACTTCTATAAATAATATTTTGTCGGTTTATCCGTTTATCCTTAATTAACTCGTGTTAATTTATAAACGTATAATTTAATTAAAGACTAGTTTACTTAAATGCGTAAATGATCAAATATCATTCCTTAGCTTTATGGTTAAACATTATAGATGTTCTATTGTGTATGACCCTACGGCTCAAAGATCCGAAGACATATGGTTAGTCGGGTCTACGAAAGTTCACACAATTTCAACACACACAACCCTCATTCTTGTGACGATTAAGTAGTGTAAGCTACTTAACTTTATGTGACAATCAAGTAGTGTAAACTGCTTGACTTAATGTGTAGGCATTATGTGACGATATGATGATAAAGATGATATGTGACGAGTAAGTAGTTATAACTGCTTAGCTATATGTGATGATTAAATTATGTAACCTACGTGTCTATATGATATATACATAGATGATGTAATGTGGTTAATGTTGATAACCTAGATAATGATAATAATTGATGATAAATGAGACAATTATGACGATTGCAAGTTATAGGCATAATAGATTTGACACTTTTTGAAGATGTTTTGAGACGATAATGATGACTTAGATTGATATGTACATCATAAGTTTTGATATCCTTTATGTTGATTATTATGTAGACGTATGAGATTCCGATATGCCTTATATATGATGAGATGTATTTGATGATATGTTTTAAAAGTTGAACCTCTTGTTGAACTAACTGGTTATCTTACTCAGCTTTAATTAGCTGGCACTTGTTTCATTGAAATATGTTGTGTTTCCCAGGTTAGTGGTTGAAGATCAGTGAGATGCATGTGAGGTTGGGTAGACGAATAAAGATGCTTTCTACCTACTAGTGACCTCACCTATTTAGGCGACACTTATGAACCTTTATTACAATTAATGTAACATCTTGGGTTTTACAAGCCATGACCATATGTTGACTTTTTGTCATTTATATCGATATGATTTATGGATTTTCTTTTACCAAGGTTATGATATACAATAAGTAACACTAGGTTTTTATCACATGACAATTTCGGTAGGAATTGTATAGCTTTTTTTAAATGCTTTCACTATGTTTTGACGCCGTTATATTTTCAAAATATGGGTGTTCCACCTTTTTCATGGTAATTTTTGCAAGTCATATGTCTTCCAAACTTTGAAACTCTAACTGGATCTTCTGTTGCATGTCTTCCCTTCTTTTTATTGGGCCTCCCAGGCATTTCTTTAGGATAGGTGGTAAAGGTGGTTCATTTTTAAGTTTTCTCCAATGTGTTGACCCCCAACTAGCCTAATTGAGTTTGCATAATGTAACATCCCATACTTTTTATGTCGACCATTGACCATATCGTCAGTCAACGTTTGTTATACGTTAAGTCTTATGTGTTTAAACAATAGATGTGTTTATGTGATGATTATTACGGTCATTATATATGATTAAGGTGTGCAAGTGATAATGATTAATTTCATTAATTATGTTAAAGTGAAGAATTTAATATGTCTTATGATGAGATAACATGTGAATAAAATGGTTAAGATAAAGAATAATGAAGTTAATATGTATTCCCGATAGGTATAAAGTGACGTTAATGTTGAAATTATGAGAATATTCCAATATATTTATACGGCCTCATATCTATGAACCTTTAGGGTCGCACGCGAAGAATGGGGAGGGCTTAGTTGAACTTTATATTTATAACAAATATCAATTGTAAAAGATAATAACTAGAAGTTTCTAAAATTGGTTTTTAGAAAGTTTCCAGAAATAGATTTGGAAATGACTAGCGGGTCGAACCGGGTCAAAATCGGATCGGGCACCTAAGCACCATGGGCCAATCCATTTGACCATGGGCCAAACAAGATTGACCCATATATACCCCATGGGGTCGGCCACGAAGCAAGGAAGGAAAAGGAAAAGGGTTGTTTCCTTGTCCCACATTGATTGGGATAAGGAAACCTAAGGGTTTTCAATTCTTATAGATAAAGACCAAAAACTGTTAGAAATATAAATTAGTGGTGTTTAATTGTAAATAGAGTTACATTTGAATGTTGTTAAAGTGCAAGGGGTCTAGATGAAACTTGTAATGTTTAGGATATAAATACCCCTTGTAACTACATTATGTAACTAACCCTTGCCATAATAAACATTCAACTTACTTATTTTCTCTCTCCTCCCTATCATTTTCAACCTCTCTCCACACACACAAAAACACACACCAAACCCTAAATCCTCCATTGTTATCATAATTAAGCTCATTTTTATTTCTATCAATTGGTATCAGAGAATAATCGGTGAATCCGAACGATCCACGAACATATTCATAACCGATTTTGTTCGAAAATTCACGTTTTTGAGCTTAATTTTGAATCTGAAAATTTCTGTTTTCACGGAATTCGAGGCTGTTTCAGTGTTATAATCACAGATTAGGAGTGGATTTGTGTTCAATTTCATGAATCAAGTGATTAATCTTTGAGTTTCTATCCGAAAATATCATAATTTCTGGTTTTCAATTCTCTGTTCGGCACTTAGTTATAATAAGAAAAAGTTCAATTTGAGTTTTTTGTTGTCTGCTACTGTTGCTACAGTACATTTCACGTGGCCTTTTTCATTGTTTGTATCGATATTCATATTACATTTTTAATTAAAAAAAAAAAAAAAAAACAGAAAAAGAAACAAAAAACATCTTCAATCTTATTTCTTCAATTCCTTCTTCGTTTGTTGTCGAATCGATCTGAAATTGATAAGGTTTTAATCACGGTGAGATTCTGATCAGAATGATGCTTTCAATTCTTCGATTCAACAATTTTCACTGACGGTTGAATTTTCCGGCGAGGTTTCCATTTTTTTCCGGCGAAGGTGTTTTAAAATTTTTCTGGCAAGGATTTGTTCGCGGTTCAATTGTGAGTATTTTGGTACTAAGTTTGTGGTTTGATTCAAAGGAAAGAAGGAGTAATCGAAATTTTACATTTTCCGGCGAAGTTGTTGCATTTTCCGGCCACTATCACCAGTTTCCGACTGCCGTGTTCATCTTGAACTCACTGTTTGTCAGCAAATCACCTTTTCCAGCCGACTTAGTCATTTGCCGAGATACATTCACGGCTAAAAGTTGTTACCTCGTGATTGCAGAGATAAATTCACGACCACTTTGAGAAAACTCGTGTTTGCAGAGATTTATTCACGGGCTGAACATGTATCTTCGTGTTTGCCGAGCTAACCAATCAACCAAAACCTACCAATTGCCGAGCTAAATTCACGACCCGATCACCCATTCTCGTGTCTGCCGACTTCTTTCTCGGCCAAACCAACCAAATCAACCCGAACCCCGCATTTGCAGAGATTTATTCTCTGCAAATCACCATTTCGAGCAACACTTAGAAATTTTTGATCAAAGTTTTTCCCATTTCAACACATTGCCGAGCTCATTTCTCGGCACCCAATACAACTCACTCCATACTTAGCCAAATTTTCCTAAATACCCATTTTAACTATCCGCCAAGATTACTGCTCGGCACTCAATATATCTCAACACTTAGAAATTTTTTTTCGACCAAAAACTTATCCCATTTCAACTATCCGCCGAGCTCACTGCTCCGCAATCAATACAAATAGCAAAATTCAATACTTAGTCGATTTTCCTTCCAAACCACCATTTGCAGAGCTCATACCTCTGCAAAAACCTTTCAAACAGAAAATTTCTTATTTCAACCATTTGCCGAGCTCACATCTCGGCAAACAATACAAATAGACCAAAAGTTCAAGTGTTAGATTTGCACATGAGAGTTTAGGTCACTCATAAAAACTCCATGATCTTGTCATCGCCGATGAGATCTAACCCCGGAGTTAAATTCTCAATTTTAGATTGTGAGGGTTTTTGAGCGTGGCGATGATGTTTGTGCAAATAGGACATGAGGGAGTAGTCGAAAAGTGAGAGGTTACGATGATATGATGTGAGAAAGGGCTAAAAGAAATGAAAGCCCTCCCCAAAATTCTCAAAAAGCCGGGTCAACATGTTTCTATCGGATTTCATTTGTTGATTTCTCGATATTGAAGAAGACTTCATGGACCCAGTGAAGCAATGCACATCTTTACCTAACCACTCAAGTATTTCTTAACAAATGCTTGTTTTATTCTCACGGAGATTTTCACATTTCTATCGACTCTTCATTTGGAAGACGTTGATATTGAAAAAGGGAGACACTCTGCTCCGGTCCCCGACTTCACTTGATTACTATTGAGTCTAGAGCGTACTTGAAATATTATTTTATTTGACTAGGACACAATGAGTCTTTATATGTCTTTGTGACATTGCATATCTTTATGATATTGCCGGAACATTCGTAGTGATATCATATTTTTGATATTCCACGATGATCGAATGGAAATCCTACCAATGCTAACATCTTTTCCAACGTTGAACGTAGGTCTCACATTTTCATTTTATGAATTTGTTGAGTAAACGAGAAGTCTATGTGACCTCGGATTTATTTTCCCATAAGTCTTTGAGGATAGTAAGACATGGTTATCGAACGCCTTTGTGACACTGACCATGAATTACATTCTTTAAAGCAATCTATCGGTTGAAAAGCCATAGACCGAACCATTTAGAGATAAGCTTTGTGCATTTCTCGATGATAATGGGAAGTCCTAAAATAGTTAGGCCACACCATTAATCCTTTTGATTTTTGGTTGTGTCAAAGGATTATTTTTATCCGGATTTCATTTCTCTTCACACAAACAAAAAGAACACAAACACCATATAAAAAATTGTTTTTCCAACAACGCAACCTTACATTCTAGTTCACCAATAGGTTCATTGGGAATTGGGTTGGGTTACTTTGCTTGCTTGTTGTTTGTTGTCATCTACCGTTTACGCTATCAATCATTATTGTATGATGAACACGTTACACATTTTCATCATAAGGGGGAGAAATGATTAAATGATTGATAGATAGAGTTCAAGGTTTAGGTAGAATTTGATTGATGATATTCATTGTGTTTGGTTGTTCAAAAGATCGTTAGTTTAGGTGAAGAGAGTGAATAATTATCGTGATAAGTTGAAAGTTCTAAGATTGATTCGAGATCGAGAATATTCAAGATGATTTTAGCTTTGGAAAGTACATGGTCAATAACGGAAAGATTTGTTGCAAAAATGACCATGTTCGATGATAAGAAGAGTTTGAGATTAGATGGAAGTTGTCTTTTTGTTGATAATTGGATAGTTAAGTTCATTCATAGTTTGGAGAGATTGTTCATTTGTGGGGGAGCAAGAGTAAACTCATGAATTGTTAAATATGCTCCGAAATGATTGTTTGTTCGAGGGGGAGCAAGAAATTTGAAGATAATTTGTTTATTTGATAGAAATGCTCCAAGATAGATGTTTGTTTGAGGGGGAGCAAGTGTTAATTGATCAAAGGATCAAGTGCTCCAAGATGTTTATTGATTAAGAGACAAGTTAGACCAAGAATTGAAGTTTTAAAGACGAAATCAAATTTCCGCATTCCAAAACCAAGCTTCCGCATTGCCAAGAGATTTCAAAGATAATCAAGCTTCCGCATCCAAAAGAATTCAAAGTCAAAACCAAGCTTCCGCATGCTACTTAAAGATTCAAATTACTTCTCCAAGCAACATCTAGTTGAAATCAACATTCAAAAGTTCAAGTTGTGAAAGCTCAAAAGCTACAAATATTTCAAAGATGCTTCCAAAGTATTCGAAGTTGCAAGAGAAGATCAAGATTTAATAAGTCATCGTCAAATATATTTGTTTGTTGAGAAGATTCAAAGTCAAGGTTGATACAAGACGTTGAAGACAAAGTGAAAACTTCAAAGTCCAATCAACATTGAAGATTTTCAACAAATGGGCTTATCATGTTATTTAAAGACCGAAGACGATGCAACATTTACAATTCAACACCAAGGGGGAGATTGTTAGAAATATAAATTAGTGGTGTTTAATTGTAAATAGAGTTACATTTGAAATGTTGTTAAAGTGCAAGAGGTCTAGATGAAACTTGTAATGTTTAGGATATAAATACCCCTTGTAACCACATTATGTAACTAACCCTTGCCATAATAAACATTCAACTTACTTATTTTCTCTCTCCTCCCTATCATCTTCAACCTCTCTCCACACATACTAAAATACACACCAAACCCTAAATCCTCCATTGTTATCATAATTAAGCTCATTTCTATTTCTATCAAAAACCTTTTTTCAAATCAATCCTCTCTTCTCCCTCTTGAAGCATGGATCGAAATTCCTCTCCCTTTGGAGAGGAATTTTGATCTAGCTTTTATAGTTATTTTTATATTCGGTGGGTATTTAGTTATAACGTTTAATTATAGCTAGCACTTAGCTAAGTGCCGAAGATCCGTTCGTGTGTACGAGTCTTTAGAGGAGTTCCTACACTTAGGCTCTAGTACGCGACGAAGTTCTCGTCTCCGGGTTTCTACAAAGAGGTTAGGTTTCTTTCTTTGTTTATTTATTTATTAATTAGTTGGTTATATTGCATGCATGATAGATCGTAATTAGGGAATTAATTAGTTAATTGTTTTATTAACTTATTCCGCATAATATAATTAGTTAGGTTAATTAATTATTGCATAAGTGAATTAAACTAGATTAATTAACTTGCTTAATTAATTAATGGTAACTAATTAAGGATGTTCATGTTTTATTAAAAGGTTTTTAATTAAACGTTTTTTTGGATTAAATTAGTGTTTGGAATTAAAACTAAAATGAGTTTTATAAAATAGAGATTTTGAGAGAATTAAAATTAATTTTTATAAATGCCTTTTAAATTAAATTAATGAGTAATTTTATTCTTAAAATCGAAATTGAGTTGCATACTCAAAAGGAAAATTCTTGAGAAACGAAAATCATTTCGAGCTTATTTATATTGATACTAGTTGTCGAAGTAAGTGGGAGCTCGATGACGGATCACGAAAATAATAGACGTAGTAACTTGCTTTAGTTGGAACTACATGTAGAATTATGGACTAGTTTATGCATGCGGATATATATGTATTAATATGGTTTAAATGATGCATGTTTGTTTTAAACCCTAGAGATTAAAGAACATATATAAATTAGTTTTAATGGGAAACTTGTTTTTAGAATTAAAACTAAAATGAGTTTTATAAAATAGAGATTTTGAGAAACGAAAATCATTTCGAGCTTATTTATATTGATACTAGTTGTCGAAGTAAGTGGGAGCTCGATGACGGATCACGAAAATAATAGACGTAGTAACTTGCTTTAGTTGGAACTACATGTAGAATTATGGACTAGTTTATGCATGCGGATATATATGTATTAATATGGTTTAAATGATGCATGTTTGTTTTAAACCCTAGAGATTAAAGAACATATATAAATTAGTTTTAATGGGAAACTTGTTTTTAGAATTAAAACTAAAATGAGTTTTATAAAATAGAGATTTTGAGAAACGAAAATCATTTCGAGCTTATTTATATTGATACTAGTTGTCGAAGTAAGTGGGAGCTCGATGACGGATCACGAAAATAATAGACGTAGTAACTTGCTTTAGTTGGAACTACATGTAGAATTATGGACTAGTTTATGCATGCGGATATATATGTATTAATATGGTTTAAATGATGCATGTTTGTTTTAAACCCTAGAGATTAAAGAACATATATAAATTAGTTTTAATGGGAAACTTGTTTTTAGAATTAAAACTAAAATGAGTTTTATAAAATAGAGATTTTGAGAAAATAAAATTAATTTTTGAGAGAATTAAATTAATTTTTATAAATGCCTTTTAAATTAAATTAATGAGTAATTTTATTCTTAAAATCGAAAATGAGTTGCATACTCAAAAGAAAATTCTTGAGAAACAAAATCATTTCGAGCTTATTTATATTGATACTAGTTGTCGAAGTAAGTGGGAGCTCGATGACGGATCACGAAAATAATAGACGTAGTAACTTGCTTTAGTTGGAACTACATGTAGAATTATGGACTAGTTTATGCATGCGGATATATATGTATTAATATGGTTTAAATGATGCATGTTTGTTTTAAACCCTAGAGATTAAAGAACATATATAAATTAGTTTTAATGGGAAACTTGTTTTTAGAATTAAAACTAAAATGAGTTTTATAAAATAGAGATTTTGAGAAACTCGAAATAAAGTTTTACGAAATGAATTAAAATTAAGAAAGAGTTTTTAATTTCATGCATTATTTGTTTGTGTTGTTCTTTTATGCCTTAGACGTCACAAACATATTTCGTAGAACTTAATAGGTTAAAGTTGTTAACTTGAGTAGGTGCAAGTAATTTGTTTTGAATGCATGCGAAACAAATTGTCATTAGGCTAATTTATTAGTCTAAACTATTATACCCTTATAAAGAAATCCCTGCCATCCTATGAGAAGCACCTGACCGTCTACACTCCCTGTTGCCCTGGACCGTTGCCTAAGCCATAGTGTAGATACGGGGTGGTCCTTCATGTCTGCCCATCCCAGTTACCGGACATGGACAACCACACACCAGCTTATAGGCGGATTTTGCTAGGTCGCCCTGGACCGTTGCCTAGGTACTAGTCGGCAAGGATGAGACTAAACATGCCGTTGGATCAAGGAGTGATCAAAGTCTCATTAAGAGTCGTATTGTACGATCGGTTGCAAACCGGCCTTATTGATAAACGAACATGTGGTCGTCCGGACCGTTGCCGGATACACGTGACGTGGACTCAATTTGGTTCTTTAAGCTTTAACTAAATAGAAGATTTTACTTTGAAATCTTGGGTAGCTATATTAGTTAAAGATAAATATTAAATGCTAAAATGAGAACCTAGTTTAATTAGTAACCTCTGCTAGTTGTTAAATATTATTTGAATTATTGTACTAATATCTTTATTAGATTATGAGAAGCAAACCAAAGAGACTTCAATATCTTGCTCGAGATTTATTCTTGAGGCATGAGAAGAAGTTGCATTTTCTTGACATTGTCTCCAATAACAAATAGACAATTGCTATCTTGTATTCTCTAGTAATACGATGAGCAAAGTGAGATTGTTTATTTGTCTTGTGATTGCAATATACCTTTTGATGATCAAAAGGATTCGAGCATTCGAAAGCTCACTTCATGGTTAGAAAGTTTGTAGCATGTTCGAGAAGCAAGCTCACTAGAAAGCCATGTTAATATTGCATGCGATAAGACAATCTATATAACCTTATGAAGCGATTACATGGATAAATCACAACGACTTATGTCACCTATATAGAGTTTGGGACGAATTTAAATTCATCGACCGAACTCTACAAGCATATTCAATGTGCCAAAGTGAAATAAGAGTGTGTTAAGTTGCATCAAGTTTTGAAGGCAACTAATGGAGCTATGCTAGGCAAAGCTCTAGTTGTGATAGAAATGGAGAAATCAAGAAACCCGATAGAAGGTACAAGAGGTAGAGTGAGAAACAAATGTGTTTTGTTTTCACGATGACATTTCTTAATCCAAGAAAGGTAATAAGAAAGGTTCTTAGAAGATACTACCTATAACCAATGTGGTTTAGATAGGTCATTTGGAAGTGAAGCAATTTTGACTATTTTACTAGCAAGACTATGTCGAATAGAAGCTTTGCTAAATAAAGTATCTAAATTGATTATATGTTTTCCTAAGATGGATGATACTAGGTGTCAACCTAAGATTCATTGAGTTGCTCAATATCGGAAAAGAAGTAGGAAACACAAGACTCGAGATTCTAGAATCACAACCTTCTTGAGATGATTAGCCATTACGCGTGGTGGGCCTTAGAGTGTGAGCTCAGAGGCGCAGTGGATTTAGGTTAAACCGAATATCTACATGTTGGATTAGTAGGTGTTAATCGAAAGATCCATATAAGTGATGATTGAAAGCTTGTAAAGTTGCAAAGCATTCGAAGTCAATGAGATTGATATCTGAATCCAACTTAAAGCTTGTCTTGAAGTAACAAGATACTAATTGCCCTAAGCTCATAAGTTAGCTATGAGTTTTAAGCAATAAAAGGTCACCATAAGCGAGGACGATAAATGGTGCAACCTAAAGGTTATCATAAACCTTTATATAGTATCTTGAGATATGATCGGAAAACTTCAAATCATCAACAATCCGAATGTGCTCTTTAGAAGCATAATGGATTAACGCATCTTTGTTGGTTAATATAAACACAATTGAGGTATTGTGTAAAGACTTGGAATTTAATCTATGAATATTAGCTTAAATAAGATTACATGATCGTATCTAGAATTATCTCTAGATAAGTGTTCACTTTAGATGAACCTCGTGACGTTATTTGAGTAGATACTCAAAGTGAAACTTCAAATTTTATGAGAAAGTTGCTCACGAAATGAAGTTTCTCGGCTATGTCATAATTCATGTATATAATTCAAATAAATTGGTTAGCTTGGCTAAACTATATTCGAGATCCAAGAGTCTTGGAGTGTCGATAAGCGGAAAGGAATAAATTCCTTATGGACAAAAGAGATATATGGATTTTTCGTAATATCTCAATAGTAGTCCACTATTGGAATTATAGAATATATCGTCCCCTTAAAAGGCATATGCAAACATCTTGTGGGATATATGATATTTTATCATATCATATTTACGAGATGCTTACGACACGCTTGAGAGTGAGATCGCGTGGATATTCTAAGGTTCAATACAAGTGATGGATTAAGCAAGACCCCTAAGGGAAAGGCATATTCTTGGTTAATGTGAATTAACTAAGAGTTTGGGGTTAGATTTGCTGATTAATCACGTTATGATAAAATTTTAGTATTTGATATTGGAACCTATCGAAAGTGTTGAAATAGAATAATAGCATTCTTATTCGTACGCTCCGAGTTCTATATTTGCATGCTTAAGACCAATACATGAGTCATGAAAATGATTCTATATTTGCATGCTTAAAACCAATCCATGAGTCATGAAAATGATTCTAAAATGTTGCCCATTACCGCTCATTGATTACGGGAGTAATAATGAATAAAGGTAATTGTGAGAGATGATATATTATTTGCGTTGCGTAAATAATGTGTATAGAGGTACAATCATTTCACAAGTATTCAAGAGAGAGAGTTGAATATTGGGATTAGACCCATTCCTCAAGTAATCATGTGGATCATGTTGACATGCATGAATCTTGAGAAGTGGTAGTGTCTAGTTGTCCTTCGACTTGAGACACATAGGCATGTCCCGGAGTACATAGTCTCATACTTTGATTTAGTTCCGAACCGGATCTCTTTACCGGCCGCAGTAGGGTTACTTTGGCTGTGAGGTGAAATATGGAAGGGACGTATGTTGTCAAGAAAGGATTTGTTCGCCACAGAGTTGGAAAGATATCACGCGGCCACTCGATGAAAGGAACTGATTAAGTGCATGGCCATGCCCCGAGTACATTACTTATGAATGTGTTTCTAAGTAATCGTATTTTGGATTGTTTCACTTCTTTTCAGTAGATCGAGCAATATGTCGAAGTTATATGAGCGTCGCTTGATCCGCGCCTCATGACTCGATGTGATATCGGAAACATATAGGGAGGATTAGACATTGTACCAAAGCATTAAAAGAGTTTAATGTACAACATCTAGAAGTTGATGTTGGTTCCCGTCACGGAATTATATTCATACATATTTGGGGGCATCGTCGTGTTGCTAGACGAACGTTCGGTGTCAGTATACTTGACGTATGTTGGGATGATCCTCATATTGGACATATCCTCAAGTGGGAGTGTTGAAATTATGAGAATATTCCAATATATTTATACGGCCTCATATCTATGAACCTTTAGGGTCGCACGCGAAGAATGGGGAGGGCTTAGTTGAACTTTATATTTATAACAAATATCCATTGTAAAAGATAATAACTAGAAGTTTCTAAAATTGGTTTTTAGAAAGTTTCCAAAAATAGATTTGGAAATGACTAGCGGGTCGAACCGGGTCGAAATCGGATCGGGCACCTAAGCACCATGGGCCAATCCATTTGACCATGGGCCAAACAAGATTGACCCATGTATACCCCATGGGGTCGGCCACGAAGCAAGGAAGGAAAAGGAAAAGGGTTGTTTCCTTGTCCCACATTGATTGGGATAAGGAAACCTAAGGGTTTTCAATTCTTATAAATAGAGACCAAAACCCCTTTTTTAAATCAATCCTCTCTTCTCCCTCTTAAAGCATGGATCGAAATTCCTCTCCCTTTGGAAAGGAATTTTGATCTAGCTTCTCTGGTTATTTTTATATTCGATGGGTATTTAGTTATAACGTAAAGTTATAGCTAGCACTTAGCTAAGTGCCGAAGATCCGTTCGTGTGTACGAGTCTTTAGAGGAGTTCCTACACTTTGGCTCTAGTACGTGACGGAGTTCTCGTCTCCGGGTTTCCACAAAGAGGTTAGGTTTCTTTCTTTGTTTATTTATTTATTAATTAGTTGGTTATATTGCATGCATGATAGATCGTAATTAGGGAATTAATTAGTTAATTGTTTTATTAACTTATTCCGCATATATAATTAGTTAGGTTAATTAATTATTGCATAAGTGAATTAAACTAGATTAATTTACTTGCTTAATTAATTAATCGTAACTAATTAAGGATGTTCATGTTTTATTAAAAGGTTTTTAATTAAACGGTTTTTTGGATTAAATTAGTGTTTGGAATTCGACCTCCCCTTCACAAGGGAAGTCGAATTCGACTTTTATATATTCTTAGGGTTTCGAATTCTACATCTCTTTTCAAGGGAAGTTGAGTTCGACTAGGATTAATTAAATTGATTTTTAATTATTTACACTATAAACCCTAAGTTTTGAATAAACTAATTTGAAGTCCTTTCAAATTGTGAACATCCAATTCCGATACAAAGAGTTGTACAGTTAATAAAATCCCAACAGTTAAGTGCTCCTTTAGGCAGTCAACGATATATTGAGCGGTAACGTGAGTTGTAAGAAAGTGAAAGGGCGTAAGTGACCTAATTTGAAAGTTGGTATAACAGGGGTTTATGTTAAGAACGTGAGTTATAGCCTCATAATCAGGTTTTAATCTCAAAACAACTCTCTCTCAAGAACCCCAGCCTCTCTTTTGTTCCTACGCGATTTGAAAGCAATTCGGGAGGTGTTTTCTTCTAATTTTTGATCCCATAATCATACCTACAGGTAATTGTTCATGCTAAGATCATAGGCTAATGGTCTTTGATAGATTTTGTCCACCCATATCTGGTTTTAAGGGTTGGGTATGATTTAATTGCAATTTGATATCGATTTTGAGTCATTCTGGGGATCAATCGAGTGGGTAATGTTTATGAATGGTTAAAGGATCAATTGATGGATTAAAGTCATCATTTGTACCATAAAAGATGTTAATTTTATGTCTCTAGGTCGATTTAAAGTGTTAAGGTCATTTAAGATTCGAATGGGAGTTGAAAAGAGTTGAAATCTGATCTGGCATGCGATAGCGCCGATACACACCACGGTACCTTTGTGACCACTATTTGGTTTTTGGGTCTGGACTGCGATATCTCCGATATGCACCAAGGTACCTTCGTGACCACTGTATGACCCTTTTGGTTGGTGTGTTCTAGAGCTCGATATCGACGAGACCACTAATGGTCTCGGTGATATCATACATCAGAGTGTTCCAAAGTATGATTAAGTGTCTAGTTGACTTATGTTTCAATCATTCTTGTACTATAGGTTGTCGGGAACACTTGTCAAGTACGGTAGACTTATTTGATGACTCTTGTGCACTCCATTAAGGTAAGATAACATCTTTTATCACATGAGGGACAACAAAACATAGTTTTCATAAGTTAACTTCCCCCAAATGAATGTTTGTATACTTGAATGTATTCGGGAATGTATGGGAGGTTACTATGGGATTGATTATGATTACCATTGATGATGAATGCTAATCTCATGCATGCTATGACGAAATGAAATATGTATATGTTATGTTATGATGATATGATAGAATAAAGTATGTGATAAGATGAAATGTTTATGATGTAAAGATAAGATGATAAGATGTTATGTTAATATAAGATATGATGCTATAATGCAATTGACGATATGATGACGCAATGCTACGATGTTATGATAATGAAATGATATGACGATATATTGCTATCATGTTAAGATGATATGATGCTAATATGACATGACGATATGATGTTATGTATGATACGTTGATATGATTATAAAATGATATGACGATGTGATGATGTATGTATGTCATATGATTACTTCCATGGCTTGAACACCTAGTCACTAGACTTCTATAGGTTTGCCATGACACGTGCACGATTAAGGGCCCTAAAGTAAAGAAAAGATTTATGTGATTAGTTTAGGTGAAAGTTAGCCTAAGCTAATAAAGATATGAAGTCTCGAGCAAAAGTATAAAGTTGTGTTAAGCTTAACCCATGCTAGTTCTTCGGAGCTAGTGTGTATGTGGTCACGTGGTGTGGGAATCTAGATACCTCCCCGTGGCATAGTTATGTTTGAGTGTATCCGGGTGGAGTAACTAACCACTACACGCGCAAAGGTTAAACGGTATACTCAGTTGGATTGATTTGTCTTTCCTTAACGACGACGATGGACCACCGTAAGGTCTACCCATCAAGTCGGGTGTGAGGACTCCATGTAAGGTCTTATGTCCGCCTACACACACCCCACATCCCTAAGATAAGTGGCTTATGTCACTTAGCCTACGTCTAGGCAAAAGAAAAGAAAGAAAAGAAAGAAAAGAAAAGTATTAGGATGATAGGAACAAATAGGACTATGATGGATCCTAATGTGTTAAAAAATGTATGTGATATTAGTAATGATGATATGCTATTACTATGTATGATATGACAGACACCATAGGAAAGTATTGATCCTATTGTGTTATGATTATTATGTGATGTTAACAATTATGAAACGATTCTGTTAATATATAAAGAATCAGCAAATGTTTTCAAATGCTTGTTATCTTACTTAGCTTTTAAAGCTAACACTTGCTCTTTTGAAAAAAACATTGTTCCCTCAGGTTAAGCAGGTTCGAGCTAGTGAAAGACTTAGCTTGGTGAGGCGGGTAGTTGCTATAAAGAAGACGTTTAGTTTCCCCGCTTAGACATTCATGTTTAGCCATAATGATGTTGGCTACTTTTATTAAGACTTATGTAATTTAATGTTGACATTTATGTTGGTGCCAAATCTGGATTATCTTTTATTGTTTCGATGATATGAACATAGTAACACCATTTTCTATAAATGAACTATCTGTGATGGGTTGGTTATGTTTTAAAAGTTCTGTTTCCGCATTTTTAAACGCCGTTAGGCAAAAGTTTTGAAATTCCAGGTTTTTAAATGACGGGTGTTACACATAAGCATCTTGCCACTTTTCCTTTTCAAATCATGGATTAACTCCCTCAGTTGGGTCCATTTTGATGAACATGTATGTTGCAACAACATATATACATGCTACTCCACTAAGTTCCCACATTCTACAATCACACTTTTTTGATTGCAAGTTAACACCTAGAGAATCATCTACTTTATACACTCAAATTCCAGGTATCCATTAAGCATAACCTTCTAATTCCTACATATTGCTTTTTCATTAGTTGTATGTGCTTCCTAATTGATGGACATATGGAGTCCTCTAAATTAGCAGCTAGGTTACTCATACTAACTATCCTCTGCATTACATGCACCCTAATCTCTTCAAACATTGTAATTATTAGTTTATGTCTAGGCTCAACTAACTTTGAATTAAAACTTTCAACGATACCATTTTCAAATTCTTCTTAGATCTGTGCATATGAAAGAATGTTCTACACCATATGTTGGGGTTCTTTTCAATCAAATATTCATAAGCCATCTGGTCCAAATTCTTGATCTCATCCATTTTATTGAAGAAGTGTTCCTGAATTGTAGAAAATGTTGCACCGGCCAAAACAAGTTCCTGTAATTCCACTTTTTCTTAAAGTTGGCATATACGTGTCTCACACATTGCCCGTGCTTTGCATTTGGAAGCCATGTACCAACTACTTCCACAGTCCCTTAGTAATGTACTAAAGTTATTACATGTTGTCTAACATTGATAGTAAAAGCATAAAGTTATTACCTTATGTCCAAATGATTGCATATCTGTCCCCTGGTTCATGCTTAGATCATCATGCAACAAGGGCAGGAACAGTTCCATGCATCCTTGTTTTCAGCTCCAACCACTGCCATGCTATAGGAAACATTTCATTATTTGCATCCCACACCAGTCATCAATACACATGTGATTATTGTCTTCAAAAGCATCCATCAATCCCTAATACCATCCTACACCCATTCATCCATCCATCCTTCACACATGTCAGTGATTTAAATGACATATAAGTGAGATGAAAATAGTGAAATGGCAAAATTATAATGAGTATATAAGATACCTTTGAAGCATATATACATTCTGTTGAAGTATGGGCTTCCATTTGAATTCACATCCAATGCATTTGTTGAACCAGGGTTTGATCTAAGAAGTTCTTCTCTGTAGTCCCATAATTTGGCATAATGCTCTTTCAAACCAACCCAATAATCATGAAGTGCCCAAAGTTTTGCTTTTTACACTGTCCATGGGATAAATCTATCAAAAACTTTCCTTAATGTCCTGCTTCATGGTTCTATAGCTTAGCTTATGATCACCAAGTATCCTCTTGCATAACGCACTACAATCCATTTATATGTAACCATAGATCCCAAGTTTAACTTTCTTAAACAACATTGCTCATCTATTAGTGTTTTAATCTGAAATGATTTTTCAAATTACATCCAAGTAGCCCAAAGTCTAAAGAGGCATGTTTTTGTTGCCAACCTTCTGGCCTTATTCTTTATTCTCCTTGGTGATACAACTTCTTCTTCCTTGCTTTATTCACCCTGTGCTGGTTTGCTACATTCGCTGTTAGGTCCAGTTTACTAATAAACTGGAGCGTCTCCAGTTGCATCTGGAGACCTGAAGAATTGTCCAGAAATATATGAAGTCCAGTTGCAATGTACAGTTAATGCAACTGAAGACTTCCTCCAGTTGAGATCTGAACAAACCTGAAGACATTCTAATTGAAGTCGAAGACAACAAGTGGAAGATAGAGAATGACAATGGCAGCGAATCCTAGTTGGCATTCTATTCAGATAGAAACTGGAGATTATCAGTTTAAAGCCTTTACAATGCTTTACACAGATCACGAGGAAGACCTTTTTGATTTATGTACCTTTATCTGGATAATAACATTTATCTATGTATAAAGTACAAAAGTACATAAAGCAGGTTGGATAAAGTGACTTTATGTCATACTTTATCTAGCATTTCAAAGGAAGTCAAATTGCTTCCTTAAATGCTCTCAACCATATTTGTACGATAAAGTTGGAATCCCAATACCAACTTTATCTATAAATAGAGGTCTTTGCACAACCAAGAAATAACTTTGCAAAACCCTACTTTGCAGTATCTTGGTGAGCTTGTGCAATATTCTCTCAATCGCAAAAAGGAACATTTCACAACTTTAAGTGTTTCGATTGTTTAGAGAATTTCCAAGTATTAGATCATTGTATTTCATAGGTTGTTAGGATATTTACATCTTTGTATTATCTTGGTTCCGCAACAACCTTGTAATTTATTTAACCTTAATAAATAAATTACACTTGAAAAATTACATCATGATCTCACCAGATTTACTTACTTGTATTTATATATTGCATTGTTGATTACTTATTTGTTATTGTCACCTTTATAAGTAATCTATCCAGAACCTGGTATACTGTTCACTGCAACTGGTCGTCTCCAGATCAGTGAACGTATTGCAAAGTTAACTCACCATTGACATAGAGGTGTCTTCAGTTAGTACCATCTATTGAGTTGGGACTTACAAGTGGTATCAGAGCAAAAGGCTAATATACTTGCCTAGATCTGCTTAGATGTCTACTACTGAAGGTGAGTTTGGTCCTGGTCCAGATGAAACTAATCTTAATAATCCACCCCCTGGACAAAATGCTAACATCAACCCTCCTCCTCCTCCTAATGCCCCTAACCATGTCCATGTTCATTATTCTAACACTTCTGTTCCCAAATTTGATGGAAACAGTGAGACCTTTGGAACATGGAAGGACAGAATGCTCTTGCATTTTGGTGGGATAGAGAGATATATGTTGAAAATCCTTAAGGATGGACCACATATACCCATGTCTCCTGGGGTCAGTCCTCTTCTTGACCCAACTGGATCTAGAAGAGGCACCAGAGAAAAACGTGAGGAACACTGGTCTGATGAGGATCGTAGACTTGTTGATCTGGACACCAGACTCAAGATTATGATTCTTGGAGCTCTTCCTGAAGAATTGATTCCAACACTTGTGTTGTTCCCCAGTGCCAAGGCAATGTGGGATGAGCTGGTTCTTCAGTTTAAAGGAGGTGATTACACCATAGTCACCAGAAAAGTTGCTCTAAACAAGAAGTATGAATCCTTCTTTGCACTCCCCAATGAGAGCCTAACTGGTACTTATACCAGATTTACAAGCTTAATTAATCAATTAAGAGGCTTAGGAGTTGAGAAGGATAAGGATATTCTTCTTGAGAAGTTTTGTGATATTCTTCCTACCAAATGGGCACACATGGTTCTTGTCCTAAGACAAGGTAAGACCATGCACAGTCACACTCTTGCATCTCTTTATGGAGCCTTCAGATTCACTGAGGATAATAATGCACAGAGACTGGTGGCTGAGCAGGATGCTCTGAACCATGCTCAGAGTTCCAAGGTTTCTAGTTTTACTGAGAAACCTTGTGCTGCTTTAATGTCTGCTGAGAGTGTCCAGTCACACTCTATGAAGAAGATGTTAAACAGTTTCTTAAACTCTGGCCCGACCACTAAAATCAGTGATGATTGTGATGAAACTGACAATGATGATCTGGTAGCCATGATTATGAAAACCTTCAACAGGTTTAAGCATAAATCAAATAGATTTAATGGTTCCAACAATGCTTCCAGCTCCAACTCTCTGGACAAGGCCAATCTTACATGCTATAAGTGTGGTAAGAAAGGTCATTTTATGAAGGAATGCATATCTAGTCAGTCTAACAATCAAACTGGTCCCTCTGTCCCAAATTTTAACAGGCCTGATGATAGCTAAAAAGCAAAATACAAAAAGCTGAAGGCCCAGATTGCCCTCTTGTCACTTGAAAGAGAGAAAGAAAAGAACAAGTGCATGATGGCTAAGACTGAAGAAAAGTAGGAATTCTCTAATGACTCATCAGATGATGATGAAGAGATTAGGGATATGTGTTTCATGGCCTTGGAAGATCAGCAACATGTGGTGAAGGATGATGTTATTTCTGGAAGATGGGTAGTGTTGAGTCCCAATGTTAATTGTAAATTTAATGATGACAAATCTGACCTATAAACACTTAGTAATCTTTTGGTTCTTGTAATCTGATCTGGGTCAGACTAAGCTGACACAGCTTGCAATCTGTAACTGACCCAGATAATGCTTCATACTTTGTAATTGTAAAATCTTATGGAAGCAAGTGTTATTCAAGCTGCATCAACAATGTGTTAGCATTCAGTCCAAGTCGAAGAGGAGGATTGAAGATAGAAGACCAAGCTGTTAGAGGAAGACAGCTTGGGATTAGCAGTCAGCTTGGAAACACTTAGGCAGATTGGTGCTTTGACAAACAGCCCAATCTGTGTCTGACAATCAAGTGAAGATAACAACCTGGATTGAAGATAAAGACAAATGACGTGACTAGGAAGAATCCTAGGATCCAGGTTGGTGGTTGGTTTTACATATGCGTGTCCATACTCTTATTGGTGATGAAAAATGTGCGTCAGTACGTGGGGGACCACAAGTACTATGAAAGGCACGATTGATTATTCCTTTATCATCCACTGAATGAAGAATACGTGGCTGCAACGGACACCAAGTGAAGGAGCGCTTTCGCCTATAAAAGCCTCATTCATGGATTGCATATGAGTGGCAATTTCCTGAGAATCATTCTTCACACAAGTTTCTCTGCTCTTATATAAAGCTTAGTCTGTACGAGATCAGCTTGGGCTGATTCTCTTGAGCTAGAACTTATTGATTGTAGTTTGTCATTTCAGAGGTTGTTTAGATATCTATAGGCTATCTTTATTCCGCAACAACTTTGTAATTCTTTGTATAGATTATTTCTTAATAAAGGATTACTTTGAAAACCACAATCTGTGTTCAAGAATGTTTCTGTTTCTTTATTGCTTTACTGTTTTAATGATTCCTGCTCTTTACTTACTTGCTTAATATATATAAACTGAATCTTAAAACGTTTTTATTTAAAAGTTTGTAAAGATTAAGGAAAGTTGTATTCACCCCCCTCTATAACTGTTCTGTGTACAATATACTTTGGTATATTGATACACCTTGGGACGTATCAATTGGTATCAGAGCAGGGGTTAAGAATTAACTTGACTTGATCCTTGCATATTTCCCTTAATAGTAAAGCATTATGTCATCCTATATTGATAATGGTTCTTCAACCCGACCACCCAAGTTTGATAAAGATGATTTCAGTGGGTGGAAAGGTCGAATATCTTTGTTCCTTGAATCCATCGATAACAATATGCCTGACATCCTTGCGGATGGTCCTTATGTTCCTACACAAACCATTGTGGTAGAAGCTGTGGTCAGGGAAGGTCAACCAACCATTCCTGCCACAGTCAAGTCTATTGTTAAGGACAAGGCAGATTGGGGGGATGAGGATAGGAGGTTGGCAAACTTGGATGTGAAGGCTAGAAATTTCATTGTCCAAGCTGTGCCCAAAGACCTTTACCATTCTATTAAAATGTGTTCTACAGCTAAGAAAATGTGGGGTACATTGACTGTCATGTTTGAGGGTTGCTCTACTTCCATGGAATCTACAATTACTACATTGACCAGGAGGTTTGAGAGATTTTTCTCTTTGAGAAATGAATCCTTGTCTGACACTCATACCCGCTTTAATGCTTTGGTAAATGATTTAGCTGCTGTTGGAATTGTTAAGAAAAATGAGGTTTTAAAGAGTGATAAATTTCTTGATTCATTACCACCTAAATGGAACAACTATATTTCTTCTGTTAAATTAAGTTCTGTTTATCATGATCTTGATCTCCCTAGACTTTTTGGTTTGCTTCATAACCAAGAATGTTCAGAGGCTGAAAAGTTAATTGCTATGGGTGATTCTTATAGTCAGCCTGCTGCTGCACTTGTTGCTTCTATGACTGAACACCCTAGTTCAATTAGTAATGAGATCATTCCTTGTGTTAATGATGATATTCCTGATATGTCTAATCCTAACTCTATTTGTGCTGAATCTGAATGTGATGAATCTGGTGATGAACTAGCTAATGAAGTAGCTATGTTGGATGAAAGGATCAGAAGGAGATCCTTTAATAAGTTTAAAGGAAAAGGAAAAGGTGGCCAAGCTGACAAGACCAAGAAGCCATTTGACATGTTCAAAGTTACTTGTTACAAGTGTGGCAAGACTGGACATATGGCTGGAGATTGCAGATCTAAAAAATCTACTCAAGCTGTGCCAGCCAAAGGTGGAAGAGGTGAAAAATACTCAAAGCTTAAGACTAAGTACAAAGCCTTGAAAGCACAAGTAGCTGAGCTGACTGAGAAGGTGAACAAAAGTGAAAAGAGTCTGGTAGCCAAAGACTGGGCTGAAAGTGCCACATCATCTGATGATGAGCTGTATAAAGATGCCAAATGTTTCATGGCTAAAGAAGCTACTCAAAGATTTGCTGAAGATCTGGTGAAAATACAACAGCAATCTGAGTCAGCTCACCAGGCATCTACCAGTCAGACTGCTCCACCTGAGGTAACTTCTTTTTCCAATCTGTCTGATAATGAGAAACTGTCCAGACTGAATAAACTTGGTGATGAGGTTCTGCTACAAAAACACTTTAATCAAGAACTCAAAAAGGAAATACATGTTTTGAAACTTGATAACAGCTCTAAAAGTCACACCATTGAAAAACTAGAATCTGAAATTAAAGCTCAAAAACAATTAAACTCCATTTTGGTTAAAGAAGCTAAAACTGCAGAAGAAAAGTTTTTAAAGGTTAAACAAATTACTGAAACATGGTGTATAAGTTCCAAAAGAGTTGCTAAGTGTGTGAATGACCAAATACCTCTTCAGATCCAAGCTATTTTTGATGGTGATTATGATAGGGCCATAGCCATTGCTGAAGTATGTGCTATGGAGCCTTGTTATCAGCCTCCTTCACCACCCAAAGTCCAAACCAATGGAATGAATTCTAAACCAATTAAGTTGGTTCAGAAATCGGGTATTGGGTTAAAGATCCTGAAACCATTGGTCAGACCATTGCTGAAGCTGTGTCTGAAGCTGATAAGGTTGTTGAGTTAAAACCTGAAGAAAGTCTTGACTTGTCCAAGCTGACCATTACCCAATCTGAATCAGATTCAAAGACTAAAACAAACAAGGGTAGTTTAAAGAAAAATAAAAGAAAGGTTAGAGATCATAGTGTTCCTAAAGAGAAAATAAAGAGTTTAAAGAGTAAGAAGTCTGGTTCTCTAGGAAATGAGTCACAAACAAAATCTGAGTCTGTTTCAAGTAACACCAAGTCTGACTCTGACAAAATGATTTTAAAATATGTTGAGTCCAGAACTGATAAGGTGTCAATGGAAGCAAATTTTCTTAAGAATGTGTCTGATCCAAAAACTGTTGATCAAAGAAAATTGAGAGCTGAATGTAAGAAATATGGAATAGGCAAAGGTTTTGTTCAAAAGGAAACTCTAAATGTTTCTAGAAAGAACTTTGAATCTGGTAAAGGACAGACCAAGCAACAATGGGTGTCAAAATGTGATAAGAGTCTAAGTTCAGTTACCCAATCTGAGTTAGACCAGAAGGTCAGCTCTGGTGAACCCATCTTTAGATGGGTTCCCAAAAAGAACTAATCTCTTATCATAATTGCAGGGCAGTCATGACGATAATACCTAGCACTTGGACAGTGGATGTTCCAAGCATATGACCGGATGTAAGTCCCTGCTATGTAGCTTTAGGATTCGCGCTGGTCCTAATGTTACTTTTGGAGATGACTCTCAAGGAAAGATTGAAGGATTTGGTATACTTTCAAATGGTCCCCTTACTTCAGAAGGGTCTCATATGTAAATGGTATGAAGCACAATCTGATCAGTGTGAGTCAGTTGTGTGATGCTGGTTATGAAGTGAGATTCAGGTCCGATAAGGGAATTGTTCTTGATTTAGAAGGTAATGTGGTTCTTATTGCAAAGAGGGATGAGTCTTTGTATTCTTTTGACATGAGAAATCCAACTGTCACAAGAGAAGTTTGTTTCATGTCAAACACTCAAGATGAGCTGAATTGGTTGTGGCATAAAAGGTTGTCTCATATGAATTTCAAAGACATCAACAAGCTGTGTAAGAAAGAGTTGGTATCTGGTCTTCCAGTAATAAATTATGAGAAGGACAAGCTGTGCGGAGCTTGTGAGAAAGGCAAGCAACACAAAGCTACTTTCAAATCTAAAACATGCTCAACCATTGATAATTGTTTGGATCTGCTTCATATGGACTTATTTGGACCAATTCGTACTCCATCATTCACTGGAATGAGGTACTCCTTGGTAATTATTGATGAGTATTCAAGATACACCTGGGTTTTCTTTCTCAAACACAAGAGTGAAGCTGCTGACAGCATTATTCATTTCATCAAGCAAGCTGAAATTCTCTACAAAAGGCCTGTTAGGCAATTAAGGAGTGATAATGGTATTGAATTTAAGAATATCACTCTTAATTCTTTTTGCAGTAAAAAAGGAATTTCACAAGTCTACTCAGCTACTAGAACTCCTCAACAAAATGGTGTTGCAGAAAGAAGAAACAGAACTCTTATTGAAGCTGCCAGATCCATGATGGCTCAAAACAATGTCAAGTCTCATTTCTGGGCTGAAGCAGTACACACAGCTTGCTTTACCCAGAACAGATCCCTTATTGTGAAAAGACACCAGAAGACTGCATATGAACTTCTTAGGGGGAGAAAACCTGAGATTGGTTTCCTAAGAATGTTTGGGAGTCCTTGTTACATTCTGAATCAGAAAGACCATCTTGGAAAGTTTGATGAGAAATCAGATGAAGGTATCCTACTTGGATATGCAACAATGATGAAGGCCTACAGAGTTTACAACAAGAGAACTAAAACAATTGAGAACACTGTTAATGTAAGCATAGATGAAGGTTGTTCTAAGCCAGATTGCTCTCCTCCTGAAGATGAAGATTTCAATTTTGAAGAACTGGCTGTACCTGAGAATGAGCCTCCAACTAATCCTCCAGTTGGAGCTGATAATGCTCAAACTCAGGGGGAGCAACTTATAGAAGAAGAAGAAGAAGGTGTTCCAATCTTTGAAAATGCACAAGCTGATCCTACTCCTAGTGAAGAAATTATTCAGATTCCATTAAGTGACTCTCAAACTGGTTCAGATTCCCCCATTCCAGTCCAAGCTGATCAGCCTCTTCCTTAAGCTGATCATGCTGGACCATCTAATCTGAATCAGTCCATTGTCCCAGTTACCAGATGGACAAAAAGTCATCCAATTAACCAAATCATTGGTGATCCTCTCTCTGGTGTTAAAACAAGAAGGAAGGCAACAGGCAATTTCTGCATGTTTGTCAATTTTGTAAGCAAGGTGGAACCAACTTAGGTTAATGAAGCACTGGCAGATCCTTCTTGGGTAAATGCAATGCAAGATGAGTTAACAGAGTTTGAAAGAAACAAGGTTTGAAAGAAACAAGGTTTGGGAACTTGTTCCAAGACCTCATCACAAGACTGTGATTGGAACTAAGTGGGTCTACATAAACAAAATGGATGAAAGGGGAGTTGTGACCAGAAACAAAGCAAGATTGGTAGCTCTTGGTTATAGACAAGAGGATGGAATTGATTATGATGAGACTTTTGCACCAGTGGCAATATTAGAGGCAATCAGAATGTTCTTGGCCTTCTCTGCTCACAAAGGTTTCAAAGTCTATCAAATGGATGTGAAAAGTGCATTTCTTAATGGAAAATTGGAAGAAGAAGTCTATGTTGAACAGCCTCCTGGTTTTGAAAATTCAAAGTTTCCTGACCATGTGTTCAAGCTTGACAAGGCTCTCTATGGGTTGAAGCAAGCTTCAAGGGAATGGTATGACACTTTGTCTAAATTCTTATTGGCTAACAACTTCAAAAGAGGTAATGTTGACAAGATTTTGTTTGTGAGAAAGTATAATGGTGATATCCTGCTTGTACAAATTTATGTAGATGATATAATATTTGGGTCTAGCGGTGAAAGACTTTGCAAAAAGTTTTCTGAATTAATGTCCAAAAAGTATGAAATGAGCATGATGGGAGAACTAAACTATTTTCTAGGTTTACAAGTTAAACAGACTAAAAATGGAATATTCATAAACCAAGGAAAATATGTTAAAGATCTCTTAAACAAATTTGGTTTTAGTGATTGCTCACCTATGAAAACTCCTATGGGAACTGGTGATAAGCTGGGTGAAGATAAAAATGGCAAATCTGTTGACACCACAGCTTATAGGGGTATGATAGGATCATTACTTTACTTGACTGCTAGTAGACCAGATATTATGTTTGCTACATGTCTTTGTGCAAGATATCAAGCTAGTCCTAAGGAATCTCATCTTAAGGCTGTGAAAAGAATCTTTAGATACCTTAAAGGTAGTCCCAATCTGGGTCTTTGGTATCCCAAAGACTCAGGATTTGATCTAATTGGCTATTCAGATTCTGACTTTGCAGGCTGTAAGATTGACAGAAAAAGTACACAGATAATCAGTTTGCTGACTTGTTCATAAAGCCTTTGGATGAATCAAGGTTCAACTATCTCATAAGTAAGCTAGGTATGCTTAATTTGTAAAAGGTAGTGAGCTAAGTAATAACAAATCTGACCCCTTAGAGTTATTCTAAATTTTTGAGGGTAAGCTGTGTCAGACCCAGACTACTCTTTCATACTTGGTGCATTTCCAAGTAAAAGAGGGTAAGTTGAGTCTGACACAGATTCGTGGTTATTTTTGTTATTAAATATCTCAGTGCGTTTTATTACTTTCATTATTCTATTTAGTTTACTTGTTGATCCTATTGGAGTGTGACACGTGTAGTGGTAACAGCCGGTTACTGAAAAAGTACCTCCACTACTTGTTGATCCTCCAATCATAATCTTTCTCTCTCCAACTTTTTCAAACGGGATATTTTGAATTATGTATATAATATCGATTTAACCTAAATCCCAAATCACTTGTTCATATTTTCTCAAATCAATTTTTTTTTCTCTCAAATCTGATTACTGTTTTATTATTGTATTTAAATTTCTTCTTATAAAAACTGTTTTCAAATGGCATCATCATCTGTTTCTATTAATACTAATGATTCTCAATCTAGTTCTTCATCTGAAGCTGAAAGTCTATACCCAGCTCCAATAAGTGCTAACAAGCTTTCACCTTATGTGGTGGGAAGTAATGTAGTAGTGGTCCCGACTGATCTTGATACTGGTAAAATCAAGATTGGCAGTCTGGTTCATGCCAATATTCATCCTCCTTCATGGGCAAAAGGATATGATGAGATTGTGGCTTTCTTATGGTATCATCCATTCGGCAAGGTGATGATTGAGAAGCCAGACTGGGTGTTTCAAGATCTCCTTTGCGAATTTTGGGCGAGCTGTTTTGTGGAACAGAACAAGAAAGGAGATGCTGCAATCTATGGCACAATCCTCAATGGTAAGAAAAAGGTATATATTCTTATGAGAGGATTAGGTCTGCATTTGAGCTGTCTTTATGCCTGAAGATGATTATGAAAATGTTGTGTCTCATACTGAAGCCAAAAATATTTTACAAGAAGTTGGATATACTGGTCCATTGGCTTCAGTGGTTAAAATGAAATATTTAACTGGCATTTGGAACTATTTACTGAGCACAATTTCTAAAACTTTACAAGTAAAGGCAGGCAGCTTTGATCAACCTAATGTTTTAGAATTGCAGATTTTTCATGCAATGGTCACTATGACCAGAATAGATTTTCCTGGCTTAATTTTTAAGGACTTAGTTGATATGTGTTCATAAGAAGAGCCTTACCATACCTTATGGTAGGATTCTTGCTCTCATCATTGAAGCAATACTTGACAATGATTACAGTCTGGCAACTGGTCAGACTGTGGAATGCAAGTCTATCAACAATAACATTTTCAATAGTCCCAAGGTATCTGTGCAGGGTCTGACCCGAGCAGTGCAGATCTACCTTGATTTTTCCAGGCAAAGAGAAAGGGAACAAGAAGCACTTAAGGAAGCTGTCCCTTCTTCGACGCTATCTGAGTCTGACACTCAATCTGCCAATCAGGGGGACCCAGGTACACATGCTTCTGAACCCTCAAACTCTTCTCAATCTATTCAATCTTCTTCTTCTTCAAAAGAGGGTGAAGGGTTGGCCAAAACATCAGCCACCCTAGCCACACCCTCATCCACTCATTCAAAATCCGCATCTAAAAGACCAATTGTTGAGGACTTAGTACCTCACAAGGCTAAAAAGAAAAGAACGCAAAGGAAATCTGAGTCAGCTTCTGGGGTTGATAATGCAACATCCAATTTTGAGATCCCCCAAGGTACAGTGGAAGCTAAGGAACGTTCCAAAGTTGTCCCTGCCACCCAAGCTGACAAGCCGAAAACGCCATGCCCATCTGCACTCTCCCAAAAGAGTGTAGACGAGTTAAAGGGAACACCTACTGCTACCCAACCCTCCAAACAGGGTGAAGGTATTGAAAGAAAGACCTCCTCCCAAGGTCATACTGAGTCTGCACCTAAATCGCCATCATCAGCCTCCCAAAAGGTTGATGATATCATTAAAGGGATAACAATGGATCTAGCCCAGATCCAAAATGAGTCAGAGTCTTTGCACATCATTTCTGAGGATGGTCAGCCAAAGGAGAGAAGTATCGAACGCATTGGTGACATTGCTTCTCCTCCCCAAGCTGATCAGACTCCTTCTCTCTTACACTCTGAGTCTGCACAGGCTGTCAATGCCCCTTCTAGATCACAAAGAGGGGTACAGGCCTCAATTCTCCCTAAGGATACTTTGGTGCAACAACACACCTCTATTGAAGGGCAATCAAATACACAAAACATTATACCTGCAGAGTCTATGTCTGCATCTGTCCTTGGAAAGAGGGATTCTGAAGGTTACATGGCTGTCTTTAAGGCAGTTATGTCAGCCCCTTGTGCAGCAAAGGGAACCATTAATGGTCCTCACGATGTCAATGAGAATATGATCACTATCTCCGGAAGTGATTCTTCATTCGATGATGAGTCTGCCCATCCATCCTCAAGGGATGCTCTGATGGAAGATGCCAGTGGAGGAGTTGATCAAAATCAAGATCAACACATTCCCACTGGCCCTCAGCCTGAACCAAACGTTAATCTTTCTCAGGCTGACCAACTCATCATCATTTCTGACAAATCTACTCATGAGACTCACTCTCATGAGCAAATTCACCAAAACTCCTTAAGCCTCCACCTCCTTCTATATGAGCCCAATGACCCTGATATTAAGGATTGCAGGTTGCTTTTTCCAGAGTCAGTGGCTTTTAAGCCAACTGCAAGTTCTTCCCAAGCTGCCACTATCTCATTTTCAGATGTGGTGGGTCAGCTCACTGAGTTCATTTCAACCTCTAAGGTTGAGAGCTTACAGCTGACCAAATGCTTGGAAAAGATCCAAAAGGATCAGTAATTGACGAACAAGAAGGTGGATAAGCTGAGTCATGATCAGACTGCATTGAAAGATAGTGTAATAAAAGCAGTTGATGTGATGCAGCAGAACCAAAGCAAGCTGACAGAGTCTCTTGATGGTCTTACAAAGGCAATTAATGAACAGAAGGAAAGAAACAAGAGTACTCTGGGTCAGATTGAGACTGCTGCAACCAAATTTACAAGGGAAGTCACCACAGAACTTCGATCTGCAAACAAGTCACAATCAGATTTCAAGAATGATCTGATTGAAGTCTCTAAGGGTGTCAAATCTAAAGTTGGACTACTCCATGAGGATTATGTTGAGCTAAGAAGAGCCTGCTGTCTCACTAATATCAAGATTGACTTGATCAACCAGGATCTCAAAGGACTCTTTGCCACTCCAGTGAGCTCTTTCCCTGCTGATGATGACAAAAAGGGGGAGAAGAATGCGAAGAAGAGTGCTATGAGTGATGCTGAAATTGAGCTAGAAAGAGAAAGACAACAAGCTCAGGTTGACAAGGATATTGAAGAATATTTTGCTAAAATGAAAGAAAGACAGAATAAGGCCAGAGCTGAGGAGGCAGCCAATGATAGAAGAATGGTTGTGCATGGTTCTAGGGTGGAAAGTGAGAAGGAAACTGCAGAGGAGATAGAAATACCAGAATCTGAGTCTGGTGGTGAAAATGTTGGAAATCTGAATGAAGAAGCTGAAAAGGAGAGTGATACAACTAAGGGGGAGACTGTTGATGTTGAAATGGGAGATATAAGGAAGGATGTTGGAGTAGAAAAAGTTAAGAAAGTTGAAAAGAAAAAGGAGTCCTCCCAAGCTGTCCCTGTGCAAGCTGTGCCAACTCAAGCTGACCCAGCTCCCAAAGAACAAATTGATGAATCTTCATCTAGTGAAGACACAGCCACTCTGTCCCAGTTCATGCTCAAGAAAAGGCCAACAGAAGGTGGGTCAAGTGGTGTGAAGATCTTAACTGACAAAGAAAAGGATTGGGAGCTTGCAATTGAAAAAGCTCCACAGCTTGGGGTAACAGTTGAGGTGACATACAAAATGGTTAAGGAGGACAGATTACAAAGAGAAAGAATTGCTGCAACTGAGTCTGATCCTGAAATTGCCAACGCTGTTCAAGAAAAATTAAATAAGGAAGATGAAGAAGATCTTGCAGCCATTGGTTCCAAAAAGAAAGTTGTGGCCCAAGGGAAAGAAAAGAAGAAGGTGGTGGTTCACACTAAACCATCACAGAAGGTTAAAGATGTGAAGAATAGTGGTGAAGCCCATGATTGGTTGGAGGCTCTGGAGAAAAGAAAAGTAACAGAAAAGATCAACTATAGAAGGCATCCAGAGACAATCCTCCAGGTTCAATTGAAAAGGAAAAGATGAAAGTCTATTCCAAGCATCAGATTCACAAGAAAAGGATATGAGACAAGCTGGGAAACTCATGATCTTGACAATCTGTATGAGTTAGGTTACACAGAGTGGGTTGAATTAAATGATATCATCACTGGTATGCATGGAATTCATAAAGAGACAGTCTAGGAAGCCATTGAGAAGAAGTTGGCCGCAATTGTAAAGTACAAGATTGATATCACTGGCCTTCCAAGACCAAAAGCATATGATATGGATGATGAAGATGAGTCAACTGAGCCACTCAAGAAGAAAAGAAGAAGGTTTGAAAGGATTAATGCTCCTGGAGGTGATCATACAGTTTTTCTCAAAAACTTGCCCCCTTCAGAGTTGTTTGCACAATTATCTTCTGATGCTGTTGACAAGATTCTGAATAATCTCAATCTGTCTCTACCTACTGGTGTTGAAAATGCAAGATGTGGAATGCACATCACTGAACCTGAACATGGTATGTATTTTGTGAATGGAAGAGGGCAACTTGTATTTCAAAGGACTGCTGAGCTAAAAGAGGTACCAACTATGCACCTTTTTACCTTGTACAGATTTTGTACTAATTTTAGTGAACAAGGCAATGAGTATGAGTAGTTCCTTATTGATGAGGGGTCAGATAGAAAAGTAGATGTGAGAATTGCTCCATCATTTGAAGTTAAGCAAGAAACTGTAGAATTGATTGGGGAATAAGCTCTTATTGTAATACTTTGTTTTTCTCAATATATGCAAGTATCTGTACAATTTCAGTTGTCTTGTTAGAATTTCATATCAGATTGAAAAGAACCCAAAAGATTCAAAGGGTCACAAGCTGTTAGTCATATTTTCCTTTGATTCTTTGTAAGCTGATAGTTAGAAGTGTAGTTGGGTTTTGTCATCATCATATAGGGGGAGATTGTTGAGTCCCAATGTTAATTGTAAATTTAATGATGACAAATCTGACCTATAAACACTTAGTAATCTTTTGGTTCTTGTAATCTGATCTGGGTCAGACTAAGCTGACACAGCTTGCGATCTGTAACTAACCCAGATCATGCTTCATACTTTGTAATTGTAAAATCTTATGGAAGCAAGTGTTATTCAAGCTGCATCAACAATGTGTTAGCATTCAGTCCAAGTCGAAGAGGAGGATTGAAGATAGAAGACCAAGCTGTTAGTGGAAGACAACTTGGGATTAACAGTCAGCTTGGAAACACTTAGGCAGATTGGTGCTTTGACAAATGGCCCAATCTGTGTCTGACAATCAAGTGAAGATAACAACCTGGATTGAAGATAAAGACAAATGACGTGACTAGGAAGAATCCTAGGATCCAGGTAGGTGGTTGGTTTTACATATGCGTGTCCATACTCTTATTGGTGGATGAAGAATGTGCGTCAGTACGTGGGGGACCATACTATGAAAGGCACGATTGATTATTCCTTTATCATCCACTGAATGAAGAATACGTGGCTGCAACGGAAACCAAGTGAAGGAGCGTTTTCCCCTATAAAAGCCTCATTCATGGATTGCATATGAGTGGCAATTTCCTGAGAATCATTCTTCACATAAGTTTCTCTGCTCTTATACACAGCTTAGTCTGTACGAGATCAGCTTGGGCTGATTCTCTTGAGCTAGAACTTATTGATTGTAGTTTGTCATTTCATAGGGTTGTTTAGATATCTATAGGCTATCTTTATTCCGCAACAACCCTGTAATTCTTTGTATAGATTATTTCTTAATAAAGGATTACATTTGAAAACCACAATCTGTGTTCAAGAATGTCTTTATCACTTTACTGCTTTACTGTTTTAATGATTCCTGCTCTTTACTTACTTGCTTAATATTCATAAACTGAATCTTAAAACCTTTTGTGTTAACATGATTCTGGTCTTGAGACAAGGTAAAACCTTGCATTCCCATACTCTGTCAACATTGTATGGAGCCTTCAGATTCACTGAAGAGAATCAAGCCCAGAGGATTGAGGCTGAAAAAGATGCTTTAAATCATGCTTCCAGTAGTTCCACATTGGTCAGTAATACTGAACCACCTTGTGCTGCATTAATATCTTCCGAGAATGTATTTTCTATGAATAAGATGATGTCTGAACTAATGGATTCTGGAGTCACTAATGTTATCTCTCCAGACTGTGATGAAACTGACAGTGATGACCTGGTTGCAATGATTGCTAAAACATTTAATCGTTTTAAAGAAAGAGCAAATAGGCTCACTGGACAACATGCACCCAGTTCCTCTACTGACAAGACCAATCTGACATGCTTTAAGTGTGGCAAAAAAGGTCATTTCATGAAGGAGTGCAAGTCCAGTCAGTTTGTCTCTCAGTTTGGTCCATCTACTTCTTATAACAAGCCTGATGATAGCTATAAGTCCAAGTACAGAAAGCTTAAGGCTCAAATTGCTCTCATGTCTCAACAAAATAGAAAATAATAAATGCATGATAGCAACCACTGAAGAAGCATGAGTTCCCTCAGATGATTCATCAGTTGATGAGGAAGAGGAAAGAGATTGTTGCTTTATGGCTCTGGCAGATCAAGAGCATCTGGTGAAGGATGATGTCACATCTGGTCGATGGGTGGACATTGTTATAAAAAAGGTTAGTGAGTATGATAATGAAACCGATCTTGAATTAAAATTGGACATTGCTGAAGCTCTAAATTCTGATTTAATTTTTGTGGAAACTATTAGATTTGACAGTCTTAATGGCTTAGAAACAGATTCCTCTGAAATCGCTGCTTTAAAATCAAAATTAAAAGAACTTCAAGATATTGAACTGGCATTTCAAGCACAAGTTTTGGTAACTGAACAACTGGTTCAAGAAAAACATGACCTGGAAATGATTTTGCAAAAAGAAAAACAGGTCATTAAATCATGGCTAGAAACAAGAAAGCTATATGATGCTAGAATAAATCAATTTCCATCCCAAAAACGTGCATATCTGGATGGAAATACTCATATTGCAGCTTTAATACCAGTTATTGACTGATTACCAGAGGAGGTTAGACCAAGTACTATTTATGATGAACCTTCTACCCCAAAAACTTGTATTATCCCAGCTCAACTTCCAGAGGTTAAAACTGGAGCATCCCAGATGACTGCTTCTAAAGAACCCCAGGTTCAAAAGAAAAAGAACAGTTCCCTTCCTAAGCCTAAGGTCCAGTCATCTGGAAAGGCTCAGGTATCATCTGAAGAAACTATTTTGTTAAGGTTGGAGAGCCAGTTTCAACTACTGGCTCGTCAAGTTCAAAGCTGTAATGCAAGACTGAACAACTTTGAGGGTACTTCATCTGGCCCTAAACAAAATCCCAAACCTTTTTCTAAGAAAGATAAAAATATTCCTTCAATTGAGAAAAAGAAAAAGGTTTCTAAACTATCAACTCCAGTAGTGTTTTCTACAAAAACTACTGTTGAAGAAAGTGAACTTAACCAGATACCCCCAGAGATCCATAAGGGAGGATCCAGTGAACCCATCAGTCGATGGGTTCCCAAATCTAACTGATATATCTGGTGGATGTGCAGGGCGATCAAAAGAAACATACGTGGTATCTTGACAGTGCAGCTGGCAGGACAATGACCGGACGTAAGACCCTGCTAGAGGAGTTCATAATTTCTGATGGACCCTCCATTACTTTTGGAAATGATGGTTGTAGAAAAACTGAGGTGTATGGTGTTCTGAACAATGGACAAGTCAAATTCAGACGAGTTGCATATGTGAATGGTTTGAAATATAACCTGATCAGTGTCAGTCAACTGTGTGATGATGGCTATCAAGTTTTGTTCAATATTGTTCATGGCATCGTATTCAACAAGGACTGGAAGGTAGTATTGATTGCTCCCAGAAGAGGGAATGTGTATGTGATGGATATGGAAAGCTCTCCTTCAGAGTAGTGTTTCTATACTCAAGCTGATGAAGACACAAACTGGTTATGGCATAAAAGGTTATCCCATTTAAATTTCAAAAATATTAATAAGTTGTCTAGAAAACAACTGGCAGATGGGATACCTTTAGTTTCCTTCAAAAAGGAAAGGCCATGTCCAGGATGTGAGATGGAAAAGCAGAAACGTGCCAGTTTCAAGACCAAGCAGAATTTCAGCATATCTGAACCACTTCATATGCTTCATATGGATCTCTTTGGTCCAGTGAATGTTCAGACTCGTGCTGGTAAAAGATTTACCCTGGTGATTGTTGACGAATACTCCAGATTTTGTTGGGTAATCTTTCTCAGGTCTAAAAGTGAAGCTGCTGCTGAAATCATCACTCTTATCAAGCAGATTGAACTCAAGTACAAGCGAAAAGTATGTCAGTTAAGAAGTGACAATGGAACAGAATTCCAGAATGCAACTCTGGAGAAATTCTGTACTGACACTGGCATCTCTCAGAACTTCTCTTCATCACGCACTCCAGAGCAGAATGGAGTGGTAGAAAGGAAAAATCGAACGCTGATAGAAGCTTCCAGAAGTATGCTTGCTGAATCTGGTCTTCCTACCAGTTTCTGGGCTGAAGCAATTGCAACTGCTTGCCACACCCAGAATCGATCAGTATATGTGAAGCGACACAAGAAGACATCCTATGAAATATTAAGAAATAGAAAACCAAATATTGGTTATTTTCACGTTTCTGGATGTCCAGTTTACATCCTAAACGACTCCAGTCAGTTAGGCAAATTTGATGCCAAAGTTGATGAAGGATATTTCCTAGGATATTCAGCCATTCGCAAAGCCTTTAGAGTCTACAACAAGAGACTGGAGAAGGTACAAGAGTCAATACATGTCACATTTGATGAATCAAATAATGCAATCAATAAAAAGCCAGCCCTTGATTCTGCCCCAGAAAATCCAATTATCTTCTGTGAATCTGATCCCATCAACTGCAAAGATTCACCTGAAGAAGTTTCCAGTCATTCTGACTTGGAACTAGCTCAAAAGAAGAAAACCCCCAGTAGTACACCTTTCTATCCTTCAATAAGTTTCAAACTACCCTCTAAACTTGTTATTGGATCAGATGTTCATACTACTCCCCCAGTATCAGTATCAGTTGAAATTATACCAGAAATGTCTTCAAATGAAGAATTCCAAACTAAACCAGTACTTCAAGAAATGCCTTCAAATGAAGAATTTCATGATGCAAATCGTGATCTTACTAATTCAGATGAAGATGTTGAAATAGTCTGGCAGGATCCTCATCCTGAAACTCAATTGAACTCTTGCACTAATATTGTTGTCAGTAACAATCCTGGTCAATACTCTAGATGGACAAAAGCTCATCCTATCGATCAGATCATAGGTGACTCCAGTAGAGGGGTTCAGACCAGAAGAGCCTCCAGTGAACAATGCTTATATGTCAGTTTCTTATCACTGATTGAACCAAAGAAGATTGACGAGGCTATGGAAGATCCAAGCTGGGTGACTGCTATGCAAGAAGAGCTTCACCAGTTTGAAAGGAACAAGGTTTGGTACCTGGTCCCTTTCCAAGTTGGCAAGAAAGAACCAATTGGAACAAGATGGGTCTTCAGGAACAAGGTAGATGAAGATGGCCACGTAATCAGAAATAAGGCCAGACTGGTAGCACAAGGGTACTGCCAGTCAGATGTTGATTTTGATGAATCATTTGCTCCAGTGGCTAGACTTGAAGCGATCAGAATATTCTTAGCATTCGCTGCTCATCATCAATTTAAGGTCTACCAGATGGATGTAAAGAATGCCTTTTTGAATGGAAAATTAGAAGAAAAAGTGTATGTCAGACAACCACCAGGTTTCGTTGATGAAAAGCATCCTCACTGGGTATATCATCTGGACAAAGCACTTTATGGTCTCAGACAAGCCCCACGTGCCTGGTATGATACTCTGACGAGACACTTATTGAAAAATGGTTTTAAAAGAGGTGCAATTGACAATACCTTATTTTTGGGTATTGTGCTGGTACAAATTTATGTTGATGATATTATTTTTGGGTCTATTGATGAAAACATGTGCAGGAAATTTTCTAAAATCATGTCCTCTGAATATGAAATGAGTTTAATGGGTGAATTAACATATTTTTTAGGACTCCAGATTAAACAAACCAAAGATGGTATTTTTATTAATCAGGAAAAATATGTTAGAGATCTTTTAAAGAAATATGATATGAACTCTTCACCATCAAAACCCACTCCAATTTCTGCACCACTGACACTGGACTCAGATCCTGATGGAAAACCAGTGAACATCACTGTCTATAGAGGCATGATTGGTTCACTGATGTATTTAACTGCCAGTAGACAAGACATAATGTTTTCAACATGTTTATGTGCCAGATATCAGTCTAATCCAAAAGAATCTCATATGCTTGCTGTAAAGCGCATACTGAAATACCTTAAGGGTGTCCCCAGTTTGGGTCTTTGGTATCCCAAAGGCTCAGGCATGGATCTAATGGGTTATTCAGATTCAGATCATGCAGGTTGTTAGATAGACATGAAATCCACTACTGGTGGATGTCATTTCCTTGGTGGCAAACTGGTCAGCTGGACCAATAGAAGCAAACTTCAGTTTCATTGTCCACTGCAGAAGCTGGATACGTGTCTGCAGCCAGTTGTTGTGCTCAGATACTCTGGATAAAGAACCAGTTGCTTGATTATGGTATTTGTTGAGTCCCAATTTTAATTGTAAATTTAATGATAACAGATCTGATCTATAAACACTTAGTAATCTTTGGTTCTTGTAATCTGATCTGGGTCAGACTAAGCTGACACAGCTTACGATCTGTCTCTGACCCAGATCACGCTTCATACTTTGTAATTGTAATATCTTATGGAAGCAAGTGTTATTCAAGCTACATCAACAATGTATTAGCATTCAGTCCAAGTTGAAGAGGAGGATTGAAGATAGAAGACCAAGCTGGTAGTGGAAGACAGCTTGGGATTAGCAGTTAGCTTGGATACACTTAGGCAGATTGGTGCCTTGACAAATGGCCCAATCTGTGTCTGACAATCAAGTGAAGATAACAACCTGGATTGAAGATAAAGATAAATGACGTGACTAGGAAGAATCCTAGGATCCAGGTTGGTGGTTGGTTTTACATATGCGTATCCATACTCTTATTGGTCGATAAAGAATGTGCGTCAGTACGTGGGGGACCACAAGTACCATGAAAGGCACGATTGACTATTCCTTCATCATCCACTGAATGAAGAACACGTAGCTGCAACGGACACCAAGTGAAGGAGCGCTTTCGCCTATAAAAGCCTTATTCATGGATTGCATATGTGTGGCATTACCTGAGAATCATTCTTCACACAAGTTTCTCTGCTCTTATACACAGCTTAGTCTGTACGAGATCAGCTTGGGCTGATTCTCTTGAGCTGAAACTTATTGATTGTTGTTTGACATTTCATAGGGTTGTTTAGATATCTATAGGCTATCTTTATTCCGCAACAACCCTGTAATTCTTTGTATAGATTATTTCTTAATAAAGGATTACATTTGAAAACCACAATCTGTGTTCAAGAATGTCTTTATCACTTTACTGCTTTACTGTTTTAATGATTCCTGCTCTTTACTTACTTGCTTAATATTCATAAACTGAATCTTAAAACATTTTGTGTTAAAAGTTTGTAAAGATTGAGGAAAGTTGTATTCACCCCCCTCTACAACTGTTATGTGTACAATATACTTTGGTATATTGATACACCGTGGGACGTATCAATTGGTATCAGAGCAGGGGTTAAGAATTAACTTGACTTGATCCTTGCATTATTTCTTTTATAGTAAAGCATTATGTCATCATATATTGATAATGGTTCTTCAACCCGACCACCCATGTTTGATAAAGATGATTTCAGTGGGTGGAAAGGTAGAATGTCTTTGTTCCTTGAATCCATCGATAACAATATTCCTGACATCCTTGCGGATGGTCCTTATGTTCCTACACAAACCATTGTGGTAGAAGTTGTGGTCAGGGAAGGTCAACCAACCATTCATGCCACAGTCAAATCTATTGTTAAGGACAAGGCAGATTAGGGGGATGAGGATAGGAGGTTGGCAAACTTGGATGTGAAGGCTAGAAATTTCATTGTCCAAGCTGTGCCCAAAGACCTTTACCATTCTATTAAAATGTGTTCTACAGCTAAGAAAATGTGGGGTACATTGACTGTCATGTTTGAGGGTTGCTCTACCTCCATGGAATCCACAATTACTACATTAACCAGGAGGTATGAGAGATTTTTCTCTTTGAGAAATGAATCCTTGACTGACACTCATACCCGCTTTAATGCTTTGGTAAATGATTTAGCTGCTATTGGAATTGTTAAGAAAAATGAGGTTTTAAAGAGTAAATATCTTGATTCTTTACCACCTAAATGGAACAACTATATTTCTTCTGTTAAATTAAGTTCTGTTTATCATGATCTTGATCTCCCTGGACTTTTTGGTTTGCTTCATAACCAAGAATGTTCAGAGGCTGAAAAGTTAATTGCTATGGGTGATTCTTATAGTCAGCCTACTGCTGCACTTATTGCTTCTATGACTGAACACCCTAGCTCAATTAGTAATGAGATCATTCCTTGTGTTAATGATGATATTCCTGTTATGTCTAATCCTAACTCTGTTTGTGCTGAATCTGAATGTGATGAATCTGATGGTGATGAACTAGCTAATGAAGTAGCTATGTTGGCTGAAAGGATCAGAAGGAGATCCTTAAGTTTAAAGGAAAAGGAAGAGGTGGCCAAGCTGATAAGACCAAAAAGCCATTTGACATGTCCAAGGTCACTTGTTACAAGTGTGGCAAGATTGGACATATGGCTGGAGATTGCAGATCTAAAGAAACTGCTTAAGCTGTGCCAGCCAAAGGTAGAAGAAGTGAAAAATACTCAAAGCTCAAGACTAAGTACAAAGCCTTGAAGGCACAAGTAGCTGAGCTGACTGAGAAGGTGAACAAAAGTGAAAAGAGTCTGGTAGCCAAAGACTGGGCTGAAAGTGCCACATCATCTGATGATGAGTTGTATAAAGATGCCAAGTGTTTCATGGCTAAAGAAGCTACTCAAAGATTTGCTGAAGATCTGGTGAAAATACAACAGCAATCTGAGTCAGCTCACCAGGCATCTACCAGTCAGACTGCTCCACCTGAGGTAACTTCTTTTTCCAATCTGTCTGATAATGAGAAACTGTCCAGACTGAATAAACTTGGTGATGAGGTTCTGCTACAAAACACTTTAATCAAGAACTCAAAAAGGAAATACATGTTTTGAAACTTGATAACAGCTCTAAGAGTCACACCATTGAAAAACTAGAATATGAAGTTAAAGCTCAAAAGCAATTAAACTCCATTTTGATTAAAGAAGCTAAAACTGCAGAAGAAAAGTTTTTAAAGGTTAAACAAATTACTGAAACATGGTGTATAAGTTCCAAAAGAGTTGCTAAGTGTGTAAATGAACAAATACCTCATCAGATCCAAGCTATTTTTGATGGTGATTATGATAGGGCCATAGCCATTGCTGAAGTATGTGCTATGGAGCCTTGTTATCAGCCTCCTTCACCACCCAAAGTCCAAACAAATGGAATGAATTCTAAACCAATTAAAATGGTTCAGAAATCGGGTATTGGGTTTAAAGATCCTGAAACCATTGGTCAGACCATTGCTGAACCTGTGTGTGAAGCTGGTCAGGTTGTTGAGTTAAAACCTGAAGAAAGTCTTGACTTGTCCAAGCTGACCATCACCCAATGTTAGGTCGAAAATCGACCAAGTATAATTTGTTCAGAAATAGCTGAAGCTCAGTGAAAAATACTTGTATAGAATTCTGAGGTCACTCAGAATTAGTTCACTGAAGCTTCACTTCAGTTCAGATCAACGTATCAGAATACCGTTCAGAATGAAGTCAAAGACTAAAGTCTGAAGAAAGAGAATCAGCTCAGATGTGGAGCTCAGAAGTTGATTCTATCTGATCGAAGACTGAAGCATCTCAGTGTAAAAGTACTTACACACTTTTACACTGATTACGAGGAAGACTTTTTACTTTACATATCTTTACCCGGTTAATAGATTTAACTATTAATAAAAGTACAAGGTAAAGTAAAGGTTGGGAATAAGGTATGATAAGTCACATCAATTGACTTATATACCTAAACCTTAAAAGTACACATGTAAGGAATTAGATTTAATTCCTTAAATACTCCCAACCATATTTGTACGATCTGGTCCACGTCATCTTGGACTTAGGTCTATAAATATAAGTCTTCTCACAACTTGCAAACAGCTTGAAACCTTAGCATTGCAACTTGTGAGATATACTCTAAGTAATCCTTACGAGTATTTCCAAGTTATTAGATCACTTGTATTTCTAGGTTGTTTAGATATTTACACTTGGGTGTTTATCTTTGTTCTGCAACAACCTTTGTATTTGTTTATATATCAATAAATCAAATACATTGAAAAGTACATCATGTCTCAATGCTACATACTTGATCTATACATATTATCTATATAGTTTCAGCCCTTATTGTTTCTTGCATTTTACTTTCAGTACCTTTATCGTATTGTTCATCCATATCTGGATCGTATTCTGAACTGGTCAACTTCCAGTTAGAACTACTTGCCAGTCGGGTATTAACCATCTATATTTGGGACTCACAATTGGTATCAGAGCGGCAAGGTTGAATTATATTAATTCATTAACCTTTGATCTGCAAAGATGGTTGACCAAATGTTCAATACAGGCCCTGACCCTAATGCTAATGCTAATACTACTCCACGCCCTATCATAAACAACAATATACCTTCGCATAATGTGCACGTACACTTTCCAAATAATCCTGTTCCCAAGTTTGATGGGAACAGTGAAAATTTTCAAACATGAAAAGCATGCATGCTCAAATATATTGCTGGTGTTGAAAGACATTTGACCGATATTCTTAAAGAAGGACCCTTTGTCCCCTTGAATGCCTCCACTGTTGTCAGAAATGCCGATGGGACTCCTAGGGTTTCACCTAAGGAGAAGGATCATTGGTCTGAAGAAGATCATAGGCTGGTAGACCTTGATACCAAGCTTCAAAATATGATCTTGTATGCTGTTCCTGAAACACTTATGCCCACCCTTGTTTTACTTGAAAATTCAAAATTAATGTGGGAGGAACTTATGACACAGTTTGAAGGCACCAATGAGACAATTGTCACAAGAAAAGTTGCTTCAAAATGGGAAAACTTGATCTTGGTTTTAAGACAAGGAAAAACCTTGCACAGTCACACTCTAGCTTCCCTATATGGAGCCTTCAGGTACACTGAAGAGAACAAAGCTGAGAGAGCTGTGGCTGAGCAAGATGCCAAAAATCATGCTTCTACCAGTTCAGTCATGGTTCAGCATTCTGAACCACATGGGACTGCTCTACTATCTTCTGAGAGTGATCATTCTGACTCGATGAAGAAGATGGTCTCTGAAATGTTATAAACTGGTATTTCTGGTAATGTAACTCATAGTTGTGATGAGGATGACAATGATGATCTGGTTGTCATGCTGGCTAAAACGTTCAATTGTTTTAAGGCCAAATCTAATCGATCTGGCAAACCATTTGCCTCCAGCGCTTCTATTGATAAGTCTAATCTTGAATGCTTTAAGTGTGGCAAGAAAGGACATTTCATGAAGGAATGCAGATCCAGTCAGCCTTCATCATCACAATCTTCCCCTAATCATTCTATTTTTCAGAAACCTGATGACAGCTATAAGGCTAAGTATAAAAAGCTGAAAGCCCAAATAGCTCTCATGGCTCAAAACAACTCAAGCAATAATAGTTGTATGATTGCCAAGACTGAAAAATGGGAAGAATCTGATGAATCATCTGATGATGAGGAAGAAGTAAGGGATATGTGTTTCATGGCACGTGAAGATCAAGGTCATCTGGTCAAGTCTGATGTTGAATCTGGTCGATGGGTGGATATAGTCATGAAAAAGGTTAGTGACTTTGGTTTTGAAAGTGATGAGGAACAAAAACTGGACCTTTTGGTTCTTTCAGAGGCTGACATTTCATTTGTCGAAACTGTGCGTTCAGAAAGCCTAAAAATGTTTGAAAATAATACTTCTGAACTGAACGCCAGTCAAGCCAGACTAAAAGAACTGAAAGATGTTCATTTGGCTTTAAAAAGTTATCAGTCTATGGTTGCCACTTTAGAGTTGGAAAAAGAAGAATTAAAAACTATCCTTGAAAAAGAACAGAAAATAATTAAATCTTGGATGAATGCACCAAAACCAGATGCTGCAATTAAAAATACTTTTGCAAATCAAAGAGCAGCATATGAATCTGGTGATCTTCACATGGCATCTAGAATCACTGATTTAGATGCACTTCCAAAGGAAATGAAACCTGAAATTATTTTTCCTAAAGTTGGTAAACAGAAAACTGTGACTGATAAGGCCCAGGAACAATCTGAGGGTAAATCTGAAACAGCTCAGACAAATGTTTCAGAAAAGAAGGCTAAATCCAAAAAGCCATCTCCTCAGACTTCATCTAAGGTTCCAAAAGGCCAAAAGAAGAAGAAAATTATCTCCCCCAGATTCAGGTAAAGCTCAGGTGTCTAATGAAGAATCAATGTTGTTAAGGTTAGAGAGTCAATTTCAGTTATTGGCTCGACAAGTGCAGAGTTGTAATGCACGTTTAAAAAATGTTGAAACCACTCCTCTTCAACCTAAACAAAATGCAAAACCTTTTTCCAAACAAATCAAGCAAAAATCTGAGAAGAAAATGGTTGAGCCCCCCATCAAACCAACTGATTTTGTGTCATCTGAGATTATGACTGAGATCCCTTTTGATCCTTCAGTTCCTTATAAACCAAAGAAATCTGAGACTGCTAAGGAAGAGTCTAGCGAACCCATCACGAGATGGGTTCCCAAAAAGAACTAATCTTTGTGTTTGTGCAGGGAGACCGAAAGAAGAATATATGGTATCTTGACAGCGCTGCTGGCAGAACCATGCCTAGTTATCAAACCCTGCTGGAGGAATATAGGGTGCAAGTGGGGCCCTCAATAACATTTGGAAATGATGAAAATGGAAAAAATGAGGGATATGGTGTTGTGAATAATGGACAAGTCAAATTCACACGTGTTGCATATGTGAACGGTTTGAAATATAACCTGACCAGTGTCAGTCAACTATGTGATGATGGCTTCAAGGTATTATTTGATATTTCACAAGGCACCATATTCAACAGGGATGGAAAGGTAGTATTTGATATTTCACAAGGCACCATATTCAACAGGGATGGAAAGGTAGTATTGATTGCACCAAGAAAAGGAAACATTTATAACATTGATATGAATAGTTCACCCACTGAACAATGTTTCTACACAAAGGCAGATGAAGACACAAACTGGTTGTGGCACAAGAGATTATCCCATCTGAACTTCAAGAATATTAATAAGTTGTCAAGAAAACAACTTGTTGATGGGATACCCTCAATGTCTTTCAATAAAGACAAGCCATGTCCAGGTTGTGAAATGGGCAAGCAGAAAAGAGCTTCATTCAAGACTAAGCAAAGTTTTAGTATAACTGAACCTCTTCACATGCTTCACATGGACCTCTTTGTACCTGTGAATGTTCAGACTAGAGCGGGAAAGAAGTATACCCTTGTTGTCGTTGATGAATATTCAAGATATTGCTGGGTAATTTTCCTCAGATCCAAGAGGGAAGCTGCTGCTGAAATCATTGCTCTCATTAAACAAATTGAATTCAAGCATAAGCGAAAAGTTTGTCAGCTCATAAGTGACAATGGCACTGAATTCAGAAATGCCACTCTGGAGTCCTTCTGCACTGAAACTGGCATATCTCAGAACTTCTCCTCAGCCCACACACCAGAGCAGAATGGTGTTGTAGAAAGAAAGAATTGTACGCGGATTGAAGCTTCTAGAAGTATGCTAAATGAATCTGGTCTTCCCTAGAATTTCTGGGCTGAAGCTATTGCAACTGCTTGCTACACTCAGAACAGATCTGTCTATGTCAAAAGACACAAGAAGACAGCCTATGAAGTACTCAGAAATAGAAAGCCTAATATTGGATATTTATATGTATTTGGATGCCCAGTATACATTCTGAATGATTCAAGTCAGCTTGGAAAATTTGATGCAAAAGCTGATGAAGGATACTTCCTAGGATATTCATCAAATCGCAAAGCCTTTAGAGTCTATAACAAGAGACTTGAAAAGGTTGATGATTCAATTCATGTTACCTTTGATGAATCTAATTCTGCAATTTTTAATAATTATATTCCTGTACCACCCTCAGAAAGTCCAATAAGTTTTGGTGATTCTGATCCTATTGCTGAATCTGATTAGTCACCTGAACCCGTTTCTGAAAATCTCAGTTCAGAACCAAGAATAATCAAGTCAAGCAACATTCCATTCTATCCTCCAGTCAGTTTTAAACTACCTTCTGAACTGACTATTGGATCAGATGTACATGCTGCTTCACCTCAGATATCAGGTTCCACTGAATTACCCCATTCTGAACAGTTTCATGATGCAAATCATGATCTGCAGGAGGAAGATGATGAGACTGAGGTAGTCTTTTCTGAAGCACCTCCTGAAGTAATTCAGAGAAGTTCTTGCACTGATATCATAGTTCATCCTGGTCAATACACTAAGTGGACAAGAGCACATCCAATCGAGCAAATCATTAGAGATTCCACTAGTGGGGTTCAGACCAGAAGAGCCACAAGCGATCAATGCTTAAATGTCAGCTTCTTATCACTAATAGAACCGAAGAAGATTGACGAGGCTATGAATGACCCTAGATGGATTGAAGCCATGCAAGATGAGCTTAATCAGTTTAAAAGGAATGATGTTTGGGAACTTGTTCCTTGTCCCAGTAATCTAAAGAAAGAACCAATTGGGACAAGATGGGTCTTCAGAAACAAGATGGATGAAGATAGGTCATGTGATTCGAAACAAGGCAAGACTTGTTGCAAAGGGTTACTCTCAAGAAGAAGGAGTAGACTTTGATGAAACTTTTACACCAGTTGCTAGACTAGAAGCTATCAGAAATTTCTTAGCTTTTGCAGCTCATCATGAGTTCAAAGTCTATCAGATGGATGTTAAAAGTGCATTCTTGAATGGTGAATTGGAAGAAGTTGTGTATGTGCATCAGCCACCAGGGTTCATAAATGAAGAAAGACCTCATTGGGTGTACAGACTGAACAAAGCTTTATATGGTCTGAGACAAGCACCTAGAGCCTGGTATGATACTCTTACTAAACATCTTCTGAAAAATGGTTTTAAAAGGGGTGTAATAGATAGCACTTTATTCATATTGCATGATAAAAGTGATATCTTTCTTGTACAAGTTTATGTTGATGATATTGTGTTTGGGTCTACAAATAACAAAATGTGTGAACAGTTTTCTAAAATAATGTCATCTGAGTATGAAATGAGTATGATGGGCGAACTGACATATTTTCTAGGTCTTCAAGTGAAACAAACTAGTGATGGTATTTTTATAAATCAGGAAAAATATGTCAGAGATTTATTAAAGAAATATCAATTTGATTCAGTCTCATCAAAAGATACTCCTATTTCTGCACCATTAACTTTGGACCCAGATCCTAATGGAAAACCAATGGATCCCACAAAATATCGTGGTATGGTGGGATCCCTCATGTACTTAACTGCTAGTAGACCTGACATAATGTTTGCAACATGCCTTTGTGCAAGATTTCAGTCTGATCCCAGAGAAGCACACGCAAATGCTGTGAAAAGGATTTTCAGATACCTTAAAGGTGTCCCCAGACTTGGTCTTTGGTATCCCAAAGGCTCAAGTCTAGATCTAATGGGTTATTCAGATTCTGATCATGCAGGTTGTAAAATAGATAGGAAAAGTACCATAGGTGGCTGTCATTTCCTAGGTGGCAAATTGGTTAGTTGGACAAGTAAGAAGCAGACTGCAGTATCACTCTCCACAGCTGAAGCTGAATACATTTCTGCAGCCAGTTGTTACGCTCAGATTTTGTGGATGAAGAACCAACTAACTGATTATGGTGTTAAGTATACAAAGACTCCAATATTTTGTGATAACACCAGTGTCATTGCCATCTTTCACAATCCTGTTATGCACTCCAAAACCAAGCATATCGACCTCAGGTATCATTTTATTAGATATCACATTATTAAAGGTGACATTGAACTTCATTTCATTCCCACTGATAAACAACTCGCTGATGTTTTTACAAAACCCTTGGATGTCAAAACGTTTAAACATCTCATCAGTGAGTTAGGTATGCTAAATCCTGTATAGCATCACCTCAGGGGGAAGTGTCAAATATTTTTATGTTTAAAAAGAATTTTTCTCTAAGGGAGAACTTTGCTTTCAGAAAAATATTTTGACTAAAATGCTTCAGAATTTCTGAAATGATTTCAGAATAATTGTATAAACTGAGATGGTTCAGATTCCTTAAATTTGATCATGCTCAGATTTTGTGTATTATTTCTGAGATGAGTCAGTCCTTTATAATGTATTTTGGATACTTGGTCGTTGTGTGAACACGTGAAGGTTACTGTTTAACGTTTGAATAATGATGTTTTTAGCTGACGTGTCACACAAGTTGCGCCGTAAAAGGAAAGTAATGATCACTTTTTCTTTAAAGTGTTGAAAAGTTTTGTGAAAATGTGGGGTCATAGCCGTCGTTGCATTAAATGCGGACGTATACCCAAAAATTATTTTCGGACTTCAAACCCGATCAAAACTGATTTCATTAAAATAATATTTCATTTTTGGGTTTGAATTTCAAAATCATTTTATTTTATTTATTTTGGAAAAACCCTTTGTATTCCATCATAAATATAAATACTCTTCCCAAAACAATTCCTTCATTTACTTCTCCTTACATTTACTCCCAATCATCATTCTCTCTCTTTTTCTCATTCCTTCATAACTCCAAAACCCTAAATTCATCTTTTCATATTCAGTTTTCCCTTGTAGAAATAATGGCTAAAGTAGTCAAATCTTTAATAGCTTTCGAATACAAACCATCCAAGGTAGTCAAGGCCAGTGTACAATGGCCAAAAGGGTTCGAGCCATCGACCCTTAGATTCAATATGAATAATTTCATGGCCGCACTGAACGCCAAAGGCAAAACTTTAATGGGGAGGATTAATAAATTTCTTGAACAATCCCCTCTCCATTATGCCTTGACTGCTGATCCTCAAGTAATGTATCATCGATACTTACTTGAATTCTGGTATACTGCTACCCTGAGCAAGGATGAAAAGTCCATTGCTTTTTCTTTACAAGAAGGCACAAAGCAGTATATCCTTTCCCTTGATGGGTTTAGGGAGGCCCTTCATTTGAACTACCTTCCCTCTTCTTCAGCCTATGCAAAAAGGCTTAAAGGAGTTAATTTTAGGGAGGTACTGCAGGCCACTGGTCATAATGACATGGTTGATGCAGACGACAATCTGAAGACATCTAGACACATCTTTTTGTCTGGATTTGGAAATTGTTGGAGATATTTTTGGACTCAGATTGTCGAGTGCCTAGGGGGAAATTATGGTGGCTTGGACCAGATTTCCTTGACACAAGTAGAAATCGGGTACTACTTGTGGCATGGGATTGAGGTGGACTTTGCTGAGATACTATTCTCTCAGCTGGTGGCAAAGTTAAAAGGAAAAAGAAGTCCACGTATCTCATTCCCTAGATTTCTGAACATTTGTTTCATAAACATGCTTGGAGATGCGTATCATTTTCCGCAACAACCTTTGTATTTGTTTATATATCAATAAATCAATTACATTGAAAAGTAAATCGTGTCTCAATGCTACATACTTGATCTATACATATTATCTATATAGTTTCAGCCCTTATTGTTTCTTGCATTTTACTTTCAGTACCTTTATCGTATTGTTCATCCATATCTGGATCGTATTCTAAACTGGTCAACTTCCAGTTAGAACTACTTGCCAGTCGGGTATTAACCATATATATTTGGGACTCACACCCAATCTGAATCAGATTCAAAGACTAAAACAAACAAGAGTAGTTTAAAGAAAAACAAAAGAAAGGTTAGAGATCACAATGTTCCTAAAGAGAAAATAAAGCTTTTAAAGAGTAAGAAGTCTGGTTCTCTAGGAAATGAGTCACAAGCAAAATCTAAGTCTGTTTCAAGTAACACCAAGTCTGACTCTGACAAGTTGATTTTAAAATATGTTGAGTCCAAAACTGATAAGGTGTCAATGGAAACAAATTTTCTTAAGAATGTGTCTGATCCAAAAACTGTTGATCAAAGAAAATTGAGAGCTGAATGTAAGAAATCTGGAATAGGCAAAGGTTTTGTTCAAAAGGAAACTCTAAATGTTGCTAGAAAGAACTTTGTATCTGGTAAAGGACAGACCAAGCAACAATCGGTTTCAAAATGTGATAAGAGTCTAAGTTCAGTTACCCAATCTGAGTCAGACCAGAAGGTCAGCTCTGGTGAACCCATCTTTGGATGGGTTCCCAAAAAGAACTAATCTATTATCATAATTGCAGGGCAGTCATGACGATAATACCTGGCACTTGGACAGTGGATGTTCCAAGCATATGACCGGATGTAAGTCCCTGCTATGTAGCTTTAGGATTCGCGCTGGTCCTAATGTTACTTTTGGAGATGACTCTCAAGGAAAGACTGAAGGTTTTGGTATAGTTTCAAATGGTCCCCTTACTTTCAGAAGAGTCTCATATGTAAATGGTTTGAATCACAATCTGATCAGTGTGAGTCAGTTGTGTGATGTTGGTTATGAAGTGAGATTCAGGTCTGATAAGGGAATTGTTCTTGATTTAGAAGGCAATGTGGTGCTTATTGCAAAGAGGGATGAGTCTTTGTATTCTTTTGACATGAGAAATCCAATTGTCACAAGAGAAGTCTGTTTCATGTCAAAGTCTCAAGATGAGCTGAATTGGTTGTGGCATAAAACGCTGTCTCATATGAATTTCAAAGACATCAACAAGCTGTGTATGAAAGAGTTGGTGTCTGGTCTTCCAATGATCAATTATGAGAAGGACAAGCTGTGTGGTGCTTGTGAGAAAGGCAAGCAACATAAAGCTACTTTTAAGTCTAAAACATGCTCAACCATTGATAATTGTTTGGATCTGCTTCATATGGACTTATTTGCACCAATTAGTACTTCATCATTCACTGGAATGAGGTACTCCTTAGTAATTGTTGATGAGTATTCAAGATACACCTGGGTTTTCTTTCTAAGACACAAGAGTGAAGCTGCTGACAGCATTATTCATTTCATCAAGCAAGCTGAAATTCTCTATAAAAGACCTGTTAGGCAATTAAGGAGTGATAATGGTACTGAATTTAAGAATATCACTCTTAATTCTTTTTGCAGTGAAAAAGGGATTTCACAAGTCTACTCAGCTGCCAGAACTCCTCAACAAAATGGTGTTGCAGAAAGAAGAAACATAACTCTTATTGAAGCTGCCAGATCCATGATGGCTTAAAACAATGTCAAGTCTCATTTCTGGGCTGAAGCAGTACACACAGCTTGCTTTACCCAGAACAGATCCCTCATTGTGAAAAGACACCAGAAGACTGCATATGAACTTCTTAGGGGGAGAAAACCTGAGATTGGTTTCGTAAGAATGTTTTGAAGTCCTTGCTGCATTCTGAATCAGAAAGACCATCATGGAAAGTTTGATGAGAAATCAGATGAAGGTATCCTACTTGGATATGCAACAATGATGAAGGCCTACAGAGTTTACAACATGAGAACTAAAACAATTGAGAACTCTGTTAATGTAAGCATTGATGAAGGTTGTTCTAAGCCAGATTGCTCTCCTCCTGAAGATGAAGACTTCAATTTTGAAGAACTGGCTGTACCTGAGAATGAGCCTCCAACTAATCCTCCAGTAGGAGCTGATAATGCTCAAACTCAGGGGGAGCAACTTTTAGAAGAAGAAGAAAGTGTTCCAATCTTTGAAAATGCACAAGCTGATCCTACTCCTACTGAAGAAATTATTCAGAATCCATTAAATGACTCTCCAACTGGTTCAGATTCCTCCATTCCAGTCCAAGCTGATCAGCCTCCTCCTCAAGCTGATCATGCTGAACCATCTAATCTGAATCAGTCCATTGTCCCAGTTACCATATGGACAAAGAGTCATTCAATTAACCAAATCATTGGTGATCCACTCTCTGGTGTTAAAACAAGAAGAAAGGCAACAAGCAATTTCTGCATGTTTGTCAATTTTGTAAGCAAGGTGGAACCAACTGAGGTTGATGAAGCACTGGCAGATCCTTCTTGGGTAAATGCAATGCAAGATGAGTTAACACAGTTTGAAAGAAACAAGGTATGGGAACTTGTTCCAAGACCTTATCACAAGACTGTGATTGGATCCAAGTGGGTCTACAGAAACAAAATGGATGAAAGGGGAGTTGTGACCAGAAATAAAGCAAGATTGGTAGCTCTTGGTTACAGACAAGAGGATGGAATTGATTATGATGAGACTTTTGCACCAGTGGCAAGATTAGAGGCAATCAGAATGTTCTTGGCCTTCTTTGCTCACAAAGGTTTCAAAGTCTATCAAATGGATGTGAAGAGTGCATTTCTAAATGGAAAATTGGAAGAAGAAGTCTATGTTGAACAGCCTCCAGGTTTTGAAAATACAAAGTTTCCTGACCATGTGTTCAAGCTTGACAAGGCTCTCTATGGGTTGAAGCAAGCTCCAAGGGCATGGTATGACACTTTGTCTAAATTCTTATTGGCTAATAACTTCAAAAGAGGTAATGTTGACAAGACTTTGTTTGTGAGAAAGTATAATGGTGATATCCTGCTTGTACAAATCTATGTAGACGATATAATATTTGGGTCTAGCAGTGAAAGACTTTGCAAAAAGTTTTCTGAATTAATGTCTAAAAAGTATGAAATGAGCATGATGGGAGAACTAAACTATTTTCTGGGTTTACAAGTTAAACAGACTAAAAATGGAATTTTCATAAACCAAGGAAAATATGTTAAAGATCTCTTAAACAGGTTTGGTTTTAGTGATTGCTCACCTATGAAAACTCCTATGGGAACTGGTGATAAGCTAGGTGAAAATAAAAATGGCAAATCTGTTGACACCACAGCTTATAGGGGTATGATAGGATCATTACTTTACTTGACTGCTAGTAGACCAGATATTACATGTCTTTGTGCAAGATATCAAGCTAGTCCTAAGGAATCTCATCTTAAGACTGTGAAAAGAATCTTTAGATACCTTAAAGGTAGTCCCAATCTGGGTCTTTGGTATCCTAAAGACTCAGGATTTGATCTAATTGGCTATTCAGATTCTGACTTTGCAGGCTGTAAGATTGACAGAAAAAGTACTTCAGGAGCTTGTCAATGGCTTGGCAATAGACTTGTAAGCTGGTCCAGCAAGAAGCAGCATTCAGTTTCTATCTCCACTGCAGAAGCTGAATATGTTGCTGCAGGAAGTTGTTGCTCTCAAATTCTTTGGATGCAATATCAGCTTCAAGACTATGGTGTCACTGCATCAAAAACTCCAATTTTTTGTGACAGTACCAGTGCCATAGTAATTTCAAACACTCCTGTGCTTCATTCAAGGACCAAGCACATTGATATTAGATATCATTTCATCGGGGATCATGTAATGAAAGAAGATGTTGAACTCCACTTCATTCCAACAGATAATCAGCTTGCTAACTTGTTCACAAAGCCATTGGATGAATCAAGGTTCAACTATCTCATAAGTTAGCTAGGTATGCTTAATTTGTAAAATGTAGTGAGCTAAGTAATAGCAAATCTGACCCCTTAGAGTTATACTAAATTTTGAGGGTAAGCTGAGTCTGACCCAGCTTCGTGGTTATTTTTGTTATTAAATATTTCAGTGCGTTTTATTACTTTCATTATTTTATTTAGTTTACTTGTTGATCCTATTGGAGTGTGACACGTGTAGTGGTTTCAGCCGGTTACTGAAAAAGTACCACAACTACTTGTTGATCCTCCAATCAAAATCTTTCTCTCTCCAACTTTTTCAAACAGGATATTTTTGAGGTTTGTATATAACATCCATTTAACCTAAATCCCAAATCACTTGTTCATATTTTTCTCAAATCAATTTTTCTCTCAAATCTGATTACTGTTTTACTAAATTTAATTTCTTCTAAAAATTGCTTTCAAAATGGCATCATCATCTGTTTCTATTCATTCTAATGATTCTAAATCTAGTTCTTCTTCTGAACCTGAAAGTCAATACCCAGCTCCAATAAGCGCCAACAAGCTTTCACCTTATGTGGTGGGAAGTAATGTAGTAGTGGTCCCGGCTGATCTTGATACTGGTAAAATCAAGATTGGCAGTCTGGTTCATGCCAATATTCATCCTCCTTCATGGGCAAAAGGATACGATGAGATTGTGGCTTTCTTATGGTATCATCCATTCGGCAAGGTGATGATTGAGAAGCTAGACTGGGTATTTCAAGATCTACTTTGTGAATTTTGGGCGAGCTGTTTTGTAGGACAAAACAAGAAAGGAGATGCTGCAATCTATGGCACAATCCTCAATGGTAAGAAAAAGGTATATATTTCTTATGAGAGGATTAGGTCTGCATTTGAGCTGTCTTATATGCCTGATGATGAATATGATAATGTTGTGTCTCATACTGAAGCCAAAAATATTTTACAAGAAGTTGGATATACTGGTCCATTGGCTTCAGTGGTTGATGTGTGAAATCGAGTTTAAAAATTAAAACAAGAAATACCCTAAAACTGACTACTACACACTTGCGGGCAGTGGACCCGTTCGTATATAATATAGCTAGAAGGTAAGTCCAGGATCGAACACGGGGAATGGTTTTGAAATAGTTGTCAGCTAAAATGGTTTTGGAATTAGGATGGAACCGTAGCCGAATTGCTACCTCATCTTGACAATATGAAATTAAAGAAATTGAAATGACAAACGATGAACCGGTGACAAACGACCATTCACCGTCATACCATGAACCGGTGACAAACGACCATAGACAATCGAATTGAAACGATAAACGTATTCACCTAGTACCACTAACGATGAACACATAAACCATCAACATCAAAAGAATAAATCGCAAGGATATAATTGATAAAGATCATGACACAACGATAATTGAATCAACTCTTGAATTAAAATATTGCAATCATATCATTCGTCAAGTTTCATCAAAGTGGATGATTAGAAATCTAGCCAATCATACTAAATTGAATTGCAATAAAGAAATTGAAAGAAAACATATTGTATCAATGATCGTTGAATATAAATTGCAAGACAGAAGATTAGATACGATCTAGATGGATGTTCTTGAATCTTCAATGAATCAAATGATGAAATCTGCGATGATCCGTCAAAGACTAGTGGTAGAACAGCTCCTAGAAAGAAAACTTGGATCCTTGGGCAAATAGGGTTTTTTTCTTTATATACCTCCCCTAAATCTGATGCAAAGAGGTTGTAGCCCTGATCTCCCCGTGCACTCACTGCGTCGCAGTGGGCATGGTGCGCTCCCACTGCGGCGCAGTGGAAAGTCCCTGTAATTCTGATCATAAGGTGACTGCGGCGCAGTGGGGAATGCGTCCTCCCACTGCGGCGCAGTGTTAAATCTCTGGAAAGCATTGACTTCTTCTCGACCAGTGACTGCGCGCAGTGGAGCTGGTACACTCCCACTGCGGCGCAGTGTTAAATCTCTGGAAAGCATTGACTTCTTCTCGACCAGTGACTGCGGCGCAGTGGAGCTGGTACACTCCCACTGCGGCGCAGTGTGAATCCACTGGAAAGTTATGGCTTTGGCACCCATTGACTGCGGCGCAGTGGGGAATGAATCCTCCCACTGCGACGCAGTGCTAACTTGCTGAAATCTTTGTTCTTCTTTATCATCGGCCCTCGAACACTCGGATCAACATCTTGGGCTAAAATCGTCAGAAAATGTACCAAATGGGCGCACAACCTGCTAAGAACCTGAAAGCACTAACAAACACCATAAACGCGCCAAATGCATACAAAATCGACTCAAAACACATACGAAAAAGGCCAATAATGAAGTGGGCGATCTATATAAATTGGTCACATCAAATCCCCCCACACTTGAGCGTTGCTTGTCCTCAAGCAAATCTGGAAATTAAGCAAAAAGCGTTCCTTGACACGAAGCTATATAAACACATTACGATTATCAAAAAGAAGCCACACCAAGCATGTCAATGACAAAAAGTTGGGTGAAGCAGTTTTAATCTTAAATGAAACCCCGAAATGTTTGACAATATCTGAACAATCCACAAGTCACAATAACAGGACTAAGCAAAAGTGAAACAAATGAGCCTATCAAAATCATCCTACTCCAACGAACTTACTATTGGGTTGAATATATATGAATAATCACTCATTGCGCGGTCGTGATGCATATCTTACCATAGGCTTGAACAAGGATCATAACTCCACCGACGTGGCGTAAACACCAAGTACATCATCAAAATATGGCATATAGGTCGGTTGTAGAGTTAGGCTAAGGGTATTTACAAATGGGATTTGGGAAGTTTAGGTAAGTGTTAATCGGAAATAACAAAAGGATAACATATGTACAAATTAGTCTAATCAAACCCTTACCATTGATTGCCAACAACTCATAAGATGTTATCCCGCTAAGACACCTCCAAAAGTACCAAGTAAACCCGACACCATTTTGGTGTATCAACTTCAAACAACTTCAATTCAACCAAGTCTTCCAATATATTCACGAACCAATTGATACAACAATTCTTTAGACATATAAAAATGAGAAATACCTACTAGTAGCCCAAGTTCTTTTCTTTCTTTCTTTTTTTTTTCTTTTTCATCATCATTTTTTTTTTCTTCTGTTTTTCACTTTTTTCTCTTATTTTGAACCATTTTTACTCTACTAGTAGGCACCCTCTTACAATGATGAACAATGTCTATAACAATATACTTTCTTTGAACAATCCAAGACATTCCCCAATAACTTGACCAAATGACGTATTCTCATAGACAAGAATATTCCACTAGACAATCCACTGAAGCTCTCCCAGACCATCCAAACAAACCAACGACAATCAATAGCCCCCCAGATTAGACTATCGGTATAGTAAGGTATAATTAGGTAAAGTTTACATATTTAAGTGGATATATACAAAGGAAAAGGCTAAGTTAAAAAGGATGTATAAGTGTACTTTGCACTAAGGATGAGTGCAACAAAGGTTTACAAAGGAAGGAAAGAAAGTGTATGTACATGTATAAAAGTATGTATACTGAAGGTAAAAATATACATAAGCAAGGGTGCAAAGAAAGAAAATAAGGGTCAAACCTAATATGCCAATTCGTCATCCAATGTACTTATATCACAAAGTGATCTCACTGCGGTCTCGTAACGATCACCAGGCCAAGTTCTAGCTTAACACATCACCGGCACACTCATATCAAAGAAATCAACCCGAAAATGGAATAAATTAACCTCAAATTCGCACATCTTAGTGCAGAGTTCGAAATGGAACCCTTACTCCCGAATAAATCCAAGAGCCTAAGAGAGGGACAAATTACAAGGCAATCAAACCAAAACCGTAAACACCTAGCACATCTATAAATGAATGATAAATCTCACAACTTTAGGTGTTTGGGAAATTTGAGTATGCAAGTAATGTTATCAATCCACAAGGATTAGCCCAATAACCGTTCAGAACACATCTCGCCGATTAAAATTTTGCCAAGGAAAAATTTTTGAAGTAAAATTGCTTATTAAATTATTATGAATTAAGTGACAAAAGCAATTTACCACAAGGACAAGCTCAACACAAGTTTCAAATCATATCATCTTCCGTCATCTTACCAAATCGAAACAACCAATCTCAAACATGCACATCATAGTTCAGAATTCAAGATAGAACCCTTACTCTTGGATAAAACCCAAATGCCTATGAGAGGGACACATCTACAAGAACGGTTAAATCACAATGGCAAAACAACAAAAGAGATATATCCGGTTACTTAAACCTATTTGCCACCCCCACACTTAAGATGGACAATGCCCTCAATGTCCATATTTGGTCAAAACAAAGGTAAATAGGGGTAAGCACAATAGACAGAAAAAATGAGAACACATACCGGATCATGGACACATTCCGTTTCAAAACAAGTAAGTCGACCCCGCACCACAAATTGCTCTTCCTAAAGAGGAAGTCCAATTTGCTTAACGGGAGAAACAAACTAGTCCCAAAACGGAAGGTGTGAGAACTGTGTGTGAAACAATGTCAATAAAGATGCCAATCAAAAATGTTGCACTGAACTTACTGCCAGCATATGCACATGACATCATAGTGAGCTACTAACACGATCACACAATCAAACAAATCCAACGGGTCCTCCCCCACACTTGGGTTCCCCTAGGTATTGCCATCAATCGGATCAAACCTGTTCAATAACATTCCAAAAGACCAACCATCCAAAATATCCAAAATAGTTCAAACAAAATAAAGTACCATGCAGAAAATAAAAGAAAACAAAGGAAATTACAGATGTTTCATCACCCCGTAGGGTGGATACCAGACAAAGATAAATAAAGTAATTTCATAAGAATACCAATCAAAATCAATCATCATATGATTCCATCCCACGGTATCGGATGGGAATCATCTCCACTCACTGCTGATGTCCATGGTAGCCATAGGGTAGTCCAGGTTTGCCAAAAATACTTGTCACCCAATCTTGTTCTTCCTCCTGAGCTGAACCTGAACCACCAGCACCTCCCCCTGACTGATCAGCATCAAATCCTGACGCACCTGCATCCAAACATGCAAAAGATGAAGAACTACCGCCAACATGTCCACCCTGAAAAACCCCAAACTGCACTGGACCACGAGGAGAACCTCCTAAATCATGGGATCGTGGTGACATGTTCCCCGGAACAGTCATCTGAGAGAAGAAGGGCTGACCCCCCTGACGATAATCAGGGACATAAATAGGCGGTGGAGAGAATGGAGGAATCGGATCAGGTCTAACAAACTCCCGGCCATGATACTGAGCATCCCACATAGGCTGATAATAATCAAGGTTATAGTTAGTGTGGGCCTGCTGTGATCCAATCCAGGTGAAATCCTGGTCCACCCTCCTCTGGAACGCATCAAACTCTCGCTGACTGTTCTACTGAGACTCATAGATGTTCTGAATAGTGTTCCCCAAGAGTGTAAGATCAAACGAAGGAGGGATGGGAATGTTACGTCCAGTCCTCCTCGGTGGCTCCCGTGGAGCATCAGCCATCTCAACATCAGCCTCCTCATCCTCCTCCTGTACAGGAGGTGGTCCTTCAACCTCACCCTCATCATCTAACAAACGCTCCTGCTCGTTGTCTTTCTTTTTCTTCAAAATCTTTTCCCTCCAAAGCTCTTGATACGTAAAATCCTCCTGATGTACTGGCAATGAGAGATAGGTCTGCCAATCATCAGAAGCAAAAACTCCCATCCTCTTATAGATCACCGTGATAAAGTGTCCCAAAACCAGAGTCGCATCGGTATGATTACACATACGGTCCAGAAGCACAAGAGGAGGCAAAGCAAACCTGGATGGAGCACCCTCAGAAAATAACTTAAGCAACCAAAGATCGTTCTTGTACGCCTTTTCCCAATGAGTAGACCTCTGTACCAGGAAAGTCACAATCATCCGGTGGAGCAGCCTCAAACGCACATTCTTAATCTTTGACACACCACTTGTGTATGTCCATGTCTCTCCCCCCGTGATCCTGGCGTAATACTCCACAATAGACTCTCCATCACCCAAATCGGCCTGTGTTCTATACTCCTTCTTCAGAATATCCTTAAACTCAGCACTCTGCAACTCCTCCCTCGTATACATCCCACAGTAGTAACCAAATTCAGCAATTGACAACCTCCTCTGCATTCCCCCACAGTAAAACGAGACTACCCTCTCTTCAAAAATGTCTTTGACTTTTCCCAATTCCTTCTTCAGTTTCAAGGTTGAATAGAACTCTAAACATAACTCACGGTAGGCGGCTTCACGGTTAGCGAATACCCGCCGCCAAATATCACAACTCACTTCATGCCCTCTTGACGCACCTCCAACCCTCATACTCATAGAAAACCACCGTCGAATATCCTCCTGAACTCCAAATACCTGAGCTTGAAATTGAGTTAAATGTCTTGCGGGAAGGACCACATGCTTAGAAAGTTTATACAATTTGTTCTTGTAGATGTTCTTCTGAGGCTGCCTAATTCCCTCAAATGATAGCCAAGCATGTCGCTCGTTCAATTCTTCAATAAATGTAAGCGGCACCTCCGCTTGTTTCTTTGAAGTTTTAGTCGGGACATCAACCGCCTCACTGGATTGCCCCTCAACCATTTTGCGCTTTCCCGCGGCCTTATCACTGGCTCCCGCTCCCTGCATTCACAACATGAAAACGTCCAATTGTAAGTATTAAGAATGCAAAGTTGGAAATCCTATAAAACAAGCAAAAATCTTGGCAGGGAAAGGCCCCCACTGCGGCGCAGTGGGCATGCTTCACCCTCACTGCGGCGCAGTGGGGCAAAAGGACAAACGGGCAGAAGGATCTCACTGCGGCGCAATGAGGCATGAACCCCCTCACTGCGGCGCAGTGAGGTCAAAAATCTGGGCAACTCACTAGGGTTCATCATGATATGGCACAAAATGGGGTAAATTAAACAAACAAATTCAGGGAAAAGATCCAGTAATCTCCACTTAAAACAACCTATGCCGACATTCCCCCATACTTGTTCTTCAAATCAAATTCCCAAATTTTTCAAAACCCTAATTTCTAATTTAAAATCACAAATTGATGAACTAGATGAAAGATTCAACACCCAATTAGCCTCATTAGCCCATAAACAACAAAACCCTAGATTAATTCGAAAGATTAAGCTAGCATAAACCCTAGAAATTTAAAGCTCAAAATAAAAGAAAAATACAAAGAAACTAAAGAGAAAACTTACACTTCTTCCCATTATGCAATGTATTAAGATGAATGTAAGTCCCAACTTGTTAGATGGTACTACTGAAGACACCTCTATGTCGATGGTGGAGTTACTTTGCAATATACTTACTAAACTGGAGACGACCAGTTAGATAAGTATATACCAAGTTCTAGATAGATTACTTATATAAAAGACAATAAGTAAAGAACAATGCAATAATACAATAACTTGTAAACAATCTTGATGAGACAATATGTAGTTTTCAAAGTGTAATTTATTTATTGATATTAAACAAATTACAAGGTTGATGCGGAAACCAAGATAATACACGAATGTAAATATCCTAACAACCTATGAAATACAATTGATCTATACTCGGAATTTCTCTTCTACAATCGAAATACTTAAAGTAGTGAAATGTTCCTTTTAGCGGATTGCAGTGGGGAAAAGGACAAACGGGCAGAAGGATCTCACTGCGGCGCAGTGGGCATGCTTCCCCTCACTGCGGCGCAGTGGGGCAAAAGGACAAACTGGCAGGGAAAGGCCCCCACTGCGGCGCAGTGGGCATGCTTCACCCTCACTGCGGCGCAGTGGGGCAAAAGGACAAACGGGCAGAAGGATCTCACTGCGGCGCAGTGGGCATGCTTCACCCTCACTGCGGCGCAGTGGGGCAAAAGGACAAACGGGCAGAAGGATCTCACTGCGGCGCAGTGGGCATGCTTCACCCTCACTGCGGTGCAGTGGGGCAAAAGGACAAACGGGCAGAAGGATCTCACTGCGGCGCAATGAGGCATGAACCCCCTCACTGCGGCGCAGTGGGGCAAAAGGACAAACTGGCAGGGAAAGGCCCCCACTGCGGCGCAGTGGGCATGCTTCACCCTCACTGCGGCGCAGTGGGGCAAAAGGACAAACGGGCAGAAGGATCTCACTGCGGCGCAGTGGGCATGCTTCACCCTCACTGCGGCGCAGTGGGGCAAAAGGACAAACGGGCAGAAGGATCTCACTGCGGCGCAGTGGGCATGCTTCACCCTCACTGCGGTGCAGTGGGGCAAAAGGACAAACGGGCAGAAGGATCTCACTGCGGCGCAATGAGGCATGAACCCCCTCACTGCGGCGCAGTGGGGCAAAAGGACAAACTGGCAGGGAAAGGCCCCCACTGCGGCGCAGTGGGCATGCTTCACCCTCACTGCGGCGCAGTGGGGCAAAAGGACAAACGGGCAGAAGGATCTCACTGCGGCGCAGTGGGCATGCTTCACCCTCACTGCGGCGCAGTGGGGCAAAAGGACAAACGGGCAGAAGGATCTCACTGCGGCGCAGTGGGCATGCTTCACCCTCACTGCGGTGCAGTGGGGCAAAAGGACAAACGGGCAGAAGGATCTCACTGCGGCGCAATGAGGCATGAACCCCCTCACTGCGGCGCAGTGGGGCAAAAGGACAAACTGGCAGGGAAAGGCCCCCACTGCGGCGCAGTGGGCATGCTTCACCCTCACTGCGGCGCAGTGGGGCAAAAGGACAAACGGGCAGAAGGATCTCACTGCGGCGCAGTGGGCATGCTTCACCCTCACTGCGGCGCAGTGGGGCAAAAGGACAAACGGGCAGAAGGATCTCACTGCGGCGCAGTGGGCATGCTTCACCCTCACTGCGGTGCAGTGGGGCAAAAGGACAAACGGGCAGAAGGATCTCACTGCGGCGCAGTGGGCATGCTTCACCCTCACTGCGGCGCAGTGGGGCAAAAGGACAAACGGGCAGAAGGATCTCACTGCGGCGCAATGAGGCATGAACCCCCTCACTGCGGCGCAGTGAGGTCAAAAATCTGGGCAACTCACTAGGGTTCATCATGATATGGCACAAAATGGGGTAAATTAAACAAACAAATTCAGGGAAAAGATCCAGTAATCTCCACTTAAAACAACCTATGCCGACATTCCCCCATACTTGTTCTTCAAATCAAATTCCCAAATTTTTCAAAACCCTAATTTCTAATTTAAAATCACAAATTGATGAACTAGATGAAAGATTCGACACCCAATTAGCCTCATTAGCCCATAAACAACAAAACCCTAGATTAATTCGAAAGATTAAGCTAGCATAAACCCTAGAAATTTAAAGCTCAAAATAAAAGAAAAATACAAAGAAACTAAAGAGAAAACTTACACTTCTTCCCATTATGCAATGTATTAAGATGAATGTAAGTCCCAACTTGTTAGATGGTACTACTGAAGACACCTCTATGTCGATGGTGGAGTTACTTTGCAATATACTTACTAAACTGGAGACGACCAGTTAGATAAGTATATACCAAGTTCTAGATAGATTACTTATATAAAAGACAATAAGTAAAGAACAATGCAATAATACAATAACTTGTAAACAATCTTGATGAGACAATATGTAGTTTTCAAAGTGTAATTTATTTATTGATATTGCACAAGTTCACCAAGAATATTGCAGGTTTGCAAAGTATGAAGTTATTCGTTTGTGTGTGAAATAACTTGTGAGAACGAATACTTGTTATTCTTGGTTGTGCAATGACTTGTATTTATAGGCAAAGTTAACATTGGGATGTTAACTTTAGCCGTACAAATGTGGTTGGAAGCATTTAAGGAATAGCATTTAATTCCTTAAAAAGTGTTGTAAAGTCGCATGTTACAGTGACTTTACACAACCACCTTTATGTACCTTTTAATACTTAAATAATAAGATAAGGCTTATTATCCGGGTAAAGGTACATAAAGTATACAAGTCAATTCCTCGTAATCAGTGTAAAGCTTTGTAAAGGCTTTCCACTGATGGTCTCCAGTTTGTAACTGACTAGAATGTCAACTGGGCTTCGCTGCCATTGTCATTCTCTTTCTTCCATTTGTTGTCTTCGACTTCAACTGGAATGTTTCTTCAACTTGGTCAGTTCTCAACTGGAGGAAGTCTTCAGTTGCGTTAACTGTACGGTGCAACTGGACTTCAATATATTTCTCGACAAATCTTCTTGGTCACCAGTTTACTGGTCACCAGGTGCAACTGGTGAACTGGTCAGTGTGAACTGGTGACTGGCCAGTTCCAGGTGAACTGGACCTAACAAATTCCCCCTATTTGTCTAGAAATATAGTCTAAGTCTTTTCTAGTTTTGTATCTATACAAGTGTGAACTATAGAGACTTGTTTGATTTAAATCTATCTAAGATATCTAGGGCATTTTTATAGATCAATAAATGCCTTAGGTTTTTCTTTTGTGTTTGTTAGATTTTAATCTTTTATCTACCTTGTGGTTACAAACTGGTAACTTCTTTTATACAAGGAGTGAAATTTACACAAGTTACAACAGAATGTACAACAAATTACAAGAAGATAAAAATGAAGAAAGAACTTAAACTGATGGCCCTTTGCCAGTTCTTCTTCTTTTGGCAACTGTAGAGATGGGCTGTTTGTCTTCAGGATCAACATTCAGTCTCTCTTCAATATTTTCTTTAAACTTGAGCAGACTTTGAAGCACAAACATCCATCCTCTTTCAACCTTATTCCTTTGTTGCTTGGCCTCCAACAGCTTTGCCATTTCCACCAGCTCCGAGTAACCATAAGAAAGTACATCAGGATTCTCAGTTTGCCTTAAGGGTCCATCCAGATGTTGAACCCCAACTGTGAAATGTTTGGTACCTGGTTTGATAAACACTTTCATATCAACAATCTTACCAGGGTGATATCTCCGCTGCTGCACTTCAGATAAATACTCTCTAGCTTCAGATTCATTGGCCAGTTTGATCTGGCCAGTGCTTATACTATGCACTGCAGCTTTGATATCTTCACTTGAGGGTTCAGTTGTATCCACCCAGGTCCTAAGGTCAGCATCTCTTGGCAACATCTTAGGTTTACCTTTGGACTTAGGTGGATTCATCACCTGTTTGACCACCTTCTTAACATGTTCAGCTCTCTTGAGAATTCCTTCAGTTCTAACTTCTTTGGCCTTCTCCACTGTGATGTTCAAACACCTGGCATCATACTCAGCCTCATCCTCCCTATAATGTTTGTCAAGCTCAATCTCCAGTTGTTCTTTCAATGCATTTATAATTCTGGGATCAGCCTTGACTTTGGCATACTCTGCAAGTGTCATGCCCAGAAGACGACCATCACTTATATCAAGAAGAGTTGGGGCTAAGGTATTTCTATCTTTTGCTTGATTCACCCTCATTTGTTTCTTTCTCTCCTTGATGGCATCTCCAAGCCTTGCCAGCTGCCTACTAACATCTTCTGAAACTGGAGGGAGCTGATCAATGTTGCCAGTTTCTAACACACTGGCTTCAGTACCAGTTGTTTTAGCTTGTTCACCAGTGGCCGGCCCAACTACCTTTCCTTTCCCTTTATTCCCCCTATCAACCACATCTTCAAATTGTTCAATCACCTGCTCATCACCTTCATCAGATCCAACCACAGTCCTTTCAACCAGTTGTCTTGCACTAACTGGACCTGGCAGTCTTGGTCCAGGTGCAAGGATATTCCTTCTATCCCTTTCCCCCTTGGCAGCATCGAGACCTGCACGAATAGCTGCCCAGTCTTCATTGCTAGAGGGCAAACGGGCTAGAGGCTGCCACGATTGCATATCCTTGCACTCTCTGAAAACAGTGCATATCATTCGGAAGGATCTCCACAAGTGGTTAATTTCTTGAGACTGGACCAATACATTTGCTGCAGTTTGGTCCTGTCCAGTCTTCAAGTCTTTCAATAATTTTGAGTCTTCATCTAGACCTTTAACCACTTGTTCCTTCACCTCATCATCTTTCTTCTTTAAGTTCTCCACTTCAGATACCAGTTTATTAATTGATGAAGTGTGAGATGCCAACTGGGTGTTTACTGCATTAACTGCACCCCTTAACTGGCTAACTTCAAGTGCCAGAGGCTCCAGATTAATCTTAGGAGGTGGGAGCTTGGCAAATTCAGCCATAACCTTCTTTACTAGTTCATCTTCTCGACTGGCCAGTTTCTCATCAATCATCTGGCCAACAGAAGAGGCTACCTGCTGACCAATATCAACTACATTAAGGCCAGGTCTTTCAAACAACTCTTTGACCTGCCTTTCTATCTCCTTCAGATCCACCTCTGATGATCGAACAGTGTTGCTTAAGAGGTTGGAGATAGATGTATTGACATTTGAATGGGTTAAGTCAAAAGCTTCCTTCAAAGATGTGGACAAATTGTTACAGCTTGAGACTAACTCATTCAACTTTCTAAATACCAAGTCTTCATTAGCAGCAAACTTATTGATTCCCAGATCAACAACCTTTGAATTTATAATTGTTTCCTTGTTGAATCTGGAAATAGACTTGGCATTTTGCTCTATTGTCTTATGAACACCCTCCACCCGTTTGATCAGGTTTTGGATATCGGTTGAGAAAGAGACAAATTGAGCTTCCAGTGACAAAGGAGCAGTTGTCACTGGACCAGTAGCAGGCTGCACCAGTTCAACTGGAGAAGGCAAAACAAAGGAAGCCTCTCCAGTTGTCCCAGTGGCAGAAGAAGGAAATATAGGGGGTGAAAAAGAAGGCTGAGGAGAAACAATGTGTTGGTCAGGCTGAGAATGCTCAGGTATGACCAACGGCGACGGTGGTGGTGATTGAGTTCTTTGTGGGGAAATATTTGTAGGAGTATCTTGATGGGAAACTGAAACTTGGTGTTCTAGGGGTTGATCAAAGAAAGAAGGGAGTTGAGCATGTACAGATGCATCAACCATTTCTTGATCAGCTTGTGTTTCTTCTGAATCCGAAGATTCAAGATGAAACTCATCCTCATTTATGCCTAGATCCATAAATGATAGGGATGGCTGAACATCATGTTCAGGCTCCTGATGACCAGTTCCAGTTACCTGGATGGTTTCATCAGTTGAAGGATCAGATGCCGGAACATCTTCACCAGGGATAGACGTGATAGGAATGGCTTGAGTTATGGTTGTTCTATCCTCAACCACAACTGGAGACGAACTGGAGGGTCCCTCATTATTTTGAGGCCCGCCCAGTTGTCTTTCTGGTTCACTTTCCAAAGGTGCACCAGTTTTAGCAAATGCCAGCTGCATCTGCTCAGGAATTTCAACCTCACCAGCTTCAGATACTAGTGAGTCTAGATTCCTCAAAACATCTGGCCTTGTGAACGGAAGAGTTTAGTGCCATGAATGAAGGAAATATAGGGAGGTGAAAAAGAAGGCTGAGGAGAAACAATGTGTTGGTCAGGCTGAGAATGCTCAGGTATGACCAACGGCGACGGTGGTGGTGATTGAGTTCTTTGTGGGGAAATATTTGTAGGAGTATCTTGATGGGAAACTGAAACTTGGTGTTCTAGGGGTTGATCAAAGAAAGAAGGGAGTTGAGCATGTACAGATGCATCAACCATTTCTTGATCAGCTTGTGTTTCTTCTGAATCCGAAGATTCAAGATGAAACTCATCCTCATTTATGCCTAGATCCATAAATGATAGGGATGGCTGAACATCATGTTCAGGCTCCTGATGACCAGTTCCAGTTACCTGGATGGTTTCATCAGTTGAAGGATCAGATGCCGGAACATCTTCACCAGGGATAGACGTGATAGGAATGGCTTGAGTTATGGTTGTTCTATCCTCAACCACAACTGGAGACTCACCTTCTCTCCAGTAATTGAGGTGAAGAGCATCCCTCAACACTTCTACATCCAAAGTACATTTGATTGTTCCATCCTTTAACGTGAAACTGATGGATGAACAATCAGAAGAAAGTGTGGCAGTGAACCAGAACTCACACAAGTAATCATGATACATCTTGCGTGGGTTCCTGGTGAATAAGGGTCCTATTGGAGAATCCTTTAAAAACTTTCTGATTCTACCAATAAGGGTTTTAGACCCTTGAGAGCCTTGTAGGCTAGCCAAAGGATTGTTTGGGTTTAATTTTAGGGCTGCACTATAAGGAGCACCAGGTGCCTGGGAGACATCTGGTGAGGGATTGTATGGAGCAGTCAAGAGATTTACATCTCTTGAACGGGAAGATTTAGGTGCCATGAATGAAATTGAAATTTAGGAGTTTAGGGTTTTGAATTTGGAAGCAAAGAGAAGAATGAAATTGAAATTTATGATTGGAAGTAAATGAAGAGAGTAAATGAAGAGAATGAAAAAGAAAGTAAATGAGTTATGAAGTAAATAAGGGTATTTATAAGGGGATTCAAGATCCCAATGTAAACCCACAAATCATATTTTATTAAACCAAAATATTTTCGAAGATATTTTGAAAATAAAGTATAATTTTCCATGTAAGCATTAAATGTTACCATGTCAGCATTAAATGCTACGACGGCTTACTTTACCCATGACCCCACTCGCTTTTTGTTATCCCAATAAAAACAGTTGTCAAAGTACTAAAAATGGTTTCAACACGTCAGATCACGATATCAAGTAGTTTAAAAACACTCGAGTATCATCACGTGTCACATAAATTGACCAAGTATTTGTAACGTTATAAAAAAAAAAAAAAAAAAAAAAAAAAAAAAAAAAAAAAAAAAAAAAAAAAAAAAAAAAAAAAAAAAAAAAAAAAAAAAAAAAAAAAAAAAAAAAAAAAAAAAAAAAAAAAAAAAAAAAAAAAAAAAAAAAAAAAAAAAAAAAAAAAAAAAAAAAAAAAAAAAAAAAAAAAAAAAAAAAAAAAAAAAAAAAAAAAAAAAAAAAAAAAAAAAAAAAAAAAAAAAAAAAAAAAAAAAAAAAAAAAAAAAAAAAAAAAAAAAAAAAAAAAAAAAAAAAAAAAAAAAAAAAAAAAAAAAAAAAAAAAAAAAAAAAAAAAAAAAAAAAAAAAAAAAAAAAAAAAAAAAAAAAAAAAAAAAAAAAAAAAAAAAAAAAAAAAAAAAAAAAAAAAAAAAAAAAAAAAAAAAAAAAAAAAAAAAAAAAAAAAAAAAAAAAAAAAAAAAAAAAAAAAAAAAAAAAAAAAAAAAAAAAAAAAAAAAAAAAAAAAAAAAAAAAAAAAAAAAAAAAAAAAAAAAAAAAAAAAAAAAAAAAAAAAAAAAAAAAAAAAAAAAAAAAAAAAAAAAAAAAAAAAAAAAAAAAAAAAAAAAAAAAAAAAAAAAAAAAAAAAAAAAAAAAAAAAAAAAAAAAAAAAAAAAAAAAAAAAAAAAAAAAAAAAAAAAAAAAAAAAAAAAAAAAAAAAAAAAAAAAAAAAAAAAAAAAAAAAAAAAAAAAAAAAAAAAAAAAAAAAAAAAAAAAAAAAAAAAAAAAAAAAAAAAAAAAAAAAAAAAAAAAAAAAAAAAAAAAAAAAAAAAAAAAAAAAAAAAAAAAAAAAAAAAAAAAAAAAAAAAAAAAAAAAAAAAAAAAAAAAAAAAAAAAAAAAAAAAAAAAAAAAAAAAAAAAAAAAAAAAAAAAAAAAAAAAAAAAAAAAAAAAAAAAAAAAAAAAAAAAAAAAAAAAAAAAAAAAAAAAAAAAAAAAAAAAAAAAAAAAAAAAAAAAAAAAAAAAAAAAAAAAAAAAAAAAAAAAAAAAAAAAAAAAAAAAAAAAAAAAAAAAAAAAAAAAAAAAAAATAAAAACAGTTGTCAAAGTACTAAAAATGGTTTCAACACGTCAGATCACGATATCAAGTAGTTTAAAAACACTCGAGTATCATCACGTGTCACATAAATTGACCAAGTATTTGTAACGTTATGAAAATTAGACAAAGACCGAACCTGGTAACTGGAGGATCAATCCAGTTCCAGTTCCAACTGAAGAGTTCTCCAGTTGCATTTTCAAACAAAAACGAATTTTAGTCAGAAAATTATTTTGAGTCTTTCCCCCTAAAATGATGATCCAGATATCAATTAGTGCCAAGATAGTATCACAAAGGCGTTCGATAGCCTGGCGAGCAAAGATAATCTGGACCTCCTCAACTGGAGAACTTCATCAGTGTCACTGACGCGTTCAATAACAAAGAAAGCTCCAGTTAAGGGTTTAGCATTCCCAGTTCGCTGATGAGATGTTTAAAAGTTTTCTCATCGAGAGGTTTAGTAAAAACATCAGCTAACTGTTTGTCAGTGGGGATGAAATGAATTTCAATATCACCTTTCATAACATGATCACGAATAAAATGATACCTGATGTCAATATGCTTTGTTTTTGAGTGCATCACTGGATTGTGAGAGATAGCAATTGCACTGGTGTTGTCACAAAAGATTGGGGTCTTGGTGTACTTCTGACCATAATCTAGTAACTGGTTTTTGATCCAGAGAATCTGGGCACAACAACTGGCCGCAGAAATGTACTCTGCCTCTGCAGTGGACATAGAGACTGAAGTCTGCTTCTTGCTGGTCCAACTCACCAGTTTTCCTCCAAGGAAATGACAACCACCAGTTGTGGATTTTCTATCAATCTTACAACCTGCATGATCAGAATCTGAATAACCCATTAGATCTAATCCTGAGCCTTTGGGGTACCAAAGACCAAGATTAGGACACCCTTTCAGGTATCTAAAGATACGCTTTACAGCGTGCAAATGTGATTCTTTAGGGTTAGCCTGAAACCTGGCACATAAACATGTTGCAAACATTATATCTGGTCGACTGGCAGTTAAGTACATCAGTGAACCAACCATACCTCTATAGTCAGTTATGTTAACTGGTTTGCCAGTTGGGTCAGAGTCCAAATTCAATGGTGCTGCAATAGGTGTGTTTTTCGATGGGATTGAATCATATTTGTATTTTCTTAACAAATCTCTGACATATTTTCCTTGGTTTATGAAAATTCCATTTTCAGTTTGCTTAATCTGAAGACCTAAGAAAAATGTTAATTCACCCATTAAACTCATCTCATATTCAGATGACATGATTTTAGAAAACTTTTTACACATTGCATCATCAGTTGAACCAAAAATAATGTCATCAACATAAATTTGTACCAATAAGATATTACCTCTTTCTTTCAAGATAAACAAGGTATTATCTATTGCACCTCTTTGAAAGCCATTTTTGAGAAGATGTTTAGTTAAAGTATCATACCAGGCTCTTGGGGCTTGTCTTAGACCATACAATGCTTTGTTCAGTCTATAAACCCAATGAGGATGCTTCTCATCGATGAAACCTGGAGTCTGCTTAACATAAACTTCTTCTTCCAATGTTCCATTAAGGAACGCACTTTTGACATCCATCTGGAAGACCTTGAACTGCAGATGGGCTGCATAAGCCAAGAATATTCTAATGGCTTCAAGTCTTGCAACTGGAGCAAAAGTCTCATCAAAGTCAACGCCCTCTGCTTGACAATAACCCTGGGCAACTAATCTGGCCTTGTTTCTTACAACATGGCCATCTTCATCCATTTTGTTTCGGTAGACCCATCTGGTACCAATAGGTTCTTTCTTTAACCCTGGTGGACAAGGAACAAGCTCCCAAACATTGTTCCTTTCAAACTGGAGGAGCTCTTCTTGCATAGCTTCCACCCAGCTTGGGTCTGCCATAGCCTCGTCAATCTTCTTTGGTTCAATTAAAGATAAGAAGGTGACGTTTAAGCATTGCTCACTGGTGGCTCTTCTAGTCTGAACCCCACTAGTTGGATTACCCACAATTTGTTCAATTGGGTGGGCTTTAGTCCATCTAGTGTATTGACTAGGCTGGTGAACTACAATATCAGTGCAAGATACCTGGAGATCTTCTTCAGTTGCAGCAGCATCTGGAGAAGGATCAGTCCAAACAACTTCTACATCCTCATCAGAGTCAATGAGGTCTCGATTGGCATCATGAAATTCCTCAGTTGAAGGTATTTCATGAGTAACTGGAGAAGTAGGGGCTTGAACTGGTGCTGATATTGGAGTGGCACGTACATCTGATCCAATCACCAATTCTTGTGGTAAGTTAAAATTGATGGAGGGATAAAATGATGTGTCACTGGTGCTTTTCTTCTTCTTGACTGGTTCCAGTTTGTTGTAACTGGAAGCATCTTCTGGTGAAACAACTGACCGATGAACTTGGTCAGTTTCACCAAAGTTGATTGGAATGACTGGAGAAATATCAAGGCTTGGTCTCTTGTTGATTGCTTCAGTTGATTCATCGAATGTGACATGAATTGTCTCATGCACCTTTTGGAGTCTATAATTATAAACTCTAAAGGCCTTTCGAATATCTGAATAGCCTAAAAATACCCCTTCATCAGCTTTTGCATCAAACTTTCCAAGCTGACTGGAATCGTTCAGTATATAAACTGGACAACCAAATACATGAAAGTATCCAATATTTGGTTTTCGATTCCTGAGTACTTCGTAGGCAGTCTTCTTATGTCTCTTGATGTAGACTGACCGGTTTTGGGTGTGACAAGCAGTTGCAACTGCCTCAGCCCAAAAACTGGTGGGAAGACCAGATTCAGATAGCATGCTTCTGGCCGCTTCTATCAGTGTACGATTCTTTCTTTCCACAACTCCATTTTGCTCTGGAGAGTGAACTGATGAGAAGTTTTGAGAAATGCCAGTGTCAGTGCAAAATGTTTCAAGTACCTTATTTTGGAATTCAGTACCATTATCACTTCGCAACTGACAAACTTTTCGAGTGTACTTGAGCTCAATTCTTTTGATAAGGGAGATGATTTCAGCAGGTGCATCACTTTTGGATCTGATGAATACCACCCAGCAATATCTGGTGAATTCATCAACCACAACTAGAGTGTATTTCTTTCCAGCTCTAGTTTGAACATTCACTGGACCAAAAAGATCCATATGAAGCATGTGAAGAGGTTCAGTGATGCTAAAATTTTGCCTAGTTTTGAAACTGGCTCTCTTCTGCTTACCCATCTCACACCCTGGACATGGCTTTTCCTTATTGAAGGAAATCTGGGGTATCCCATCAACCAGTTGTTTGCGAGACAACTTGTTAATGTTCTTGAAATTAAGGTGGGATAACCTTTTATGCCATAGCCAGTTGGTGTCCTCATCAGCTTTGGTATAGAAACATTGCTCTTTTGGAGCTGGTTCCATATCCATGATGTACACATTCCCTTTTCTTGGTGCAATCATCACCACTTTCCAATCCTTGTTAAATATGGTGCCTTGTGCAATATCGAACAATACTCTGAAGCCATCATCGCAAAGTTGGCTTACACTGATCAAGTTATATTTCAAACCATTCACAAATGCAACTCTTTTGAATTCGACTTGTCCATTATTGAGCACACCATATCCTTCAGTCTTTCCAGATTGATCGTTACCAAACGTCACTGTCGGTCCATCTTGGACAGTGAACTCTTCCAGTAGGGGCTTACATCCGGTCATAGTCCGGCCAGCAGCGCTGTCCAGATACCAGATATTCTTCTTTCGATCGCCCTACACACACACAAAAATCATTAGTTATTTTTGTGAACCCATCTTTTCTTGATGGGTCCACTGGACTTCTCTACAGAAGCCACAGTTGATTGTTGAGGTGTTGAACTGGAGGCTACATCTGGAGCATTATCACCAGCTCCAGGTGCAGAAGTAAAAACGATTGGTATTTGATATTTACTCACCTTAAGTCTACCAGATTTTGTTCCAGATGGAACATTCTTTTGTTTAGGTACAGAAGGGAGTGATTTAATGTTTTGTTTTAAAACTGGAGGTGGTGAACCTCCTTCCAGATTGTTAATCCGGGCAGTGCAACTCTGAACCTGCCGAGACAAAAGTTGGAGTTGCCTTTCCAGATTAACCAAAACATTGTTTTGTTCAGGCAGTTGAACCTTGGACATTGGTTCAACTGGGGATTTAGTCTTTCGGGTCTTGGGCTCCTTAGACTTATGAGGTAAAGGCTTGTTAACAGTGGCCTTTTTGACTGGAGCTTTAGCCTGTTTGGCTCCAGTTTTAACCTCAATGGGGGTGGTCTCATTGGTTTCAGTTTCAACAGCTTCAGGTTGATCATAAGGTGTTTCAACCTGGAGAGCTGGAGGCAATGCATGAAGATCTGGTATAAGAGCTGCCATCTCCAGATCTTCAGATTTCCATGCATTTTTCTGGGCATCGATAGTTCTTGAAAATGCATCATAGTTTTTGCCAGATGCTTTTACCCAGGACTTGATAATCATTTGAGCTTTTTCAAAATCATGAGACAGTTTTTGATTATCAAGTTCTAAAGCCTCAATCTTTAAAACTGACTCCTTGAGAGCCAACTGGACACTTTGCAAATCATTCAGTTGTGGTTTGACATTGTTCAGTTCAATTAAGATAGTGTCTAAATATCTTTCACTATCAGCTCTAACAGTTTCTACAAATGCCAAATCACCACTTAATGATTCAGCCAGGTCCAGTTTTAATTCAGGGTCAACCTGGTGATCATAATCACATACCTTTTTCAGTATGATGTCCACCCATCTTCCAGAGATGACATCATCTTTCACCACATGCTGCTGTTGTTGATCTTCCAAGGCCATGAAACACATGTCCCTTTCCTCTTCTTCATCATCAGATGAGTCATCAGAGTACTCCCATTTTCCCTCAGTTTGTGCCATTAAGCACTGATCCTTTTCCTTTTGCATGGACAGGAGGGCAATCTGGGCCTTAAGCTGCTTGTATTTAGCTTTGTAGCTATCATCAGGCCGATTGTAATTAGGGACAGAGGGGCCAGTTTGGTTATTCAACTGACTAGATCTGCATTCCTTCATAAAATGACCTTTCTTGCCACACTTATAGCATGTAAGATTGGTCTTATCCAGAGAGCTGGAGCTGGAAGCATTGTTGGGGCCATTAAATCTTTTAGATTTATGCTTAAACCTATTAAAGGTTTTAGCAATCATGGCGACCAGATCATCATCGTCAGTTTCATCATAACCTTCACTGTTTTCAGTGGTCAGCCCAGAGTTTAAGAAACTGTTCAACATCTCCTTCATCGAGTGTGCCTGGACACTCTCAGCAGACATTAAAGCAGCACAAGGTCGCTCAATTGCATTAGCAACCTTGGGACTCTGAGCATGGTTCATGGCATCTTGCTCAGCCACAAGTCTTGCAGCATTATTATCTTCAGTGAATCTGAAGGCTCCATAGAGCGATGCAAGAGCGTGAGAGTGCAAGGTTTTACCTTGTCTCAAGACAAGAACCATGTTTTCCCATTTGGAAGGAAGAATATCACAAAACTTCTCAAGAAGAATATCCTTATCCTTCTCTACACCCAAACCTCTCAACTGATTGATGAGGCTAGAAAATCTGGTATATGTACCAGTTAAACTTTCATTGGGCAAGGCAAAGAAGGATTCATACTTCTTGTTCAAAGCAACTTTTCTGGTGACAATTGTGTCATCACCTCCTTCAAATTGAATCACTAATTCATCCCACATAGACTTGGCACTGGGAAACAACACAAGTGTTGGAATTAGGTCTTCAGGGACAGCCCCAAGGATCATGTTTTTCAGTCTGGTGTCCAAGTCCACCAGTCTGCGATCCTCATCAGACCAATGGTCTTCTGGCTTTTCCCTTGAGCCTCTTCTTCCAGTTGGATCAAGAAGAGGACTCACCCCAATAGACATAGGTATATATGGTCCATCCTTAAGGATTTTCAACATATACCTCTCAATACCACCAAAATGCAACAGCATTCTAGCTTTCCATGTACCAAAAGTCTCACTGTTTCCATCAAATTTTGGAACAGGAGTGTTAGAGTAATGTACATGGACGTGGTTTGGGGTAGAAGGAGGAGGAGGGTTGGTGTTAATGTTTTGAAAAGGTGGTGCATTAGTGTTCGACGGGTTTTCACCTGAACCAGAACCATCTCCACCTTCAGTAGTGTTCATCTTTGCAGATCTAGGCAAGTTTATTAGCCTTCTGCTCTGATACCACTTGTAAGTCCCAACTTGTTAGATGGTACTACTGAAGACACCTCTATGTCGATGGTGGAGTTACTTTGCAATATACTTACTAAACTGGAGACGACCAGTTAGATAAGTATATACCAAGTTCTAGATAGATTACTTATATAAAAGACAATAAGTAAAGAACAATGCAATAATACAATAACTTGTAAACAATCTTGATGAGACAATATGTAGTTTTCAAAGTGTAATTTATTTATTGATATTAAACAAATTACAAGGTTGATGCGGAACCAAGATAATACACGAATGTAAATATCCTAACAACCTATGAAATACAATTGATCTATACTCGGAATTTCTCTTCTACAATCGAAACACTTAAAGTAGTGAAATGTTCCTTTTAGCGATTGAGAGAATATTGCACAAGTTCACCAAGAATATTGCAGGTTTGCAAAGTATGAAGTTATTCGTTTGTGTGTGAAATAACTTGTGAGAACGAATACTTGTTATTCTTGGTTGTGCAATGACTTGTATTTATAGGCAAAGTTAACATTGGGATGTTAACTTTAGCCGTACAAATGTGGTTGGAAGCATTTAAGGAATAGCATTTAATTCCTTAAAAAGTGTTGTAAAGTCGCATGTTACAGTGACTTTACACAACCACCTTTATGTACCTTTTAATACTTAAATAATAAGATAAGGCTTATTATCCGGGTAAAGGTACATAAAGTATACAAGTCAAATCCTCGTAATCAGTGTAAAGCTTTGTAAGGGCTTTCCACTGATGGTCTCCAGTTTGTAACTGACTAGAATGTCAACTGGGCTTCGCTGCCATTGTCATTCTCTTTCTTCCATTTGTTGTCTTCGACTTCAACTGGAATGTTTCTTCAACTTGGTAAGTTCTCAACTGGAGGAAGTCTTCAGTTGCGTTAACTGTACGGTGCAACTGGACTTCAATATATTTCTCGACAAATCTTCTTGGTCACCAGTTTACTGGTCACCAGGTGCAACTGGTGAACTGGTCAGTGTGAACTGGTGACTGGCCAGTTCCAGGTGAACTGGACCTAACAATAAAATTTGATAATTGATAAAAAAATCTCAACAAGAACCATGTTTTCCCATTTGGAAGGAAGAATATCACAAAACTTCTCAAGAAGAATATCCTTATCCTTCTCTACACCCAAACCTCTCAACTGATTGATGAGGCTAGAAAATCTGGTATATGTACCAGTTAAACTCTCATTGGGCAAGGCAAAGAAGGATTCATACTTCTTGTTCAAGCAACTTTTCTGGTGACAATTGTGTCATCACCTCCTTCAAATTGAATCACTAATTCATCCCACATAGACTTGGCACTGGGAAACAACACAAGTGTTGGAATTAGGTCTTCAGGGACAGCCCCAAGGATCATGTTTTTCAGTCTGGTGTCCAAGTCCACCAGTCTGCGATCCTCATCAGACCAATGGTCTTCTGGCTTTTCCCTTGAGCCTCTTCTTCCAGTTGGATCAAGAAGAGGACTCACCCCAATAGACATAGGTATATATGGTCCATCCTTAAGGATTTTCAACATATACCTCTCAATACCACCAAAATGCAACAACATTCTAGCTTTCCATGTACCAAAAGTCTCACTGTTTCCATCAAATTTTGGAACAGGAGTGTTAGAGTAATGTACATGGACGTGGTTTGGGGTAGAAGGAGGAGGAGGGTTGGTGTTAATGTTTTGAAAAGGTGGTGCATTAGTGTTCGACGGGTTTTCACCTGAACCAGAACCATCTCCACCTTCAGTAGTGTTCATCTTTGCAGATCTAGGCAAGTTTATTAGCCTTCTGCTCTGATACCACTTGTAAGTCCCAACTTGTTAGATGGTACTACTGAAGACACCTCTATGTCGATGGTGGAGTTACTTTGCAATATACTTACTAAACTGGAGACGACCAGTTAGATAAGTATATACCAAGTTCTAGATAGATTACTTATATAAAAGACAATAAGTAAAGAACAATGCAATAATACAATAACTTGTAAACAATCTTGATGAGACAATATGTAGTTTTCAAAGTGTAATTTATTTATTGATATTAAACAAATTACAAGGTTGATGCGGAACCAAGATAATACACGAATGTAAATATCCTAACAACCTATGAAATACAATTGATCTATACTCGGAATTTCTCTTCAAATCATTATGTCAAAACTCAAATTGCACATAACCGGAACCGCATCGAATCGAGAACATACCTGCACTTACTAATAAAACAAGATTAAATCTAACTAGTTCAACGAAAAGGAAAATGCGATAAAATAACACGGGTTGCCTCCCGAGAAGCGCTTAAGTTATTAACGAGTCTTTAGCTTGACTCGACCAACCTTTAGGTATCAAATTCAAACACGGGGATCACATCCAATATCCCCTCAACCTGCTCTTCTTCCACATATAACTTAAGTCGATGACCATTGACAATGAACGATCCTTCACCATTTTGCTTAAACAACTCAACATATCCCAACGGGTACACATGCTTAATCTCAAACGGTCCAATCCATCTAGAAGTGAGTTTGGGTTGCTTAATCTTAAATTTGGACAAGAACAACAACACTTTAGCCCCAACCTTAAACTCCTTTCTACGAATCCTCTTATCATGCCAAATCTTGGTCCTCTCCTTATAAAGCCTCGAATTCTCATAAGCACCTAACCTAAGCTCATCAAGCTCATGTAGTTGTAACATTCTAAGTTCACGTGCTTCCATCAAATCCAAATTCAGATTCCTCAACGCCCAATACGCCTTATGCTCTATCTCAATAGGAAGATGGCAAGTTTTGCCATAGAGTAACCGGTATGGCGTGGTGCCAATCGGCATCTTAAAAGCCGTCCTAAACGCCCACAAGGCGTCATCCAACTTCTTCGACCAAACCTTGGGGTTATCTCCAACAGTTTTCTCTAAAATCCTTTTCAAAGCCCTATTGGTGTTTTCTACTTGTCCACTAGTTTGTGGATGATAAGAAGTAGAAAAATAATGCACAACACCATACCTCTTCATGACCTTAGCTAATTGATGATTTGCAAAATGGGTTCCTCGGTCACTAATCAAAGCTCTAGGGCAACCAAATCGACAGAATAATTGTTTCAAGAAATCAATGACTACCCTCGCGTCATTCGTGGGCAAAGCCTTGGCTTCGGCCCATTTAGACACGTAGTCAACGGCGACAAGAATATATTGAAACTTATTAGACGGTGGGAATGGTCCCATGAAGTCTATACCCCAAATATCAAATACCTCGCATACCTGAATGCTTTGTTGAGGCATCTCATCCCGCTTAGTAATGCTCCCTTGTCTTTGACAAATGTCACAAGTCTCTACCAAAGTCTGGGTCTCCTTAAAAATTGTAGGCCAATAGAAACCTGCATCAAAAACTTTCTTACCAGTAACTGAAGGACCGTAATGACCTCCAGTTGGACCATAGTGACAAGCATCAAGAATCTCCCTCGGCTCAGACTTACCTGGCAGCCCACTGCGGCGCAGTGGAACAACTGCACTCCCACTGCGGCGCAGTGGGGATTATTTTACAATTGGGCAGTGGTTTAACACTGCGGCGCAGCCAAGCCATCCCACTCCCACTGCGGCGCAGTGGGGATTATTTTACAATTGGGTAGTGGTTTAACACTGCGGCGCATCCAAGCCATCTCACTCCCACTGCGGCGCAGTGGGGATTATTTTACAATTGGGCAGTGGTTTAACACTGCGGCGCAGCCAAGCCATCCCACTCCCACTGCGGCGCAGTGGGGATTATTTTACAATTGGGCAGTGGTTTAACACTGCGGCGCAGCCAAACCATCCTGGCAGCCCACTGCGGCGCAGTGGAACAACTGCACTCCCACTGCGGCGCAGTGGGGATTATTTTACAATTGGGCAGTGGTTTAACACTGCGGCGCAGCCAAGCCATCCCACTCCCACTGCGGCGCAGTGGAACAACTGCACTCCCACTGCGGCGCAGTGGGGATTATTTTACAATTGGGCAGTGGTTTAACACTGCGGCGCAGCCAAGCCATCCCACTCCCACTGCGGCGCAGTGGGATTATTTTACAATTGGGCAGTAGTTTAACACTGCGGCGTAGCCAAGCCATCCCACTCCCACTGCGGCGCAGTGGGGATTATTTTACAATTGGGTAGTGGTTTAACACTGCGGCGCATCCAAGCCATCTCACTCCCACTGCGGCGCAGTGGGGATTATTTTACAATTGGGTAGTGGTTTAACACTGCGGCGCATCCAAGCCATCTCACTCCCACTGCGGCGCAGTGGGGATTATTTTACAATTGGGCAGTGGTTTAACACTGCGGCGCAGCCAAGCCATCCCACTCCCACTGCGGCGCAGTGGGAAGTTGCTGGAAAATTTCTCTTCAAATCATTATGTCAAAACTCAAATTGCACATAACCGGAACCGCATCGTTTCGAGAACAAGTACTTAAGGGCTGAATGGTCAGTGAAAACTATGGTCTTACTCAAAACAAGATATGATCTAAACTTATCAAATGCGAAGACCACTGCAAGCAACTCCTTTTCTGTGGTGGTGTAATTTTGCTGGGACGTGAAATCATTCGGTATCTCACCTGCAACCAAATAATTAGCAATATCTGCAAACCAAGGAGCATCATCAGAGTTAGAAATAAACATTAAAGACTCATCGGGGAAGTGATCATTAATCTCCCCATCTCGAAGTTCCTCCCGGTGAGGATCTTCCAAACGACTCAAATGGTCGGCCGCCAAGTTTTCAGCACCTTTCTTATCCTTAACCTCTATATCAAACTCTTGTAACAACAAAATCCATCGGATAAGCCTAGGTTTAGCATCTTGTTTCGAGAACAAGTACTTAAGGGCTGAATGGTCAGTGAAAACTATGGTCTTACTCAAAACAAGATATGATCTAAACTTATCAAATGCGAAGACCACTGCAAGCAACTCCTTTTCTGTGGTGGTGTAATTTTGCTGGGCGAGGTTCAAAGTTTTACTAGCAAAGTAAATGGGCTTGAAATGCTTATCAACCCTTTGCCCAAGCACGGATCCTACAGCATAATCACTTGCATCACACATCAACTCAAATGGCAATTCCCAATCCGGACCAACCATGATAGGAGAATTAGTCAACTTTTCCTTTAAAACCTGAAATGCACTCAAACAAGCATCATTAAACACAAAAGGGACGTCCTTCTCCAACAAGTGGGTCATAGGACGAGTAATCTTAGAAAAATCCTTAATAAAACGGCGGTAAAAACCGGCATGTCCAAGAAAACTTCTTACCCCTTTCACATTGGAAGGCGAGGGTAACTTGGCTATAACATCTATCTTAGCCCTATCAACTTCAATCCCGGCCTTAGACACTTTATGTCCTAACACAATTCCCTCGGTCACCATAAAATGGCACTTTTCCCAATTCAAAACAAGGTGTGCCCTTTCACACCGTTCTAACATCCTTTTCAAATTATGCAAGCAAGTATGAAAAGAGTCCCCAAAAACCGAGAAATCATCCATGAAAACCTCCATGGAGGTTTCAAGCATGTCCTGAAAAATAGCTATCATGCACCTTTGAAAGGTGCCTGGGGCATTACACAAACCAAACGGCATTCGCCGATAAGCAAAAGTACCAAATGGGCATGTGAAGGTGGTTTTTTCTTGGTCCTTGGGATCAATGGGTATTTGGAAGTACCCAAAAAACCCATCTAAGAAACAAAAATATTCATTACCTACAAGTCTTTCTAACATCTGATCAATGAAAGGAAGGGGAAAGTGATCCTTACGGTGGCATCATTAAGCTTACGGTAATCAATACAAACCCGCCAACCCGTTATAGTCCTAGTGGCCAAGAGTTCCTTATTCTCATTCTCAATAACTGTCATGCCCCCCTTTTTGGGCACACAATGAACAGGACTAACCCAAAGACTATCAGCAATAGGAAAAATGATTCCAGCATCTAACAACTTAATGACCTCTTTCTTAACAACTTCTTTCATGTTCGGATAAAGCCTCCTTTGTCTCTGGACAACGGGCTTAACATCATCAACAAAATCTATTTTATGCTGGCAAAAGTTAGGACTAATACCTGGAATATCGGTGGTCTTCCAAGCAAAAGCCCGCTTATGGGCTCGAAGCACAGACAAAAGACAATCCTTCTCGTCACTCGAGAGTGAGGACGAGATAACCACGGGTAAAGAAGATTCACCTGACAAATAAGCATACTCCAAATAGGAAGGTAATTGCTTAAGCTCCAAATCAGTGGGTGGTACATCAACAGAATTCGGTACCCTCGAACTTCCATCAGCAACAACCTCCTCAAAACCCTCATCCTCGGGAGGTGTGTCATCCAAGCTAAGCGCCATAACCTATGCAAACAAATCATCGTCAGATATATCTCCCGATCCTAAATTAGCAATCTCCTCATCTCCAGTTGTCGACCTCCATTAGTTCCTAAAACTCTCGGTCTAAAGCATCATCAATAACGTCAATCCTGAAACAAGACTCATCATTAGAATATGAATGCTTGATGGCCTTTTCAACATTAAACACAATTCTATCCGTACCCACACCCAAAGAAATTTCCTTATCCTTCACACGGATGATAGCATCCGCGGTATTAAGGAATGGTCGTCCAAGAATAAGGGGTACCTTCGTATGTTCCTCCATTTCAAGGATAATGAAGTCAACTAGAAACACAATATGGCCTACCCGGACAGTCATGTTTTCAGCAATCCCAATGGGATACTGAAAAGAATGGTCAGCTAATCTAATACTCATGCGGGTAGGTCTCAAAACTCCTAGAGCCAACTTACTCCAAACCGAGTAAGGCATCAAATTAATGCTAGCACCTAAATCAGCAAGCGCCTTACAAGTAAGAGTACGAATAGAACAAGTAATAAGGAAACTCCCTGGATCTTCAAGCTTAGGGGGGATGCGGTTCTGCAATATAGCAGAACACTCGGCATTAAGATAAGTAGCTTTCACCTCATCCATCTTTCCTTTGTCAGTCACAAGCTCCTTAATGAACTTGGCATAATGGGGCATCCCCTGAATAAGATCAACTAAAGGCACATTAATGTGAACATTTGTAATCATCTCCACAAACTTGTTATATTGCTCCTTCAGCTTTGCCTTTTTGAACCTCTGAGGAAATGGTATCTTTGGCTTGTATGGTTTAACCTCTGGAACCACATCCGGTTTTGGTAGAGTGACCGGAGTCTTCACGGTTGAATCTTCCTCCATTTCAATCTCTTCATCAACCTCGTCATCATCACTCCCTTTATCCTGCACATCTGAAACAACAACATTAGGCATAGGAGGTGAGTCATAAGACCTACCAGTACGAGTGGTGATGGCTTTGGCTTGCTCATTTCGGACTGGAGGTGGAGTGTATTTCTGTCCCTGATTCTGTCCTTGATTCTGTCCCTGACTAAACTGAGGTCTAGGATTCTGCTGTGTGTTGCTAGGAAGAGTCCCCATGGGCCTAGCAAGAGCGACCATCCTACTTTCGAGATCCTTGAAATTAACTCCTTGGTTTTTCATGTTAATCTCCACCTTCCCACTTAACTGATCCAACCTCTCACTCAAGGTCTTAGTGTCTTCCCTGATCATTTGAATGCTAGTATTTATTTCAACCTGATTACTAGCCAACTGCTTCATCATCTCTCTCAACTCGGCATTAGGATCGGCATTAGAAGAAGAAGAAGAACCTGATCCTTGTCCTTGCTGAGTCTGCTATTGTGGCTGATTCTGATAATTATCTCTTTGCCACCTATTACCTGAAAAAGAGAATTATTAGATTGAAAAGGAGAGTTATAAGAAGTATTACCTGAAGGCCAGTTCTAGAAACCGGTGTTGCGGTAGAAATTCCCTTGGGGCTGATTTTGAACATAATTCACATCTTCGGGTGCCCGATTTGGACACTCATCAGAATAGTGCATATCACCACAATGATCACACCCATCAGCTACTACCTTAACATCCCTCTCAATTGCTCCAAACCTATTCTCTTGAGTAGCAAACCCCTTTTCCATGCGCTCAGATAGCGCCCTAATCTCTCCAATAACCCCTGGGTCATTGCTAGCTTCAACCTTAGCAACTCTCCCTTGGTTAGTACCTCTCTTCATCTTTTTCTCATTCTTCAAAAACCTTTCATAATCCAAAGTTGAGCTATCCTTCGCCATGTCTTCCAAGATTTGATAACCTTCATTGGGTGTAATGTTATTGAAACTACCCCCGAAAGCATATCCCAATTCGCGTTTGGACTTCTTATCTAACCCATCAAAGAAAAGCTCCACATATTTCTCCCTAGTCAAATCGTGACCTGGACAATTTCTCAACATTTCCTTGAAATGAACCCAAGCATCAACAACATCTTCTCCATTATCTTGTTCAAAAGATCTAATCATGTTCTCCAACCTTCTTTGAGTTCTAAGTGAATAAAACTCACCAATGAAAGCCTCCTTGAGTTGGTTCCAAGTAGTAATAGAATTTTCTGGAAGATCATTGAACCAATCAAGTGCTTCTCCAGTGATTGACATGGGAAATGTCTCAAGTTTCACGGCGTTCATTTGGTTTTGCCCATATTGATATAGCCGAGCCAACTTTTCAAACCTATCCAAGTGTTGGTAAGGATCCCATTTCCGTTTCCCATCAAATTGATGCTCTTCTATGCTCTTTAGATGGTTTCCTTTCAAAGCGAAAGTGTGATCAATGGTTGGAGGTCTAATGGCGGAACCACGGCCAGTTGGGATCGTACGGACTCTCTCGCCATAGCGAGTGTCATTTGGATCCCTTGGTTGTTCATCCCCCATTTCCTCTTGCTTTACTTCTAAATTGAAAAACTCGTCCAAACAGAACCCTTCCTCGTCCGAATCAGGAGTGGGTTTAGCTATAGGTGAAAATGGTGTCGGTATTGGTGTTGTAGGTTCAGCGAAGTTAAACCTACGCCCTCTTGGTCTTCTCGGAGTAGACAAAGGACTATTCAAAGGGAGACCCGAAGAACGCAAGTTCATCAACTAACACAATTCCTGTAAATACACAACTAACACAAACACGTCAAATGCACTTGTGATAAGAAAAGAAAACTAAACTAATAAACAAGTAATTTTCTCACGCGTGAGAAAGGATCAAACCACTACATTAACAACTAAATCGGCAAACATTCCCCGGCAGCTGCGCCAAAAACTTGATATGTGAAATCGAGTTTAAAAATTAAAACAAGAAATACCCTAAAACTGACTACTACACACTTGCGGGCAGTGGACCCGTTCGTATATAATATAGCTAGAAGGTAAGTCCAGGATCGAACACGGGGAATGGTTTTGAAATAGTTGTCAGCTAAAATGGTTTTGGAATTAGGATGGAACCGTAGCCGAATTGCTACCTCATCTTGACAATATGAAATTAAAGAAATTGAAAGAAAACATATTGTATCAATGATCGTTGAATATAAATTGCAAGACAGAAGATTAGATACGATCTAGATGGATGTTCTTGAATCTTCAATGAATCAAATGATGAAATCTGCGATGATCCGTCAAAGACTAGTGGTAGAACAGCTCCTAGAAAGAAAACTTGGATCCTTGGGCAAATAGGGTTTTTTTCTTTATATACCTCCCCCAAATCTGATGCAAAGAGGTTGTAGCCCTGATCTCCCCGTGCACTCACTGCGCCGCAGTGGGCATGGTGCGCTCCCACTGCGGCGCAGTGGAAAGTCCATGGAATTCTGATCATAAGGTGACTGCGGCGCAGTGGGGAATGCGTCCTCCCACTGCGGCGCAGTGGAAAGTCCATGGAATTCTGATCATAAGGTGACTGCGCGCAAGTGGGGAATGGTCCTCCCACTGCGGCGCAGTGGAAAGTCCATGGAATTCTGATCATAAGGTGACTGCGCGCAGTGGGGAATGGTCCTCCCACTGCGGCGCAGTGGAAAGTCCATGGAATTCTGATCATAAGGTGACTGCAGCGCAATGGGGAATGCGTCCTCCCACTGCGGCGCAGTGGAAAGTCCATGGAATTCTGATCATAAGGTGACTGCGCGCAATGGGGAATGCGTCCTCCCACTGCGGCGCAGTGGAAAGTCCATGGAATTCTGATCATAAGGTGACTGCGCGCAATGGGGAATGGTACTCCCACTGCGGCGCAGTGGAAAGTCCCTGGAATTCTGATCATAAGGTGACTACGGCGCAGTGGGGAATGCGTCCTCCCACTGCGGCGCAGTGGAAAGTCCATGGAATTCTGATCATAAGGTGACTGCGCGCAATGGGGAATGCGTCCTCCCACTGCGGCGCAGTGGAAAGTCCATGGAATTCTGATCATAAGGTGACTGCGCGCAAGTGGGGAATGGTCCTCCCACTGCGGCGCAGTGGAAAGTCCATGGAATTCTGATCATAAGGTGACTGCGCGCAGTGGGGAATGGTCCTCCCACTGCGGCGCAGTGGAAAGTCCATGGAATTCTGATCATAAGGTGACTGCAGCGCAATGGGGAATGCGTCCTCCCACTGCGGCGCAGTGGAAAGTCCATGGAATTCTGATCATAAGGTGACTGCGCGCAAGTGGGGAATGGTCCTCCCACTGCGGCGCAGTGGAAAGTCCATGGAATTCTGATCATAAGGTGACTGCGCGCAGTGGGGAATGGTCCTCCCACTGCGGCGCAGTGGAAAGTCCATGGAATTCTGATCATAAGGTGACTGCAGCGCAATGGGGAATGCGTCCTCCCACTGCGGCGCAGTGGAAAGTCCATGGAATTCTGATCATAAGGTGACTGCGCGCAATGGGGAATGCGTCCTCCCACTGCGGCGCAGTGGAAAGTCCATGGAATTCTGATCATAAGGTGACTGCGCGCAATGGGGAATGGTACTCCCACTGCGGCGCAGTGGAAAGTCCCTGGAATTCTGATCATAAGGTGACTACGGCGCAGTGGGGAATGCGTCCTCCCACTGCGGCGCAGTGGAAAGTCCATGGAATTCTGATCATAAGGTGACTGCGCGCAATGGGGAATGCGTCCTCCCACTGCGGCGCAGTGGAAAGTCCATGGAATTCTGATCATAAGGTGACTGCGCGCAAGTGGGGAATGGTCCTCCCACTGCGGCGCAGTGGAAAGTCCATGGAATTCTGATCATAAGGTGACTGCGCGCAGTGGGGAATGGTCCTCCCACTGCGGCGCAGTGGAAAGTCCATGGAATTCTGATCATAAGGTGACTGCAGCGCAATGGGGAATGCGTCCTCCCACTGCGGCGCAGTGGAAAGTCCATGGAATTCTGATCATAAGGTGACTGCGCGCAAGTGGGGAATGGTCCTCCCACTGCGGCGCAGTGGAAAGTCCATGGAATTCTGATCATAAGGTGACTGCGGCGCAATGGGGAATGCGTCCTCCCACTGCGGCGCAGTGTTAATGTTAGAAATCCAAAAATAGTGATAAATTGTAATCTAGATTAGAGGAATTTCTTGTTGTTAATTCATAGATAGATGATTACTAAGGTTGAGGGGCTAATTGTGACAATTAGCATAATTGTAGAATTAGACTATAAATAGCCCTCTCATACCTTAGAGATCATAACAATTCCATAACAATTACTCATAACATTTACACATAATCTTTATACCAGTGAATTCACACACAGTTACCTTTGATTCTCTCTCAAAACACACACAAACACCAAGAACACACACTATCCAAACCGCCATTGATGAATTGAATTCAGTGATAGAAATCGTGTTATAACAAGTGGTATCAGAGCGAAACATCAATCTGATGATGATCCATAACTGAATTCAATCACAAATTCATCAAAATCAAAATTACTTACAATTCTGTTCGTATTTTTTTCCTACTGGTTCATCAAAATTCACACTTCAAATCACATAAAATCACAGTTATTTGTTCACCAATAGATTCGTGGTTATTGATTACATAATCCTGTCAAGTTTCAAGTTCCAATTCAATCTATAACTCGAGATTGAATTTTGAGTTTTGGTGCGAATTTTGAGGGATTTGAATCTGTTGTGTTTTGTGCTGAATTTTGTTCATAAACTTGTTGCGGACATGAATTCAATCAGTTTGCAAGTGATTTCAAGTTCAAACTCCTAGTAATTCGAAAGTTATTGAAGCTTTAAAAAGTTGTCAATGGAGTTTTTCTGGAAAACTGATAAAATGAAGAAGATGACTACAAGACGATCTTCACTAGGACGATCGTTTCATACCCTCGAATCCAAAACGATCTTCACTAGGACGATCTTCCTAAGATCGTCTTAGTCGTTCAAAGCTCGTTTTTCATTCTTGTGCATTGTGGCTTGTTAGACGATCTTCACAAGATCGTTATTCTAGACATAGACGATCTTCACAAGATCGTTCTAGACAAGTGTGTGTTGTGAAGTGTTTGTTTCTGGCTAATTAATCCGAAAGGATTGGTTTGGTCAATTCAAATACTTATAAGTTTTTGAGAAAGAATACAAGACGATCTTCATCCAAGATCGTTTCATTTCCTAGAAACATAAGACGATCTTCACCAAGATCGTTTCATACCCTCGAAACCCAAGACGATCTTCACCAAGATCGTCTCATTTCCTTGAATAATTTCAAACCAAAATCACTTTAATTCAAGACCGTTTCACTTCAAGATCATTTCATTTCAAGAACATTTTCATTTCAAGACCGTTTCATTTTCAAGACCGTTTCAATTCAAGATCGTTTCAATTTCAAGACTTAACCAAATTTCATCAAAATCCTAAGACGATCTCACTCGATCTCACTCAAGACGATCTCACCCAAGACGATCTTACCAAGGACGATCTTCTCAAGATCGTTTCATTTTCTGTTCTTCTCAAGATCGTTTCATTTCCTGTTTCATTTTCAAGACCGTTTCATTTCAAGATTTTCATTTCAAGAACATTTTCATTTCAAGACCGTTTCATTCTCAAGACCGTTTCATTTCAAGATCATTTCATTTCAAGAACATTTTCATTTCAAGACCGTTTCATTTTCAAGACCGTTTCAATTCAAGATCGTTTCAATTCAAGACCGTTTCATTTTCAAGACCGTTTCATTTCAAGACCGTTTCATTTCAAGACCGTTTCATTTCAAGACCGTTTCATTTTCAAGACCGTTTCAATTCAAGATCGTTTCATTTCTGTTCTTCTCAAGATCGTTTCATTTCCTGTTATTCTCAAGATCGTTTCATTTTCTGTTCTTCTCAAGATCGTTTCATTTCCTGTTATTCTCAAGATCGTTTCATTTCCTGTTATTCTCAAGATCGTTTCAATTTCAAGACTTAACCAAATTTCATCAAAATCCTAAGACGATCTCACCCAAGACGATCTTACCAAGGACGATCTTCTCAAGATCGTTTCAATTTCAAGACTTAACCAAATTTCATCAAAATCCTAAGACGATCTCACCCAAGACGATCTTACCAAGGACGATCTTCTCAAGATCGTTTCATTTTCTGTTCTTAATACAATTCAATTTTTCAAATCAAATCAATTTCAAAATGACTTCTCGTGAAGCATTGGCATTGGGTTCAGATACAAGACCTCCAGTTCTCTACCGTGGTTCCTATGGACTATGGAAGAAAAGATTTATGGACTATGTGGAAAGTCAAACAAATGGTCATATGATGAAAGATTCCATCCTTAATAGACTTGCCGTTCATCGCCATCCCACTACTGATGCAATAATTCTAACTCCTGATCTTTTGAATGCTGAACAAAAAGATCGAACAGCTGCAGATAACAGAGCTAGGTCATGCTTATACAAAGCTCTACCGAATGAAATCTATGGTTCTGTTGATTCTTATGATACGGCCAAGGAGATATGGGATGAAGTGGCTAGACAGATGGAAGGAGCTGACGTGACTTCGACCATAAGATTGACCAATATTCTGACTGAGTTTGACAACTTCGCGAAATTGCCTAATGAAACTCTTGAAGCTGTCTACTACAGATTCTGCAATGTCATAAATGAGCTGAGGAAGAACAATGTCAAGAAAACAGAGATTGAGCTAAACATCTAATTCATCAAAGCTCTTGGTCCAGAATGGGAAGATTTTGGAACACAGATCAAGCAACATCAAAATCTAACCAAGTTCACCATTCATACTCTTTATGAATCTTTCAAACTCAATGAAAACCAAGTCCTAAACAAAGCTTCATCAAACAAAATGCCAGAAGTTGTATCTTCTGATCCTTTGGCATTGATAGTTGAGAAGAAGATTTCTGAAGCTCTTAACAGGCAAATGGTAGTTGTTTCTTCGTCTGATGAGGAGGGAGATGATCTGATGGCTACAAGAGATGGTGTTTCAGATGAACTATATTAAGCTCTTGCCGCGGTAACAAAGCATTTCAAGAGGAAATTTTACAAAGCGAGGCCAACAAACAACAATCTCCGCACTTCTTCTACAAGTGCATTTCCCAAGAAGGAACATTATCATCCAAGGAGTAATGAGTAAGGTGAAGCTAATGGATCAAGGTATGGTGAAAAGAAGGAAATCTATGAGAAACACGTTGTTGAGAAGGGTAAGGCATCAGACAAAAAGTGCTACAATTGTGGAATTCCTGGACATTTTGCTGTTGATTGCAAACAACCTCGAAAGCGGAGCTATGAGTATTACAAGCAGAAGATGCTGTTAGCCAAACAAGTCGAAGCAGGACATGCATTGCTAGCTGAAGATGACAAATGGCTGTTACTCACAGATGATGAAGATCAAGATCTCTCTGCTAATGTTTGCTATATGGCAAGGTTGGCCAAGAACAAAGACTTTAAAGAAGAAAGCACTGATGATGAATACCCAGATGATGAGGTAAATCTCGACTCTACTTTTTCTTTGATTAAGGACAAAGAGTCATGTAGATTAGCTTTATCAGATTTAACAACTCATATCAATTCTTTAGCCAACAAAAACAAAAAGTTGAAAAATAGCATTTCATTTTCTAAAAGTGAATTTTCAAAACTTATTGAAGAACATTCAAAATTACTTTTTGAACATGAAGCTATTAAACAAGATTTTCAAGCTTACAAAGATAAGATGTTGGTTAAAGAATGTGAGTTGAATGTCTCTCCTGATTCTAAGTTATTACAAAAATGTCAAAATCTTGAAAAGACCATTCATGATCTTGAAAAGGCCAATCAAGATCTTGAAATCCAAAAGACCAATGAATGGCTTCAGGCAAATGCAAGACAAATGGATGTTGATATTCTTAATAAAAAACTCCAAGAAGCTAAACCAAACAATGTTGAATTCGAAAGGAAGATTTCTGAAGCTTAACAGGCAAATGGTAGTTGTTTCTTCGTCTGATGAGGAGGGAGATGATCTGATGGCTACAAGAGATGGTGTTTCAGATGAACTATATTAAGCTCTTGCCGCGGTAACAAAGCATTTCAAGAGGAAATTTTACAAAGCGAGGCCAACAAACAACAATCTCCGCACTTCTTCTACAAGTGCATTTCCCAAGAAGGAACATTATCATCCAAGGAGTAATGAGTAAGGTGAAGCTAATGGATCAAGGTATGGTGAAAAGAAGGAAATCTATGAGAAACACGTTGTTGAGAAGGGTAAGGCATCAGACAAAAAGTGCTACAATTGTGGAATTCCTGGACATTTTGCTGTTGATTGCAAACAACCTCGAAAGCGGAGCTATGAGTATTACAAGCAGAAGATGCTGTTAGCCAAACAAGTCGAAGCAGGACATGCATTGCTAGCTGAAGATGACAAATGGCTGTTACTCACAGATGATGAAGATCAAGATCTCTCTGCTAATGTTTGCTATATGGCAAGGTTGGCCAAGAACAAAGACTTTAAAGAAGAAAGCACTGATGATGAATACCCAGATGATGAGGTAAATCTCGACTCTACTTTTTCTTTGATTAAGGACAAAGAGTCATGTAGATTAGCTTTATCAGATTTAACAACTCATATCAATTCTTTAGCCAACAAAAACAAAAAGTTGAAAAATAGCATTTCATTTTCTAAAAGTGAATTTTCAAAACTTATTGAAGAACATTCAAAATTACTTTTTGAACATGAAGCTATTAAACAAGATTTTCAAGCTTACAAAGATAAGATGTTGGTTAAAGAATGTGAGTTGAATGTCTCTCCTGATTCTAAGTTATTACAAAAATGTCAAAATCTTGAAAAGACCATTCATGATCTTGAAAAGGCCAATCAAGATCTTGAAATCCAAAAGACCAATGAATGGCTTCAGGCAAATGCAAGACAAATGGATGTTGATATTCTTAATAAAAAACTCCAAGAAGCTAAACCAAACAATGTTGAATTCGAAAGGAAGATTTCTGATTTAAATCATAATTGTTTTCTAAAAGGCATTGAGATTGAGAATCTTGAAAAACAAGTTGAGGAATTTAAAAAGAATATACTTTTCTATCAAGAAAAGTTATATAAAGTTGAACAAAATCCTCTCTTGAATTTCACTGCCTATTTCAACAAGTCAAAAATTGACAAAACAGAATTTCTTCTAGGGTTGGGATTTGAGAATATCACACCATTGCAAAAAGCCAAAGAGGAAATTGAACCCTTGTATGATGAAAAATTCCTACGACTTGGTATGATACAACAATTTATTCGTCCATTCGATGACGAATTTGAGACTGATGAAGTTGAGAGAATACCAAAACAAGAATTTTTGGTTAATTATGATGCAATAAATGATTCATACAAAACAAAAGAGTCTTCAATTTTTAAATTGGAAGAAATTGAATCAAATTTTTAAACCCAAGAATCTGTCTGTACTCCACCTAAACCAACTAAAATGTATTTTCCAACCACATTTTTGGAAAAACAAATAGAAGGTTTACAACAAAAGGTAGAATCTCAACAAAAAGTTATTGATCATCTCAAGTCTCAAAGTCCGAATTCAGAGGATAAATGTATTGTTGTTGATACTAAGAAAGTTTGTGAGATTGCTTCTACTCAAACTGACCAAAGTGCTTTAGTAGACAATTCTACCCAAACTTCTTGTGATTCATCTACCAATACCTCTACCCAGACCTTGACTGATTTTCTTGGATGTACTTGTCAAAATACTGCTACTTTTATAGCTGAGGATTATGTGCAATCTGATTTTTCTAATGAAGAACTTGCACATAGTTTAGTTTTGATATGGTACTTCTATAGGTTTTTCACATGCAACAATGTTGATGAGTTAGTTGTTCACCTTAAGCCTAGTGCTAGTATAGGTGTTGATACCTCTACTCAATTTTTTTGTGAAACCAAAGATGTGTCAGTTCAAGTTGACCTAATTTCCGAGACTAACCATGATGTGAAGTTGGACACCAAGATTCCTGATTTTTCAAAAGATTTCACGAAAGATGATTTTGATAAATTCATGGAGGGAGAATATGTTTTTGATTCAGAAACTGAGAAAAAGATTGAATCTACCAAAATCAAAGTGAAAACAAAAGTGGAATCTCAAAAACCATTGTCCAAAGCTCTAACTTCATATTACTCAAAGAAACGAGTTAAGACCAAACTCGTGAAGACTGAACCAAAGACCATTAAGTTAGAAACCTTTGTTGCTACCCCAGTGAAACATGTCAAAGAGGAACAAGCTGAGAACCCACACAGGACAAAGTACACCAAAGTGAAACTTCTGAAAGACTATCCTAATGCTTCTCAATCTAGCTCTCAATCTAGTTCTATACCTAAGGTGTCTAAGTCTAGCACAGTTTCGCTAACTAAAGATGCATCAAATGGTACAACTAGATATAGGGATAGATATGGATGGTTTTCTCATGATAAACCAAAGAAGCAAGAAGTTTCCTCACCTCCAAAAGATTCCAAAAAGATGAAAGTGTTTAAAACTTCTAGTTCTAATCTTCTTAAATTCAATTCAACAGGTGGAAAGAGCATAACTAGTGGTGCTAGATGGGTTGCTAATACTTTAGTACCTAAGTTCACTAGTAATCAAAAGGATGTTGAGAAAAAGAAGAAAAGAAAGAGGAGAAAGAATGTTAATAGGAGGAAGGGTGTTCATGTTAATCAAAACAATTTTTCTTTGTCAAATAATGTTGAAAAGACCAAGGCAAGACCTTGTGAGCTTGTAAACAATATTAATTCTCGTACTTGTGTATCTACTGATATTAATGCTTATAGACATGTTACTTTTAATTCTCATGTGAATGTTCATACTTTTTATTCAAATGTGTTTGTTGATAATGTGCTTGTCAATGCTTATGTTGATTCAAAAACATGTTTGAATGCGATTCCTAAGTTATATACCCTGCCTGTTTTAACTAACCATAAAGGACCCGTCTTCAAGTGGGTACCTAAAAACGGTTAAATTTCTTTGATTGCAGGAAATAACCATCTGTGTTTGGATACTCGATTCCGGGTGTTCGAAGCACATGACTGGAAATAAATCTTTGCTCAAGAATTTTGTTGAAAGATTCATGGGAACAGTTCGCTTTGGAAACAACAATTTCGCTCCTATCTTAGGTTATGGAGACATTGAAAGAAATGGAATTATCATCAAGAAAGTTCACTATGTTGAAGGATTAAGTCACAACTTGTTCAGTGTTGGACAATTCTGTGATAACAATCTTCAAGTTCTGTTTCGAAAATCTCTTTGCAAAGTCCAAACTCTAGATGGAGTTGATATTCTTTGTGGTGACCGTGATGATAATCTCTTTACCGTCAATCTCGATGATAACCAACCAACCGATAATATTTGTCTCATTTCAAAGGCTGCTTCAAAGAATTCTTGGTTATGGCATAGAAGGCTGTCGCATCTGAATTTTCAAACCATCAATATTTTGGTCAACAAGCATCTTGTTAAAGGCTTACCTGACTATAAGTATGAAAGTGAACATGTTTGTCTTTCTTGTGCTGTTGGGAAGATTAAGAGAGTTTCTCATAAACCGAAGAAATCTCCAAATTCTTTAGCACCTCTTCATTTGCTTCACATGGATCTTTGTGGGCCGATGAAAGTACAAAACCGAAATGGGAAGAAATACATCTTGGTTATTGTTGATGATTATTCAAGATATACTTGGGTCAAGTTCCTTGCATCCAAAGATGAAACAACTCAGATGTTGATAGATTTCATCACTAATACTCAAGTAAATCTTCAACTTCCAGTTCGTTACATCCGTTCGGATAACGGAACTGAGTTCAAGAATGATGTTTTTGATGAATTCTACAAATCCAAAGGTATTACTCATCAATTCTCAGCAGTTTGCACCCCACAACAAAATGGTGTTGTTGAAAGGAGAAATCGATCGCTGGTGGAAGCAGCAAGGATAATGCTTGCTTATTCCAAATTACCATCCAATATGTGGGCTGAAGCTGTTGACACTGCATGTCACACTCAGAATCGGTCCATTATCAATCAGCGTTTCGAAAAGACTCCTTATGAGGTTATTAACAAATGCAAACCCAACATCAACTACTTTCATATATTTGGGTGTGTTTGTTATACTTTGAATGATCGGGAGAATCTTGGAAAGTTCGAGAAGAAAGGTGATGAAGGATATTTTGTTGGTTATTCCAAAACATCAATTGCCTATCGAATCTATAACCGTCGAACCAACACAATTCAAGAAACAATGAATGTTTGGTTTGATGAGATGTCAGGCATGATTTTTGAGCAAGAAGGTTTTCTGCCAACAAGTAATGATCCAAGAACTTCAAGTACTTCTACAAGGAATTCTACCTTAGCTTCAAAATTCAAGAAGTTTCCAACTCCAACAAGTGATGAATTAGATATTCTTTATGAAGAATTCTATAATTCAAAACCAATTCATGATCAAGAACCTCAAGTCATCGTTGAACCAATTCAAACCAATGAACCTCTTCATAACAACGATCCAGTTCCTGACAACATTCATGAATCTTCATCAAGTTCTTCTGAGCAAGAATTCTTTTCTAATGATTCTTCTCCATCATCCTCTCCTGATAATTCTTCTCAAGTGAATGTTCAAGAACAACCTTCTCGAATTACTCAGACAACAAATCCGTTGAACACTCCAAATATGTATGTACCACTTGACTTTGATCATCCAGCTTATGAGGAAAGAATTACACCAAGTTATGATTCCATCTCTCAACAAAACTCAAGTTTCAATGATGATAATGTTGATCTTCAACAACAAGATCCTCTTCCTCATGCTCACAAGTGGACACGTATGCAGAAAGATCACCCTACTGATCAAATAATTGGAGATCCACAAGCAGGAGTAACTACTCGTACCTCAGTAAATGAGTGTCTTGTTGCACTTTCTCTTAGCAACATCGAACCCAAAACCGTATCTGAAGCTCTTCGTGATCCAGAGTGGGTTAAGGCAATGCAAGATGAACTCGCGCAATTTGAAAGACTGAAGGTATGGAGATTAGTTCCAAATCCTAGAAAAGATGATCCAATAGGAACAAAGTGGATATTCAAAAACAAAAAGGATGAGAATGGAGTGGTAGTAAGGAATAAAGCTCGACTTGTTGCAAAGGGTTATTGCCAACAACCTGGTGTTGACTTCGACGAAACTTTTGCTCCAGTAGCAAGAATGGAGGCCATTCGGATATTCTTAGCTTATGCCGCATTCAGAAACTTTACTGTGTTTCAAATGGATGTGAAGACTGCTTTCTTGAATGGTGACCTCAAAGAAGAAGTGTACGTTGATCAACCGGAAGGTTTTGTTGATCCTCAAAGGCCAAACCATGTCTACAAGTTAGACAAGGCTCTCTACGGTCTTAAGCAAGCACCCCGAGCATGGTATGATTCTTTAACTACTTTCTTACTAAGAGGTGGCTTTACCAAAGGCACAATTGACCCTACCTTGTTCATTCGCAAACAAGGTAAGCACGTTCTACTTGTTCAAATATATGTTGATGACATTATATTTGGGTCGACCAGTCAAACATTTTGCCGAAACTTTTCATCTCTTATGGTCAATCATTTTGAAATGAGTATGATTGGGGAAATGAATTACTTTTTGGGTCTTCAAATCAAACAGTTACCAACTGGTATTTTTATATCACAAGGTAAATACATAAATGACATGTTGAAAAAGTTTGATATGACTTCATGTTCTTCAATATCTACCCCAATGGCTGCTCGAACAAACATAAATGCTGACACAAATGGGAAACCATTTGACCAAAAGAGATATCGAAGTATGATTGGTTCGTTGTTGTATCTAACAGCATCTCGACCAGATATAATGTTTGCAACATGTATGTGTGCTAGATATCAAGCTGCTCCAACTGATTTACATTATCAAGCTGTGAAACGAATCTTTTGTTATCTGAAGGGGACACCTGATTTAGGTCTCTGGTATCCAAGGGATACTGGATTCAATCTAACTGCATATTCAGATGCAGATCATGCAGGTTGTAAACTTGATCGCAAGAGCACTTCTGGTACTCTACAATTTTTAGGTGATAAAATTGTGAGTTGGTCTTCCAAGAAACAGAATTGTGTGTCTCTATCAACGGCTGAAGCAGAATATGTGGTTGCGGCTAGTTGTTGTGCTCAAGTTTTATGGATGAAGACACAACTAACTGATTATGGTCTGAAATATGATCATATCCCTATCTATTGTGATTCTCAGAGTGCCATTGCCATTGCAGTCAACTCAGTAAACCACTCTCGCTCAAAGCATATTGATGTTAGATATCATTTTCTCAAAGATCATATTGAGAAAGGTGACATCGAGCTCTACTTTGTGGGTACTGACTTTCAACTTGCAGATTTGTTCACAAAACCACTGGATGAAAAGAGGTTTAACTTTCTTATCTCCAGGCTAGGTATGTTAAATCTTAAACCTTAAACTCTTTTTCCATTTGAAGGAATTCTTGACACATTCCAGAAAACCAAAATACAAAATTGCATATTTTCAAAAATAAACAAAAAGATTTTTATTTTCAGTGGCTTGCATATACTATGTATGCAACCCGTTCTTAAATGATATATTTATTTGTAGAATGTTTTTACATTCTAAGCTTTTGTTATTATACATACAAATTGATATAAGATAACAAGGAATCGAACGCCTTTGTGTACTTCCAAGTGGTCTTATATGAGTATGTATGTGTAATAGCAATCAAATTTTTCTTTCCTACGAATAAATTTTTTTTCAAACTTTCAATTGTTGATATGAGAAGCAAAGGATCGAACGCCTTTGTGTATTCCCTTGTTGTCTCATCTTGAACAATTGATTGGATTTTCATTTTGCTTAAACGTTTTAATTGCCTCCAAACTTGTTGTTGTAAGATGCGAAGGATTGAACGCCTTTGTATACTCCCTAGCTGTCTTACTATCAACATTGTTGTTGAAGCAAAACTCTATGTTTTTCAAAATCTTGTTCACTTTAGACTCTCAAAGTTTTTTTTTAAAATATCACAACAAAGATTTTACTACTTTTGATCTCACAAAACCAATTTTTGCTCCACCTTTCTATGAAATTTTTTTTTGATCTATTCCTGCATAGATTAAGGAGGAGTTTGTGATTTCAACAACCTTCAAAACTTCAAATGTGTTTCAAATGTTTTTTCATGCACACATTTGATGTTTTTCCAATGATTTTCAATCAAATGGAGTTCGGTGATTAGTTTGCACATGAGTGATAAGTAATTCTCAAAATTTACTCCATGAATTTCATCATCGCCGATGAATTCTAACCCCGGAGTATTCACTTCTTTTATTAGATAGTGAGGGTATTTTGAGTGATGTTGTTTTCGTGCAAATAGGATGGAGGGAGTAAAGTTGAAAAGTGAGAGGGTAAGGTGATATGATGTGAGAAAGGGCTATAAGAAACAAAAGTCCTCCCTAAATTCTCAAAAAGCCGGGTTAACACGTTTCTATCGGATTTCATTTGTTGATTTCTCGATATTGAAGAAGACTTCATGGACCCAGTGAAGAAATGCACATCTTTACCTAACCACTCAAGTGTTTCTTAACAAATACTTGTTTCATTTCTCACGGAGATTTTCACATTTCTATTGACTCTTCATTTGGAAGATGTTGATATTGAAAAAGGGCGACATTATGCTCCAGTCCCCGACTTCATTTTTGATCACGATGTGTCTAGAGCTATCTTGTTTGGTCATTAATTTGATCATCATTCATTTGTATTAGAACACATTCGAGTCATATCTTTGTGATATAATTGCTTATCTTTGTGATATAAGCCCTGTGATATTCTATTGATATCTTACTTGATATAATTGCTTATCTTTGTGATATAATTGCTTATCTTTGTGATATAATTGATCACTTTGTGTCTAGAGCTATCTTGATTGATCATAATTGATCATTGTATTATTCATTAGAACACATTCGAGTCATATCTTTGTGATATAATTGCTTATCTTTGTGATATAGCCAGAACATTCGTAGTGATATCTCAATTGATATTCCACGATGATCGAATGGAAATCCTACCAATGCTAACATCTTTTCCAACGTTGAACGTAGGTCTCATAATTACATTTATGTGATTATTGAGTTAACAAGAAGTCTAAGTGACCTCGGTTTTCCCTAAAAAGTCTTTAAGGATAAAATTGTGGTTATCAAATGCTTCGGTAGTGTTAACCATGATTTATATTCTTTGAAGCAATCTCGTGGTTGCAAAGCCGCAGACTGAACTATGTTAGAGAATTGTTTGTGCATATCTCAATGATACATAGGAAATCCGAAAAATGTTATACATTTCAATCGGTCATTTCATTAATCCTTTTGATTTTTGAACATGCTAACGGATCATTCTTATCCGGTTTCATTTCTCATCACACAAACACAGAAATCACCAACACCATGATATAACGTTTGTACCAACAACTTCGATCTTACATTTTAGTCACCCCTAGGATTTCTTGGGTTGGGCTAATGGTTTGGATTGATGTTTTGTTGGTTGCAGTTTCTTTATGGTTTCTTTTGACATTTTATCAATCAAATGTGTACATAATGACATTGGTTACCAGTGATGTCATTATGAGGAGGAGAAAATATTATGATTGATTCACTAATTGATAAGGAAACAAGGAGAAAAGTTTATGTTTGGTTGTTTTAATTGGGTTTAGGCTTATCAAAGTTCTAGGCTTATCAAAGTTTGTGTATAGGGGGAGAAAATTATTCATGATGTGACAATAGTTTCAGATTTTCACTAGACAATTGGTGATTGAAATTTTGATTTTAAAAAGGGGGAATCTGAATTGACGTCAAAGATAAGAATGAAACCGAAGATGAAAAGATTTTCACTCAAGATGCTTCAAAAGTTCAAAGATGCTCCAAAATGTTTATTATCATGGATTGAGGGGGAGCATGATTACTTTGTAAGAATTTCATCCAAATCTCATTCAAATTGCTTACTCTCCAAAGTGTTCGAATTGATATGACAAAGATCAAAGCTTCAAAAAGGATCAGAGATTGGTTAGAAGATTCAAGTCAAAGAAGTAAAAGCTTTAACAGAGTCTTCATCAAACACATTTCATTCAAAGATCTTCAAGTCATACAACAACATTTTGTTCAAGAAACTCCAATGCATACATCAAGGGGGAGAGTTCATATTCATGAAACTTCATTCCAAGAAGATGAAATTCATTCAAGAATTAAAACTGAAGAATTGAAAAGATGAATTTCACTCAAGAATCAAAGATTGAAACATTCGAAACCAAGATTCATACCTTCCGCATTTCAAAAGACAACTCTGATTCATGATTCAACAATTCTCGAAGATTCAAGTCACACACATTTGTTCGACTTCATTATTCTCTTCATTCAAGACTCACACGCATTCATTATTCTCTTGATTCAAGATCACACGATTCATTATTCTCTTCATTCAAGACTCACACGCATTCATTATTCTCTTCATTCAAGACTCACACGCATTCATTATTCTCTTCATTCAAGACTCACACGCATTCATTATTCTCTTCATTCAAGACTCACACGCATTCATTATTCTCTTCATTCAAGACTCACACGCATTCATTATTCTCTTCATTCAAGACTCACACGCATTCATTATTCTCTTCATTCAAGACTCACACGCATTCATTATTCTCTTCATTCAAGACTCACACGCATTCATTATTCTCTTCATTCAAGACTCACACGCATTCATTATTCTCTGATTCATCGACTTCATTATTCTCTTCATTCAAGACTCACACGCATTCATTATTCTCTGTTCTAAAAGAACATTGAGAATCCTCACATGATTTAACTTCAAGAAGTTCAAGACCAAGATCAAGACTGAATCAAGTTCTCCAAAGACAAAAGAGAAAGCTTTGAAGACTTGTTTCAACACCCCAATTGTCTTCACCACTGGGCTCATCAAATTCATTCCTACAAGACAATATAACACGTACTTCATTACAATGTATCACTAAGGGGGAGAATGTTAGAAATCCAAAAATAGTGATAAATTGTAATCTAGATTAGAGGAATTTCTTGTTGTTAATTCATAGATAGATGATTACTAAGGTTGAGGGGCTAATTGTGACAATTAGCATAATTGTAGAATTAGACTATAAATAGCCCTCTCATACCTTAGAGATCATAACAATTACATAACAATTACATAACAATTACATAACAATTACATAACAATTACTCATAACATTTACACATAATCTTTATACCAGTGAATTCACACACAGTTACCTTTGATTCTCTCTCAAAACACACACAAACACCAAGAACACACACTATCCAAACCGCCATTGATGAATTGAATTCAGTGATAGAAATCGTGTTATAACAGTTAAATCTCTGGAAAGCATTGACTTCTTCTCGACCAATGACTGCGGCGCAGTGGGGAATGAATCCTCCCACTGCGGCGCAGTGCTAACTTGCTAAAATCTTTGTTCTTCTTTATCATCGGCCCTCGAACACTCGGATCAACATCTTGGGCTAAAATCGTCAGAAAATGTACCAAATGGGCGCACAACCTGCTAAGAACCTGAAAGCACTAACAAACACCATAAACGCGCCAAATGCATACAAAATCGACTCAAAACACATATGAAAAAGGCCAATAATGAAGTGGGCGATCTATATAAATTGGTCACATCAGTGGTCAAAATGAAATATTTATCTGGCATTTGGAATTATTTATTGAGCACAATTTCTAAAACTTTACAAGTAAAGGCAGGCAACTTTGATCAACCTAATGTTCTAGAATTGCAGATTTTTCACGCAATGGTCACTATGACCAGAATAGATTTTGTTGGTTTAATTTTTAAGGACTTAGTTGATCGTGTTCATAAGAAGAGTCTTACCATACCTTATGGTAGGATTCTTGCTCTTATCATTGAAGCAATACTTGACAATGATTACAGTCTGGCAACTGGTCAGACTATGGAATGCAAGTCTATCAACAATAACATTTTCAATAGTCCCAAGGTATCTGTGCAGGGTCTGACCCGAGCAATGCAGATTACCTTGATTTTTGCAGGCAAAGAGAAAGGGAACAAGAAGCACTTAGGGAAGCTGTCCCTTCTTCGACGCGATCTGAGTCTGACACTCAATCTGCTAATCAGGGGGACCCAGGTACACATGCTTCTAAACCCTCAAACTCTTCTCAATCTATTCAATATTCTTCTCCGTCAAAAGAGGGTGAAGGATTGGCCAAAACATCAGCCACCCTAGCCACACCCTCATCCACTCATCCAAAATCCGCTTCAAAAAGACCCATTGTTGAGGACTTAGTGCCTCACAGTGCTAAAAAGAAAAGATCGCAAAGGAAATCTGTGCCAGCTTTTGGGGTTGATATTGCAACATCAAATCTTGAGATCCCCCAAGGTGCAGTGGAAGCTAAGGAACGTTCCAAAGCTTGTCCCTGCCACCCAAGCTGACAAGCCGAAATCGCCACGCCCATCTGCACTCTCCCAAAAGAGTGTAGACGAGTTAAAGGGAACACCTACTACTACCCAACCCTCCAAACAGGGTGAAGGTATTGAAAGAAAGACCTCCTCCCAAGCTCATACTGAGTCTGCACCTAAATCGCCATCATCAGCCTCCCAAAAGGTTGATGATATCATTAAATGGATAACAGAGGATCTAGCCCAGATCCAAAATGAGTCAAAGTCTATGCACATGGATTCTGAGGATGGTCAGCCAAAGGAGAGAAGTATCGAACGCATTGGTGACACTGCTTCTCCTCCCCAAGCTGATCAGACTCCTTCTCTCTTACACTCTGAGTCTGCACAGGCTGTCAATGCCCCTTCTATGTCACAAGGAGGGGTACATGCCTCAATTCTCCCTAAGTATACTTTGGTGCAACAACACACCTCTGTTGAAGGGCAATCAATTTCACAAAACATTACACCTGCAGAGTCTGTGTCTGCATCTGTCCTTGGACAGAGGGATTCTGTAGGTTACATGGCTGTCTTTAAGGCAGTTATGTCAGCCCCTTGTGCAGCAAAGGGAACCATTGATGGTCTTCACGATGTCAATGAGAATATGATCACTATCTCCGAAAGTGATTCTTCATTCGATGATGAGTCTGCCCATCCATCCTCAAGGGATGCTCTGATGGAAGATGCTAGTGGATGAGTTGATCAAAATCAAGATCAACACATTCCCACTGGCCCTCAGCCTGAACCAAACGTTAATCTTTCTTAGGCTGACCAACTTATCATCAATTCTGACAAATCTACTCATGAGACTCACTCTCATGAGCAAATTTACCAAAACTCCTTAAGCCTCCACTCCCTTCTATATGAGCCCAATGACCCTGATATTAAGGATTACAGGCTGCTCTTTCCGGGTCAGTGGCTTTTAAGCCAACTGCAAGTCCTTCCCAAGCTGCCACTATCTCATTTACAGATGTGGTGGGTCAGCTCACTGAGTTCATTTCAACCTCTAAGGTTGAGAGCTCATAGCTGACCAAATGCTTGGAAAAGATCCAAAAGGATCAGGAATTGATAGATAAGAAGGTGGATAAGCTGAGTCATTATCAGACTGCATTAGAAGAAAATGTCAAGAAAGAAGTTGATTTGATGCAGCAGAACCAGAGCAAGATGACAGAGTCTCTTGATAGTCTTACAAAGGCAGTCAATGAAGAGAATGAAAGAAACAAGAGTACTCTGAGTCAGATTGAGAATGCAGCAACCAAGTTTACAAGGGAAGTCACCATAGAACTTCGATCTGCAAACAAGTTACAAGCAGATTTCAAGAATGATCTGATTAAAGTTTCTAAGGGTGTTAAATCTAAAATTGAACTCCTCCATGAGGATTATGTTGAGCTAAGAAGAGCCTGCTGTCTCACTAATGTCAAGATTGACTTGATCAACCAGGATCTCAAAGGCCTTTTTGCTACTCCAGTGAGCTCTTTCCCTGTTGATGATGACAAAAAGGGGAGAAGAATGCTACTAAGAGAAAGAGGAGTGCTATGAGTGAAGCTGAAATGGAGCTAGAAAGATAAGAAGGTGGATAAGCTGAGTCATTATCAGACTGCATTAGAAGAAAATGTCAAGAAAGAAGTTGATTTGATGCAGCAGAACCAGAGCAAGATGACAGAGTCTCTTGATAGTCTTACAAAGGCAGTCAATGATAGAAGAATGGTTGTGCATGGTTCTAAAGTGGTAGGTGAGAAGGAAAATGTAGAAGAGATAAAAATGCCAGAATCTGAGTCTGGTGGTGAAAATGTTGGAAAAATAAATGAAGAGGCTGAAAGGAGAGTGATACAACCAAGGGGGAGACTGTTGATGTTGAAATGGGAGATATAAGGAAGGATGTTGGAGTTGAAAAAGTTAAGAAAGCTGAAAAGAAAAGGAAGTCCTCTGAAGTTGTTCCTGTGCAAGCTGTGCCAACTCAAGCTGACCCAGCTCCCTTAGAACAAATTGATGAATCTTCCTCTAGTGAAGACACAGCCACTCTGTCCCAGTTAATGATCAAGAAAAGGACAACAGAAGTTGGGTCAAGTGGTGTGAAGATCTTAACTGATAAAGAAAAGGATTGGGAGCTTGCAATTGAAAAAGCTCCACAGCTTGGGGTAACAGTTGAGGTGGCATACAAGATGATTAAGGAGGACAGATTACAAAGAGAAAGAAACAGAAGTTGGGTCAAGTGGTGTGAAGATCTTAACTGATAAAGAAAAGGATTGGGAGCTTGCAATTGAAAAAGCTCCACAGCTTGGGGTAACAGTTGAGGTGGCATACAAGATGATTAAGGAGGACAGATTACAAAGAGAAAGAATGGCTGCAACTGAGTCTGATCCTGAAATTGCCAAGGTTGTTCAAGAACACTTAAATAAGGAAGATGAAGAAGATCTTGCAGCCATTGGTTCCAAAAAGAAAGTTGTGGCCAAAGGAAAAGAAAAGGAAGTCCTCTGAAGTTGTTCCTGTGCAAGCTGTGCCAACTCAAGCTGACCCAGCTCCCTTAGAACAAATTGATGAATCTTCCTCTAGTGAAGACACAGCCACTCTGTCCCAGTTAATGATCAAGAAAAGGACAACAGAAGTTGGGTCAAGTGGTGTGAAGATCTTAACTGATAAAGAAAAGGATTGGGAGCTTGCAATTGAAAAAGCTCCACAGCTTGGGGTAACAGTTGAGGTGGCATACAAGATGATTAAGGAGGACAGATTACAAAGAGAAAGAATGGCTGCAGCTGAATCTGATCCTGAAATTGCCAAGGTTGTTCAAGAACACTTAAATAAGGAAGATGAAGAAGATCTTGCAGCCATTGGTTCCAAAAAGAAAGTTGTGGCCAAAGGAAAAGAAAAGAAGAAGGTTTGAAAGGATTGATGCTCCTGGAGGTGATCATACAGTTTTTCTCAAAAACTTGTCCCCTTCAAAGTTGCTTGCACAATTATCTTCTGGTGTTGTTGACAAGATTCTGAATGATCTCAATTTGTCTCTACCTGCTGGTGTTGAAAATGCAAGATGTGGGATGTTCATCACTGAACCTGAACATGGGATGTATTTTGTAGATGCAAGAGGGAATTTGGTATTCCAAAGGACTGCTGAACTAAAACAGGTACCATCTATGCACCTTTTCACCTTATACAGATTCTGCAGAAACTTTAGTGAAGAAGGTAATGGGTATGAGCAGTTCCTTATTGATGAGGGGTTAGATAGGCAGTTAGATGTGAGAGTTGCCCCATCATTTGTAGTTAAGCAAGAAGCTATAGAAATGCTTGGAGAATAGTATTATATCATGTAATATCTTTGTTTTGTTCTCTATATATGCAAAGGCAGTTGTACAAATCTAGTTTCTTTGTTAAAACTTCATTTCAGTTCAAAAGAACCCAAAAGATTCAAAGGGTCACAATCTGTTAGTTTCATTTTACTTTGATTCTTTGTAAACTGATAGTTAGAAGTGTTGTTGGGTTTTGTCATCATCAAATAGGGGGGGATTGTTAAGTCCCAATGTTAATTGTAAATTTAATGATGACAAATCTGATCTATAAACACTTAGTAATCTTTGGTTCTTGTAATCTGATCTGGGTCATACTAAGCTGACACAGCTTACGATCTGTCTCTGACCCAGATCACGCTTCATACTTTGTAATTGTAATATCTTATGGAAGCAAGTGTTATTCAAGCTACATCAACAATGTATTAGCATTCAGTCCAAGTCTAAGAGGAGGATTGAAGATAGAAGACCAAGCTGTTAGTGGAAGACAGCTTGGGATTAGCAGTCAGCTTGGATACACTTAGGCAGATTGGTACCTTGACAAACGGCCCAATCTGTGTCTGACAATCAAGTGAAGATAACAACCTGGATTGAAGATAAAGACAAATGACGTGACTAGGAAGAATCCTAGGATCCAGGTTGGTGGTTGGTTTTACATATGCGTGTCCATACTCTTATTGGCCGATGAAGAATGTGCGTCAGTACGTGGGGGACCACAAGTACCATGAAAGGCACGATTGATTATTCCTTCATCATCCACTGAATGAAGAACACGTAGCTGCAACGGACACCAAGTGAAGGAGCGCTTTCTCCTTGTAAATGTGTCCCTCTCACTGGTACTTAGATAGGTTGATGTGCATGTTTGAGGTAACTTCTGTCTCCTTGTAAATGTGTCCCTCTCACTGGTACTTAGATAGGTTGATGTGCATGTTTGAGGTAACTTCTGTCTCCTTGTAAATGTGTCCCTCTCACTGGTACTTAGATAGGTTGATGTGCATGTTTGAGGTAACTTCTGTCTCCTTGTAAATGTGTCCCTCTCACTGGTACTTAGATAGGTTGATGTGCATGTTTGAGGTAACTTCTGTCTCCTTGTAAATGTGTCCCTCTCACTGGTACTTAGATAGGTTGATGTGCATGTTTGAGGTAACTTCTGTCTCCTTGTAAATGTGTCCCTCTCACTGGTACTTAGATAGGTTGATGTGCATGTTTGAGGTAACTTCTGTCTCCTTGTAAATGTGTCCCTCTCACTGGTACTTAGATAGGTTGATGTGCATGTTTGAGGTAACTTCTGTCTCCTTGTAAATGTGTCCCTCTCACTGGTACTTAGATAGGTTGATGTGCATGTTTGAGGTAACTTCTGTCTCCTTGTAAATGTGTCCCTCTCACTGGTACTTAGATAGGTTGATGTGCATGTTTGAGGTAACTTCTGTCTCCTTGTAAATGTGTCCCTCTCACTGGTACTTAGATAGGTTGATGTGCATGTTTGAGGTAACTTCTGTCTCCTTGTAAATGTGTCCCTCTCACTGGTACTTAGATAGGTTGATGTGCATGTTTGAGGTAACTTCTGTCTCCTTGTAAATGTGTCCCTCTCACTGGTACTTAGATAGGTTGATGTGCATGTTTGAGGTAACTTCTGTCTCCTTGTAAATGTGTCCCTCTCACTGGTACTTAGATAGGTTGATGTGCATGTTTGAGGTAACTTCTGTCTCCTTGTAAATGTGTCCCTCTCACTGGTACTTAGATAGGTTGATGTGCATGTTTGAGGTAACTTCTGTCTCCTTGTAAATGTGTCCCTCTCACTGGTACTTAGATAGGTTGATGTGCATGTTTGAGGTAACTTCTGTCTCCTTGTAAATGTGTCCCTCTCACTGGTACTTAGATAGGTTGATGTGCATGTTTGAGGTAACTTCTGTCTCCTTGTAAATGTGTCCCTCTCACTGGTACTTAGATAGGTTGATGTGCATGTTTGAGGTAACTTCTGTCTCCTTGTAAATGTGTCCCTCTCACTGGTACTTAGATAGGTTGATGTGCATGTTTGAGGTAACTTCTGTCTCCTTGTAAATGTGTCCCTCTCACTGGTACTTAGATAGGTTGATGTGCATGTTTGAGGTAACTTCTGTCTCCTTGTAAATGTGTCCCTCTCACTGGTACTTAGATAGGTTGATGTGCATGTTTGAGGTAACTTCTGTCTCCTTGTAAATGTGTCCCTCTCACTGGTACTTAGATAGGTTGATGTGCATGTTTGAGGTAACTTCTGTCTCCTTGTAAATGTGTCCCTCTCACTGGTACTTAGATAGGTTGATGTGCATGTTTGAGGTAACTTCTGTCTCCTTGTAAATGTGTCCCTCTCACTGGTACTTAGATAGGTTGATGTGCATGTTTGAGGTAACTTCTGTCTCCTTGTAAATGTGTCCCTCTCACTGGTACTTAGATAGGTTGATGTGCATGTTTGAGGTAACTTCTGTCTCCTTGTAAATGTGTCCCTCTCACTGGTACTTAGATAGGTTGATGTGCATGTTTGAGGTAACTTCTGTCTCCTTGTAAATGTGTCCCTCTCACTGGTACTTAGATAGGTTGATGTGCATGTTTGAGGTAACTTCTGTCTCCTTGTAAATGTGTCCCTCTCACTGGTACTTAGATAGGTTGATGTGCATGTTTGAGGTAACTTCTGTCTCCTTGTAAATGTGTCCCTCTCACTGGTACTTAGATAGGTTGATGTGCATGTTTGAGGTAACTTCTGTCTCCTTGTAAATGTGTCCCTCTCACTGGTACTTAGATAGGTTGATGTGCATGTTTGAGGTAACTTCTGTCTCCTTGTAAATGTGTCCCTCTCACTGGTACTTAGATAGGTTGATGTGCATGTTTGAGGTAACTTCTGTCTCCTTGTAAATGTGTCCCTCTCACTGGTACTTAGATAGGTTGATGTGCATGTTTGAGGTAACTTCTGTCTCCTTGTAAATGTGTCCCTCTCACTGGTACTTAGATAGGTTGATGTGCATGTTTGAGGTAACTTCTGTCTCCTTGTAAATGTGTCCCTCTCACTGGTACTTAGATAGGTTGATGTGCATGTTTGAGGTAACTTCTGTCTCCTTGTAAATGTGTCCCTCTCACTGGTACTTAGATAGGTTGATGTGCATGTTTGAGGTAACTTCTGTCTCCTTGTAAATGTGTCCCTCTCACTGGTACTTAGATAGGTTGATGTGCATGTTTGAGGTAACTTCTGTCTCCTTGTAAATGTGTCCCTCTCACTGGTACTTAGATAGGTTGATGTGCATGTTTGAGGTAACTTCTGTCTCCTTGTAAATGTGTCCCTCTCACTGGTACTTAGATAGGTTGATGTGCATGTTTGAGGTAACTTCTGTCTCCTTGTAAATGTGTCCCTCTCACTGGTACTTAGATAGGTTGATGTGCATGTTTGAGGTAACTTCTGTCTCCTTGTAAATGTGTCCCTCTCACTGGTACTTAGATAGGTTGATGTGCATGTTTGAGGTAACTTCTGTCTCCTTGTAAATGTGTCCCTCTCACTTGTCTGTATTAGTTGATGTGCATGTTTGAGGTTGCCAGTCTCTTTCAAATGGTTTTCGTTGGTACTTTACTGGAGTGTCCCTCCAGTGTACCATCAGTGCATGCATCACTGGCCTAATCCACCAGTGATACTGGAGTATCCAGTCAACCTCCAGATGCACTGAAATGAGTCATGGTATGTCAGACATAATATTTTAATACTTGGTCGTTGTGCGTGCCACGTATGCAAACTCTTTGAAAAGATATTTATCTTATTATCCTACGTGGCATGTAATTTTTCAAACCTAATGATGGAACTTTTTACCTTGGAAAGACAAAAGGAACTAGTGGGTAATGTTGTGGGCTGTAAACCGTCACACATTTATGTGTGATGTGATGTATTTAATGCAGATTTCAAAATCCGATCAAAATTACATTTGATAAATTCAAAAATAACCGGTTGAGTTCCACACTCTCTTTCCTATATAAATACCCACATTCACTTTCATTTACTTCAAAAATCATTTACTCCCAATTCTTCAAATTCCTTCATTTACTCCATTTTTCATTCAATTTCCAATCATCAATCTCTCTCATATTTACTTCACAAAATCTTCATAAACCCTAAATTTTCAGTTTCATATCATCTATCTACCAAATAAAATGGCCCCTCGACAAACAACTTCTGCCAAAAATCTTCTCGCTGCTGAATATGCTCCCGTTGCCACCATAGAAAAGGCACCTCATATTACTTTAGAGGCAAAGGCGATCAGAATAAATATGAATAATTGGATGGCTAGACTCTCTAGCACCACTCATGGTCCCACTTCTCTCATTTGACGACTGAATGCCTTTTTCCTCAGTTGTCCACTCTACGGTGCTCTTACTCTCAATCCCGGAAAAATGTATCACGATTACTTATGTGAATTTTGGTACACTGCTGTATATGTTGAAAACACTCAATCCATCAACTACACATTGCAACAAGGCACCAGGGCCTTAACTCTCACTGTTAACTCTCTTAGAGATATTCTTCAGTTGAATTATTTGGCTGAAAATGAGATGGCCATTACTCTCCCTATTGGTCTAAATTACAGGGATGTGTGTAGACTGATGGGACATACTGATATACTGGATGAGCATGGCCAGTTATCAAGAAAAGGCACCATCTACATGAGCAAGCTTACAGACTCATGGAGATACTTCTTTACTCATCTTGTTGAGTGTTTGGGTGGCAGCTCTGGAGGGTTGGACCAGATAAATCAAATGCAACTCCAGATTACTTACTGCCTATGGTTTGGATACAGGGTCGACTTTGCTCAGATTTTCTTCGATGACCTTGTTGAGCGTCTAAAAGTGAAAGGTAGAAAACCTCATATTCCATATATTCGTTTTCTGTCACTTGTTTTTCAAAGAGCTCTAGGTGATCAGTATGATTACGATACAAACCATTTTTTCTGTGTGTGACTTTCTGAGGGAGTTGACTTCATTAAAATCAAGTGCTGGTGAGGTCAAAATTCCTGTAAATATGCTAAACCATTTTAGAAATGATGCACCCGACGCATCATCACCAGATGAGCCAGAAGAGGCTCCAGGTGGGAACCAAATTGGTGAAGGACCCTTTGGAGTCCTCAATGCTGAAATAGTGCCACCAGTAACCCAGGTGGCTCCTGACTCTCAGCAGACTAAAATTGTTGTACCTCAAGAACTACCCACTCGACCAAGAACTTCCAGACGTCTTAGGAAGGATGGAGTTCAGGTCAATCCTAATAGAGCCGAATCAAGCCATCCAGATTCCTCCCAACAGGAGTCTGGAGATGTCTTAAGGGAAAACATACAAGTAGCCTCTATTGAATAAACTGGCGTTACTGGAGCCTCACCTCTAGTGATTCCAGTCTCTCATTCTTCGGCTGGTGATATCATGAATGAAGATGGGTCTCTTATTGTTGAGCAAGTACAAAACATTGAGCAGGAGGAAAATGTTGTACAAGATGATGAACAGGTGATTGGTGAGCCAGATGCTCAGTTGGATTTAAATAGAGAAGTGGATGATCAGACAGTTGGGACGGCTCCAGATTGGGATGAGGTAGATTTCCCAATGTCTGAAGGTAATATGTTTGATGTCAATATGAATTTTCTGGGTGATGAAGTAGAAAATGTTGTTACTTCTATTATTGCTTCAGTCACCCCACCACTTGTCTCTACTGAAATGCCACCACCACCAGAATCTTTGACTGAACCACCACCACTTTCAAATACGCAAACCACTTCAATTATTTCACCAAGTACTCTCCAGATTTCATCCGATCAACCACCACCACTTGAAGCTCCACTGGATTTTCCTGAACACCGTGTGCTGGACTCCACTGTTGTAACATCTGAAACTTCCACTGAAGGAGTCCAGGCACAAGTACCTTTGGTGACCAGGATGGCTTCTGAACTGGCACCTCCCAGTGGTCTCTCCACTTCTTCTTCAACCGAGGTCCAAGGCCTTTTGACTAAGGTGGCGGACCTGGAGAGATCACTCCAGTCTTCTTCTCAGGTTGTTTCTGACTTTAAATCTCTTTTATTGAATAATGTTGCATCAGAAATGAACCTATTTGCTGGAAATGAGAAGATAGTGTTTGAAAAGCTGAATGAACTGGTACTGGCCACTAACAACAATTCTGAGAGCATTAGAGTGGCAGTCCAGGGATTAGAAAAGAAGCTGGTAAATTCTGTTCAGACTGCAGTAAAGGCTGAAATTGCTCAACCACTGGCAGGTCTGACAGAAGAGGTTCAGAAGTTAACCACCAGGATAAGTAATGTTGAGAGTAGGCCAACCCTTGACCAGAACTCTGTTGTAAGCAGTATCAGTGATGAAGTTGCCAGAAAGTTGAGGGCAGATATGTTAAAAGAAATTACTGCAGAGATTTCTGGGTCAGTCTTTAGAAGTTTACAAGATGGGTTGTTACCTCAGGTGGTAAGGATGATTGAAGGTGAGTTGCCCAAACACTTGCCTCAAGAACTTGAAATTGTTAAGAAGGAAGTGTTGGCCCTCAGAAATACAGTGAACATTACCTCTCCAGTGGCAGGAAGAACCTTTGGGTCCTCTGACAGACATACAATTGGAAAGATATGGAATCATCTCGAGTCTAAGACTGGAGATAATTCCAAGGGGGAAAAGTCTGATGCTGAAGGGTTAATTCTGAAAAAGGAAGCCTTGGCCAATATTGAAAAGGCCAGTGAAGTTGAAAAGGTGACTGGTACTGATGCGAGTGCACAAGAAGCACTTGGCACTGAAGTCATTGTGCCTGAAGAAGAAGCTACTGGTACTGATGTCAGTGAGCCACAATTTGAAGCCTTCCCAGACATCCCAACCACACTAAAAAAGGTCAGAAGAAAGCACGTGGTGTCTGGAGGTGAAATTGAAGAAGTTGAGAAATTTGCATCTGCTGATGAAGCCAAGTCTAAGAGATTGGAGCAAGAATGCATCATGATTGAAATCTGGAAGAAAAATCAAAAGGATGATCTGCTTGCTCATAAGATGGAAATGGCCAGTCATGGGACTCTGGATTCTTACAATGCTGGAAGACTGGGAATTCATATTGATGTATATAAAAAGATGAAGGAGGATCCCAGAGTTCATCAGTGTCTGGATGTTTTGGATGATGTTCATATTCGATCCTTGTATGCATAAGAGGAACAGATGTATGATTCTGAAACGTATGGGGTAGGCATACTGGATCTTATTGCTCAGAGAAAGGAGGAGTTGGTAAACCTCCAGAAACAGGTTAGGAAGAATGCTGCGGCTCTGGAGAATGAGTATAGAAGGAAGATTAAAGGTTTGCCCAAGGCACCTGCCAGACAAACCAAGGCCGCCAGAGACGCAGATCTCAGTACCTTCATTCCTTTGGACATTTCCAAGAAAATCAATAGGGCTGAAATTCAAAGAGTTGTTGAACAAGTAAAGGTGTTAAGGGAAACTGAAGATATGATCCAGGTTGCCAAATTGAAAGATAGGTATAATGAACTGATGACGTTCAGGGCTGATGTCAGAAAGATCATAAGTGCTGAGATTAAGTTGGCTGAAAACCATGAACGTATGACCAAGTTTCATGTGAAGTTGACCAGAGAAGGTAACTTCGTGGATGAAAGGAAGAACGCTTCAGCCCAGTCGTTTGGATGGACTGAACTGAAGGATATGGGCTTGACATTCAGGGGGAAAACTGAATACTTGACATTCAGGGGGAAAACTGATTTAACTCCTGATGTCAAAGAATTTATGAAGAGGAATGAGAAGGTCTGGAAGAGAATACAACAGATGGAGGTTGCTCTGGGTATGCGACCAGCAGATTCTGTACCATCCTCACCATCTCCCAAGAGAAAGGCCACTGAAGATGCTCCTGGACAGACTTCAAAGAGAAGGGCCTAACTCTTTTATCATTTACTTGTATTGTAATTTATTTTTGATCAAAATTGTAACTGTTTATCAGTTGATGTATGTAAATATAGTTGCAATTTTTTGATTCACAAGTAAGTGATCAGATTTAGTCTAAGTTAGAACTAAAAGATGAAACTGGAACACTGATGATCTATAAATTGTTTTCCAGTAACTTAAATTTTTAGACTAAGTCAAAACAAGTGTTTTTTCAAGCATACAATTGTATAGATAAAAGCTTGAAAAAAAACCTTGCATTATTTCTGAACAAATAGGGGGAATTTGTTAGGTCCAGTTTTACTGGACCCACTCCAGACTTGAAGACTGGAGCGGCACTGAAGATTTGTCCAGAAATAATAGAAGACCAGTGAGTTGTTTACTTGTACAGGAATCTGGATTCCACCAGATTAGCTCACTGGACTTCACTCCAGTCAAGATCGTTTCTACTAAAGACATTCTCACTAAAGTCAAAGACTGAAGTTTGAAGAAAGAAGACTGACAAGCAGTGGAGCCCACTGACAGTCTTACCAGATCTCCTGACTAGAGCTTTGTCAGTGTTCTAGACCTTACAAGTCTGAACACTAATTACGAGGAATTGACGTTATGCCTTTACACGCTTTTACCCGGACAACCCATTTGTCTATTGATAAAAGTACAATACGTGTGTAAAGGTGGTTGGTTAAAAGGATAACAAGTCACATCAATATGACTTTATCCTTGTACTTTAACCAATGCATTTAAGGAATTAAAGTAGTTGCCTTAAATGCATGCAACCATATTTGTATGGCATAATAAATTCACTGTTGAATTTATTTGCCTATAAATACAAAGTCACATACCTCGTACAAATTCCTTTTTGCAATTTGATGAACTTGCTAAAATACTCTCGATCAAAATAGTTATACTTCACAACTTTAAATATATCGATCCAAGGAGATTATTTAGCAAGTATAGATCACTTGTAATTCAAAGATTGTTTAGATAGTTACATACTTGTAATATCTAGGTTCCGCAACAATCTTGTATTTTGTTTATCATCAATAAATAAAATACACTTGAAAACTACATTTGTGTTCCACTATTTATTTACTTGTTTAAATATTGCTTTAAGTCTTTATTACTTTATTTATATTCTTGCATTTGTATTTAAAGTAATACTAGTCCAATCTAGTTCATACTTAACTTGTTATTTTACACTCGTGGGTTAAACCATCGTGTGAGGGACTTTACAGCAACAATGTATAAGAACTTGTTCCTTGTCCACCAGGGTTAAAGAAAGAACCCATTGGTACAAGATGGGTCTACTGAAATAAGATGGATGAAGATGGCAATGTTGTAAGAAACAAAGCCAGATTAGTTGCCAAGGGTTACTGTCAAGCAGAGGGTGTTGATTTTGATGAGACTTTTGCTCCAGTTGCAAGACTTGAAGCTATCAGAATATCCTTGGCTTATGCAGCCCATCTGCAGTTCAAAGTCTTTCGGATGGATGTCAAAAGTGCGTTCCTTAATGGAACACTGGAAGAAGAAATGTATGTTAAACAAACTCCAGGCTTCATTGATGAGAAGCGTCCTCACTGGGTATGTAGACTGAACAAAGCTTTGTATGGTCTAAGACAATCCCCAAAAGCCTGGTATGACACTTTAACTAAACATCTTCTCAAAAATGGCTTTAAAAGAGGTGCAATAGATAATACCTTGTTTATCTTGAAAGAAAAAGGTAATATTTTACTGGTTCAAATTTATGTTGATGACATTATATTTGGGTCAACTGATGATGCAATGTGTAAAAGGTTTTCTAAAATCATGTCATCTGAGTATGAAATGAGTTTAATGGGTGAATTAACATTTTTCTTAGGTCTTCAAATTAAGCAAAATGAAAATGGAATTTTCATAAACCAAGAGAAATATGTCAGAGATTTGTTAAGAAAATACAAATGTGATTCGATCCCATCTAAAACTACACCAATTGCAGCACCTTTAAATTTGGATTCTGGCCCAAATGGCGAACCAGTGAACACAACTGAATATCGAGGTATGGTTGGTTCACTGATGTATTTAACTGCCAGTCGACCAGATATAATGTTTGCAACATGTCTATGTGCCAGATTTTAGGCTAACCCAAAAGAATCACATTTGCATGCTGTTAAGCGCATTTTCAGATACCTGAAAGGGTGTCCTAGCCTTGGTCTTTGGTATCCCAAAGGCTCAGGGTTAGATCTAATGGGTTATTCAGATTCAGATCATGCAGGTTGTAAGATAGATAGAAAATCCACAACTGGAGGTTGTCATTTCCTTGGTGGAAAACTGGTGAGTTGGACCAGCAAGAAGCAGACGTCAGTCTCTATGTCCACTGCTGAGGCAGAGTACATTTCTGCGGCCAGTTGATGTGCCCAGATTCTCTGGATCAAGAACCAGTTGTTAGATTACGATCTAAAATACAAAAGAACGCCAATCTTTTGTGACAATACCAGTGCAATTGCTATATTTCACAACCCGGTGATGCACTCAAAGATAAAGCATATTGACATCAGGTATCATTTCATTCTTGATCATGTTATGAAAGGAGACATTGAAATACATTTCATCCCCACTGACAAACAGCTCACTGATGTTTTTACAAAACCTCTTGATGAGAAAACTTTTAAGCATCTCATCAGTGAACTGGGAATGCTAAATCCTTAAAACTGGAGACTTTGTTATGAACGTGTCAGTGACACTGATGAAGTTCTCCAGTTGAGGAGATCCAGATAATCTTTGGTCACCAGGCTATTGAACGCCTTTGTGATACTATCTTGGCACTAATTGATTTCTGGATCATCATTCTAGGGGGGAAGACTCAAAATATTTTTCTGACTAAGGTTGATTTTGTTTGAAAAATTACAACTGGAGAGCCCTCCAGTTGAAACTGGCACTGGACTAATCCTCCAGTGTACATGTTTGGTCTTGTCTTAAAACTGGCGGTCAACCAGATTTTCATAACGTTGTAAAATACTTGGTCAAGTTTTGTGACACGTGATGGTACTCGAGTGCTTTAACCCACTCACAACCGTCACATGACGTATCAAGGTCATTTTTGTAAAGGTAAAACACTTTTTATTGGGAATATGAAAAGTTAGTGGGCGAGTGGGAAGTTAAGCCGTCGTAGCATTTAATGCTGACACGGAGAATTAAATTTTTGTTTCAAATTTCAAATTTTCATTTATAAAAATATCTTATAAATTTGATTTTTGGTAAATAAAATATTCTTGGTATTTCATTGGGAATCTAATTCACTTATAAATACCCCTTATTTACTCCGAAACCCATTTACTTCCTTTTCACATTCTCTCATTCAATTCCAATCATCAAAGATTGCTTCTTTTCTCTCTCTGCTCAATAAATCAAAAACCCTAATTCCGAAATTCTCAATTTCAGTTTCATATATTCATAAAATGGCACCTAAATCTTCTAGATCTTGAGATGTTAATCTCCTTTCTGGCCCATATACTCCAGCAGCAGATGTAAAACATGCATCTGGTGCCCCTTCAGACCCTAAAGCCATAAAATTAAATCCAAACAATCATATGGCAAGTTTGAGGGGACAACAAGGGGCCGATACCCTAATTGGTAGGATCCAAAATTTCTTGAAGGATTCTCCCATCGGCCCATCTTTCTCTGCAAACCCACGCAAGATGTTTCACGACTACTTGTGTGAGTTTTGGTACACCGCCAAACTAAATGATAACTGTTCAGCCATCACCTTCACACTCAAGGGTGGAACAATTAATTGTACCATTACTGGAGAGACTTTGAGGGATGCCCTAAACCTCAACTACTTAAGACCTGGAGAATCTTATGTAGTGCTTCCTCAAAATGTAAATTTCCGTCAAACACTCCTTGACATGGGTCACACTAAGTGTACGGAAAATGGCGTCCTAAAAACAAAAGGAGCCATGACGATGAAAGGCCTCACCCCATCTTGGAGGTACTTTTTCATACATCTTGTTGAGAGTATGGGTGGGAGTTCTGGTGGTTTGGACCAGATCAACTCCTCACAAGCAGAGATGGCATACTGCTTGTGAAACGGATTGAGAGTAGACTTTGCTGATATACTATTCAGAAGTCTGGTGCAGAAACTGAAGGGCACCAGGGGACTATGTATCCCTTTCTCCAGGTATCTCTCTCTGTTTTAAACTTATCTTGGGCAGTGAAGAATACAAAAATACAACTTCACCTTTCACTGTCCCAGATTTGTTAAGGAATCTTGACTCTCTTGAATCTGAAGAGGGAGAGGTTGAGATTCCTGAAAGAATGCGACTGGCATTCGTTAAAACTGATGCACCAATACCAGGTGAGTCAGAAAGGCAACTGGGCGGGCCTCAAAACAATGAGGGACCCACCGGTTCATCCTCTGGCACTATGGCAGTTGTTGGGCCTGAACAACAGCCAAACCCCGCCAGTTCTAGTCTGTCAGTTCCTACAGATGCAACTGGAGGCCTCCAAACAGGTCCTCCAGTTATCCAAAAGGCTCCTCGAACCCCTCGTCCTAGGATTCAGTCAGCACGAGCCACTGACATTAGTACCCAAGCCAACCCTTCAGTATCCTCCCAACAGGATGCTGAAGAAAGTCAAAGGGAAAACTTACAAGCAACCACTTCCAAAATTTCTTGAAGGATTCTCCCATCGGCCCATCTTTCTCTGCAAACCCACGCAAGATGTTTCACGACTACTTGTGTGAGTTTTGGTACACCGCCAAACTAAATGATAACTGTTCAGCCATCACCTTCACACTCAAGGGTGGAACAATTAATTGTACCATTACTGGAGAGACTTTGAGGGATGCCCTAAACCTCAACTACTTAAGACCTGGAGAATCTTATGTAGTGCTTCCTCAAAATGTAAATTTTCGTCAAACACTCCTTGACATGGGTCACACTAAGTGTACGGAAAATGGCGTCCTAAAAACAAAAGGAGCCATGACGATGAAAGGCCTCACCCCATCTTGGAGGTACTTTTTCATACATCTTGTTGAGAGTATGGGTGGGAGTTCTGGTGGTTTGGACCAGATCAACTCCTCACAAGCAGAGATGGCATACTGCTTGTGAAACGGATTGAGAGTAGACTTTGCTGATATACTATTCAGAAGTCTGGTGCAGAAACTGAAGGGCACCAGGGGACTATGTATCCCTTTCTCCAGGTATCTCTCTCTGTTTTAAACTTATCTTGGGCAGTGAAGAATACAAAAATACAACTTCACCTTTCACTGTCCCAGATTTGTTAAGGAATCTTGACTCTCTTGAATCTGAAGAGGGAGAGGTTGAGATTCCTGAAAGAATGCGACTGGCATTCGTTAAAACTGATGCACCAATACCAGGTGAGTCAGAAAGGCAACTGGGCGGGCCTCAAAACAATGAGGGACCCACCGGTTCATCCTCTGGCACTATGGCAGTTGTTGGGCCTGAACAACAGCCAAACCCCGCCAGTTCTAGTCTGTCAGTTCCTACAGATGCAACTGGAGGCCTCCAAACAGGTCCTCCAGTTATCCAAAAGGCTCCTCGAACCCCTCGTCCTAGGATTCAGTCAGCACGAGCCACTGACATTAGTACCCAAGCCAACCCTTCAGTATCCTCCCAACAGGATGCTGAAGAAAGTCAAAGGGAAAACTTACAAGCAACCACTTCCAAAATTTCTGTAGGAGGAAGTGGTGAAGAGAATACTGGGCCAGCCCAACCCAGAGTAGAGTTAGAGTCTGCACAACAAAGTTTCGATGGCCAAACTTCTAACACTACTAATGCACGAACTGATGAAGTCTCTGGCCAGTCACAACTGGAGACTGAGGTTCCAAACTCTTCGGCCAATGATGATACAACTGAGGATAGAGCAGTTGTAACTGAGGCAATTCCAGTGACCTCTATTCCGGGAGATGATGTCACCACGACTGAGCCAACAACTGATGTTACTCTCCAGGAAACTGGCCAAGTACATCAGGAGACTGAACTTGAAGTTCAGCCACCTGAAACATTCATGGATCGGGACACGGATGTTGATGAAGGTGAAATCCAGATAGAGTCTTCGGACTCTGAAAGAACTGCTTCAGACACAGAGATTCTTGATTCTTCTGTACAAGATCAAGACCCTTCATCTCTTGTCTCGCGTCTAGATGCTTCAATTTCAGTTTCACCATCTCACACAAATGAGCCTAATGAAACTCCATTCCTCACATTCAGCTATGTGTCTAGTAATAGGCATATGACACCACCACCATCGGGTATGATCTCTCTTTTTTGAGATATGCCACCACCACCGCCGCCGTTGGACACACCTGAGCATACTCAGCATGTTCAACAACTTGATCTCACTAGACGTCCTTTTTCTTTTCCCACTCCTGGTTCTATTTCAGTTTCTCCTACTACTGAGTTGTTAACTGAGGCAATTCCAGTGACCTCTATTCCGGGAGATGATGTCACCACGACTGAGCCAACAACTGATGTTACTCTCCAGGAAACTGGCCAAGTACATCAGGAGACTGAACTTGAAGTTCAGCCACCTGAAACATTCATGGATCGGGACACGGATGTTGATGAAGGTGAAATCCAGATAGAGTCTTCGGACTCTGAAAGAACTGCTTCAGACACAGAGATTCTTGATTCTTCTGTACAAGATCAAGACCCTTCATCTCTTGTCTCGCGTCTAGATGCTTCTATTTCAGTTTCTCCTACTACTGAGTTGTTAACTGAGGCGGTTTCCCTTAATGTGCCTCCTCCAGTTGCTCCAGTGGTACCTGCTGCTGGTCTAGTGACAACTTCCCCTCCGTCACTGGACAGTCAATTTGCCTCATTCCAAGCTGACATCCAAAACCTTCTTCAAAGGGTGGAGGATGTTCAGAAGGCAATTGACAAAAACACCAAGTCCTTCTCCAGATACAACAAGGATACTATTACAAACTCAAAGGTTGTTGATCTGGGGATAAACAAGTTCGCGGAAAATGAAGACTTGGTGTTCAAGAAGCTCAATGAGTTGGTCACTGGCTGTAACAATCTGGCCGCTTCTCTCAAGGAAGCCTTTGACCCAACTAAGTCAAAAGTCACAACATCTATCTCTAACTTGCTGGGAAACACTGTCAGATCATCAGAAGTTGAGCTGAAAGAGATAGAGAAACAGGTCAGGGAATTAGTTGAAAGACCTGCTCTTAATGTGACTGAGCTTGGGCAGCAGTTGGCAATTTTAGTTAGTCAGACAATCAAAGCTACTTTGGATGAAAAAGAAGAGGAATTGGTTAAAAAGGTGATGTCTGAGATCACCAAGATTACCCCTTCTCAGGTTGATTTGGCCCCACTTACTCTTGAGATCAACCAGTTGAGAGGTTCTCTTAATGCGGTTAGCACCCAATTATCTTCTCATACTACATCGATTGACAAACTGGTTACTGAAGTTGCAAGTTTGAAGGAGAATGAAGTTGCTAAGAAAAGTGTGAATGTTGGTCTCTCTCCAGACAATGCCAAACTGTTGGAGGAACTAAAGACTGGTCAGACACAAGTTGCTGCAAATGTTCTGACCCAGTCTAGAGAGACCAACCACTTGTAGAGATCGTTCAGGATGATGTTCACTATTTTTAAAGAGTGCAAGGACATGCAATCATGGCAGCCTCTTGACCGGTTGCCATTCAATAATGCTGATTGGGAAGTTATAAGGGCAGGTCTAGATGCTGCCAAGGGGGAAAGAAGTGCAGTCCTTGCACCAACTGCAACTGAAGGTGCTTCATCTGAACAACAAAGGCAAATAGTGGTAGCTGCTGGTACTGATGCCAGTCAGCATGTAATTGAACAATTTGAGGATGATGCTGGTGATAGGGGGAATGTTGACAAAGGAAAGGGCATGGCAACTGATGAAACTGCCCAGCTGGCCACTGATACACCATTGCTAGAAACTGGCAATATCGATAAGCTTCCTCCAGTGACTGAAAATGAAAGCAAGAGACTGGTTGCTATTGGCAATGCATTTAAAGAGAGAAGAAAACAAAGAAAAGAAGCCCAAAGGGTTTGCCAGGTCTCGAATCTTGAACTTGGATGTCAATGATGCTGCTTTATTGGGCATCACACTGGAGCAGTATCAAAGAGTCAAACATGATCAAAGGATAGTGGGAGCTGTAATGGAAATGTTGGACATTCAGCTTAACCAAGATTATCCAGATGATGAAGCTGCTTTCGATGCCAAGAACACAAATGTATCTTTGGAGAAGGCTAGAGAAATGAGGGCTGGTGGGATTCAAAGGCGTATTGAAAACATTCAAAAGGTTGTAAAAAGAGTGATGAATCCATCAAGGCCCAGGGCACTGAAGCCACTGCCCAGAGATGCTAACCTTAGAACTTTTGTTGAATCCACTGGAAAGGTGTCAAATGATGACATAAGGGCTGTTGTGCACTCTGATTTAACTGGGTCTATCAAGATTGCCAATGAAACTGAAGCCAGAGCCTATTATTCATCAATAATGGCTAAGAAAACACAACGGCAAGATCAATGGTGTAAGTGTTGTTGTGAAGCCAGACACCAAGGTATTTAAAGTTCAAGTCAGTTACACTAGAGGGCCACTAGTGACAACTGAAGATCCATCAGTTCTCCAGTATGGGTTCACTGAATGGGTGGAGATGGTTAACTTTTGTAACATCCCAAAACTTTTTGACGTTGACCGTTAACTTGTCGTTAGTGACCGTTAGTTAATATGTGTTTATGTGATTAAATGATTAACGAGAGATATGTGTTCAAGTGATTAAAAGTAATGAAATTAAGTTGATAATGATTAATAAAGTCATTTAGGGTTCCCGATAGGATACAAGAGTCTTTAAGTGTTCCCGTATGCGTTAAACGAACAGTTAAGGGACAAAACGAGTTGTAAGGAAGTGCGAGGGCCTATATGTAAAGTTTTGAAAGTTGTTCCAGCATATATAAGGTATAAGGCACGACCATAATGCTTAGAAATCAGATCAAAACCCTAGAAAAATCTCACACACAAAACCCTAGGTCAATTCCTCTAGTTCTAGTCGATTTCGGGGGTTTTCGGAAGGGATTTCGCTTGCTTTTTGATCCGTTAATCAAACCTACAGGTATTATATCGTTAGTTGATCGTTGATTAAGTTTTAAAGTAGGTTTTGTCCCTGTAGATTCGACCATAAGGGTTGGGGTTGTTTAAAGTTGATGTTTTCGGTTAAAAACGACGTTTTCGTGAGTAAAATCATTAATTGAGTTGGTTAACTATATCAAGATGCTAACTTTAATGTTGAATAATGTTGTTTATATATAAATAAGTGAATCTCAGATGTATAATTAGATCCATGTGTGTTCAATTGTGTTTTTGAACAAAACGTTGCGGTTTTGAGTCGTTTTGATGATCAAAAAGAGGGATTCATGTATGCAATTGATTCAAGGATCAATTGATGTTTTCAAATGCTTAATCATGACCTAATTAATGTGAATTTAATGGGTAAAAGTCGTGGTGGAGGTTTGGGATCCGTTTGGAAGTAGTTTGAGATGAAACGAAATCGAAGTTGCTGGTCGAACCCTGATATGCGGTGCATGGGGATTCCATGCGGTGCATAAAGTGTGTCTGGAACTTTCTGACTTTTATTATGCGGCGCATATTTAGGTCTGGTGGTCGTTTAGGCTTGTTTTAGTGCTCATTTGACCCATGGACCTTAAGTATAAGTTACCTTGTTGTTTAGGGAGCTTGGAGATGTTCTTTAAGGTCCCGTTTATGTTACATGTCGATTATATGTGTGTGATAGGTAGTTGGGAACTCATAAAAGATACTTTAAAGTTCCTTAATGATCGTTGTGCTCGTCATCAGGTAAGATACATGACTTTTCTCACGCTGGAGGCACAACAAAATATGGTTTTCTTTAATTAACCTCTTAATCGGATTATCTTATGTGTGTTGGGTTTTCCGGGTTATGCGGGAGGTTATGTGGGGATATATGCATGTTGAGATGATTTATGTTGATATGTTGACGTTTAAAGTAGAAGTAAGTATGTGCATATGAAGTATGATGATTATAATGACGTTGCCATGTTATGTTTATGATATGTGATGTAATGTTGATAAAGTCGTTGATATGCTTTAATGTTGATATGTGATGGCTTATATGTGCACTTAAGTATGAAATGTCTAGTTCACTAGATACACGTAAGAAACGCTATGAAGTTGTGCACGTTAGAAAGATTAAACGTTGAAGTGGATATGAAACTAATTAGGTAATGAATATACCTAAAGTTAAGATAAAGTAAAGATGTTGATAAGTGATTAGTTTAGGTGAAAGTGTAGCCTAAGCTAATAAAGATAAGAAATCTCGAGCATAAGTTGTGTTAAGCTTATCCCGTGCTAGCTGCAAAGCTAGTGCGTACGTGGTCGCTTGAGTGGCTCCTTGCGGCATAGTTATGTTGATCTAGTGTTTCCGGGTGGAGTGACTAACCACCAATGTTAAAAGCATGACGGGATACAATAAGTGGTCGCTTGAGTGATTCCTTGCGGCATAGTTATGTTGATCTAGTATTTCCGGGTGGAGTGACTAACCACCAATGTTAAAAGCGTAACGGGATGCTTAAAGGTGATTAAAGTTGATTAAAGTTGATAAGTTGATACGTTGATTAAAGTTGATTAAAGTTGATAAGTTGATAAGATGATAAGTTGACACGTTGATAAGTTGATACGTTGATTAAAGTTGATCAAAGTTGATAAGATGATAAGTTGATAAAGTTGATTAAAGTTGATTAAAGTTGATTAAAGTTGATAAGTTGATAAGTTGATTAAAGTTGATAAGTTGATAAGATGATAAGTTGACACGTTGATAAGTTGATACGTTGATTAAAGTTGATCAAAGTTGATAAAGTTGATAAGATGATAAGTTGATAAGTTGATTAAAGTTGATAAGTTGATAAGATGATAAGTTGACACGTTGATAAGTTGATACGTTGATTAAAGTTGATCAAAGTTGATAAGTTGATAAGATGATAAGTTGATAAGTTGATAAGATGATAAGTTGACACGTTGATAAGTTGATTAAAGTTGATAAGTTGATAAGATGATAAGTTGACACGTTGATAAGTTGATACGTTGATTAAAGTTGATCAAAGTTGATAAGTTGATAAGATGATGAGTTGATAAGTTGATTAAGTTGCTTACAGTTGAGTAAGTTGCTACGTTGATTAAATTGATAAGTTGATAAGTTGATTAAAGTTGATTAAAGTTGATAAGTTGATAAGATGATAAGTTGACACGTTGATAAGTTGATACGTTGATTAAAGTTGATCAAAGTTGATAAGTTGATATGATAAGTTGATAAGTTGATTCGTTGATTAAAGTTGATTAAAGTTGATAAGTTGATAAGATGATAAGTTGACACGTTGATAAGTTGATACGTTGATTAAAGTTGATCAAAGTTGATAAGTTGATAAGATGATAAGTTGACACGTTGATAAGTTGATACGTTGATTAAAGTTGATCAAAGTTGATAAAGTTGATAAGATGATAAGTTGATAAGTTGATTAAGTTGATAAGTTGATTAAAGTTGATAAAGTTGATAAGTTGATAAGATGATAAGTTGACACGTTGATAAGTTGATACGTTGATTAAAGTTGATCAAAGTTGATAAGTTGATAAGATGATAAGTTGACACGTTGATAAGTTGATACGTTGATTAAAGTTGATCAAAGTTGATAAGTTGATAAGATGATAAGTTGATAAGTTGATTAAAGTTGACAGTTGATAAGTTGATACATTGATTAAAGTTGATTAAAGTTGATAAGTTGATAAGATGATAAGTTGACACGTTGATAAGTTGATACGTTGATTAAAGTTGATAAGTTGATAAATTGATTAAAGTTGATCAAAGTTGATAAGGTGATAAGATGATAAGTTGACAGTTGATAAGTTGATAAGTATAGTTGATAAGTTGATACATTGATTAAAGTTGATCAAAGTTGATAAGGTGATAAGATGATAAGTTGATCAAAGTTGATAAGTTGATAGTTGATTAAAGTTGATTAAAGTTGATTAAAGTTGATAAGTTGATACGTTGATTAAAGTTGATTAAAGTTGATAAGTTGATAAGTTGACTTAAAGATGATTAAAGTTGATTAAAGTTGATTAAAGTTGATAAGATGATAAGTTGACACGTTGATAAGTTGATACGTTGATTAAAGTTGATCAAAGTTGATAAGTTGATACGTTGATTAAAGTTGATTAAAGTTGATAAGTTGATAAGATGATAAGTTGACACGTTGATAAGTTGATACGTTGATTAAAGTTGATTAAAGTTGATAAGTTGATAAGATGATAAGTTGACACGTTGATAAGTTGATACGTTGATTAAAGTTGATCAAAGTTGATAAGTTGATAAGTTGATTAAAGTTGATCAAAGTTGCTTAAAGTTGATTAAAGTTGATAAGTTGATAAGATGATAAGTTGACACGTTGATAAGTTGATACGTTGATTAAAGTTGATCAAAGTTGATAAGTTGATAAGATGATAAGTTGATAAGTTGATTAGTTGATAGTTGATAAGGTGATTAAAGTTGATTAAAGTTGATTAAAGTTGATAAGTTGATAAGATGATAAGTTGACACGTTGATAAGTTGATACGTTGATTAAAGTTGATCAAAGTTGATAAGTTGATAAGATGATGAGTTGATAAGTTGATTAAGTTGCTTACGTTGAGTAAGTTGCTTATAAGTATGATTTATCGTTGATAGGCACAATTAGGAATATGTATTCTACTTGTGTTAGTATGTATACATGGGATATGTTTACGTGTGTTATGCTAAGTTATGAGATGTTGATTATGTTGAAAGTATATGATGATATGATATGAGATGTTGACTAAGTTGTAAGATATGTTGATATGTTAAGAGATGTTCATTAAGTTGTATGTACTCGTTGATGTGATATGAAATGTGATGGAATGTGGGAAAAAGGGAAGTATGGGTTGATCTATGATAATTGTGGATGAAGTGTAATGTGATCATGTTTTAATAAGTAAAATATGAAGAACTTTTATGAAAGTAAAATGAAGAATGTTTTATCAAATTGTGTGTATCTTACTTAGCTAATTTATTAGCTAACACTTGCTTTTATGAAAATGTTGTGTCCTTCAGGATAAGCAGGTTTGAGCTAGAGAAAGATTTAGCTCGTGAGATGGGTAGAAGAATAAAGGAAGATTAGCATTAGTGTCCCAATGCTTAGACTTCACCTTTAGCCGTTGTTTGGCTACCTCATTTATGACTTGTGTTTATGTAATAATGTTGGCATTTATGTTGGTGCCATAACTTGGATTTCATTTATGTTGTTTCGATGATGCTCTTGGTAACACCATTTTATTAAAGGTACCATCCGTTACGGATGGGGCAGTTTTTAAGTGATCCTTTTCCGCTACGTTTAAACGTCGTTTGGCAAAGTTTTTGAAAATCCAGGTTTTAAAATGACGGGTGTTACATGGTGGTATCAGAGCAATGGTTTAAGTGAACCAAAGACCGAACAAAGCCTTAGGATTTGGACTTAAACCGTAAGGGACTTTGATAGGCTTAAGTAGTGATGCTTTAGCCTTATGTTGAATTTTTTTAGGACGGGTCGGGATGAGTGAGAGTGTAGGATTAAGGCTTTATGTGAAGTATATGTGTTTGTTGATGTAAATTATGTTGATAGCCTTTAGTCCTCTATTTACTCGCTTTATCCGTTGCGAATTATTTTCGTTATTATGATAGACGATTCCTTTAGGTATTGTACCCTATCCTCATGTTGGAGTTAGATAAGTTCGTATTTTGAGTTATATGTGAAGTGTTTGCGAATGAAAGTTAATTGGTAAAGTCGTAAGGCATGCTATGTATTAAGAAAGGTGATTGAAGTTGGAAGATTATGTGAGATAAGATGTGATCAATGATGTTCAGCCCACTAGGTTATTAACAAGGACCACAATGGAAATGAGGTATGAGATGTTATTTACGTAAGGAAAGGTACATTGGTGGAAAAGGTTGTCACCCAAAGGAAGGGTGCAAGACATTGTGATACGCGAATGTTGTATGCGGCAGAAATAGTATATAGTGTTTCATTATTGTGTTATATGTGAATGTGTCTTTGTGTGTGTTTTGTTGTTAAGTTAAGTTTTGCCATGATAGAATGTGTTGGAAATGTTGGAGAGTATGATGTGTGAATATAGTTAGAAGTACACGTGTGAGAAATGATATAGTTACAAATATGGTCCGGAACATAATTGTAAATGTATCATGATGCGGGCGTGTTCATTTGACGATACTCACATTGATTAATGAAAAACATGAAATGAAAGGTGATGAGAAGGGATTGGTTGAAAGTTCGGTTGAATTTCATGTGGTAAATGTGGTAAAATGTTGACTTATACGTGTGTGGGAGGTAGTGAGTAGAGAAATGGAGGTGTTGATATCAAGAGATGATTATGAGGACAGAATCATATTAAGGAGGGGAGAATTGTAACATCCCAAAACTTTTTGACATTGACCGTTAACTTGTCGTTAGTGACCGTTAGTTAATATGTGTTTTATATGTGTTTATGTGATTAAATGATTAACGAGAGATATGTGTTAAAGTGATTAAAAGTAATGAAATTAAGTTAATAATGATTAATAAAGTCATTTAGGGTTCCCGATAGGATACAAGAGTCGTTAAGTGTTCCCGTATGCGTTAAACGAAAAGTTAAGGGACAAAACGAGTTGTAAGGAAATGCGAGGGCCTATATGTAAAGTTTTGAAAGTTGTTCCAGCATATATAAGGCATAAGGCACGACCATAATGCTTAGAAATCAGATCAAAACCCTAGAAAAATCTCACACACAAAACCCTAGGTCAATTCCTCTAGTTCTAGTCGATTTCGGGGGTTTTCGGAAGGGATTTCGCTTGCTTTTTGATCCGTTAATCAAACCTACAGGTATTATATCATTAGTTGATTGTTGATTAAGTTTTAAAGTAGGTTTTGTCCCTGTAGATTCGACCATAAGGGTTGGGGTTGTTTAAAGTTGATGTTTTCGGTTAAAAACGACGTTTTCGTGAGTAAAATCATTAATTGAGTTGGTTAACTATATCAAGATGCTAACTTTAATGTTGAATAATGTTGTTTATATATAAATAAGTGAATCTCAGATGTATAATTAGATCCATGTGTGTTCAATTGTGTTTTTGAACAAAACGTTGCGGTTTCGAGTCGTTTTGATGATCAAAAAGAGGGATTCATGTATGCAATTGATTCAAGGATCAATTGATGTTTTCAAATGCTTAATCATGACCTAATTAATGTGAATTTAATGGGTAAAAGTCGTGGTGGAGGTTTGGGATCCGTTTGGAAGTAGTTTGAGATGAAACGAAATCGAAGTTGCTGGTCGAACCCCGATATGCGGTGCATGGGGATTCCTTGCGGCATAGTTATGTTGATCTAGTGTTTCCGAGTGGAGTGACTAATCACTAATGTTAAAAGCATGACGGGATACAATAAGTGGTCGCTTGAGTGTTTTCTTGCGGCATAGTTGTTGATCTAGTATTTCCGGTGGAGTGACTAACCACTAATGTTAAAAGCATGACGGGATACAATAAGTGGTCGCTTGAGTGTTTTCTTGCGGCATAGTTGTTGATCTAGTATTTCCGAGTGGAGTGACTAACCACCAATGTTAAAAGCATGACGGGATACAATAAGTGGTCGCTTGAGTGTTTTCTTGCGGCATAGTTGTTGATCTAGTATTCCAGGGTGGAGTGACTAACCACCAATGTTAAAAGCATGACGGGATACAATAAGTGGTCGCTTGAGTGTTTTCTTGCGGCATAGTTGTTGATCTAGTATTTCCGGTGGAGTGACTAACCACTAATGTTAAAAGCATGACGGGATACAATAAGTGGTCGCTTGAGTGTTTTCTTGCGGCATAGTTGTTGATCTAGTATTTCCGGTGGAGTGACTAACCACTAATGTTAAAAGCATGACGGGATACAATAAGTGGTCGCTTGAGTGTTTTCTTGCGGCATAGTTGTTGATCTAGTATTCCGGTGGAGTGACTAACCACTAATGTTAAAAGCATGACGGGATACAATAAGTGGTCGCTTGAGTGTTTTCTTGCGGCATAGTTGTTGATCTAGTATTCCGGTGGAGTGACTAATCACTAATGTTAAAAGCATGACGGGATACAATAAGTGGTCGCTTGAGTGTTTTCTTGCGGCATAGTTGTTGATCTAGTATTCCAGGGTGGAGTGACTAACCACCAATGTTAAAAGCGTAACGGGATGCTTAAAGGTGATTAAAGTTGATTAAAGTTGATTAAAGTTGATAAGTTGATAAGATGATAAGTTGACACGTTGATAAGTTGATAAAGATGATATGTTGATATGTTGATGTTTAAAGTAGAAGTAAGTGTGCGCATATGAAGTATGATGATTATAATGACGTTGCCATGTTATGTTTATGATATGTGATGTAATGTTGATAAAGTTGTTGATATGTGATGGCTTGTATGTGCACTTAAGTATGAAATGTCTAGTTCACTGGATACACGTAAGAAATGCTATGAAGTTGTGCACGTTTGAAAGATTAAACGTTGAAGTGGATGTGAAACTAATTAGGTAATGAATATACCTAAAGTTAAGGTAAAGTAAAGATGTTGATAAGTGATTAGTTTAGGTGAAAGTGTAGCCTAAGCTAATAAAGATAAGAAGTCTCGAGCATAAGTTGTGTTAAGCTTAACCCGTGCTAGCTGCAAAGCTAGTGCGTACGTGGTCGCTTGAGTGGCTCCTTGCGGCATAGTTATGTTGATCTAGTGTTTCCGAGTGGAGTGACTAATCACTAATGTTAAAAGCATGACGGGATACAATAAGTGGTCGCTTGAGTGTTTTCTTGCGGCATAGTTGTTGATCTAGTATTCCAGGGTGGAGTGACTAACCACCAATGTTAAAAGCGTAACGGGATGCTTAAAGGTGATTAAAGTTGATTAAAGTTGATTAAAGTTGATAAGTTGATAAGATGATGATAAGTTGATACGTTGATTAAAGTTGATCAAAGTTGATAAGTTGATAAGATGATAAGTTGATAAGATGATGAGTTGATAAGTTGATTAAGTTGCTTACGTTGAGTAAGTTGCTTATAAGTATGATTTATCGTTGATAGGAACAATTAGGAATATGTATTCTACTTGTGTTAGTATGTATACGTGGGATATGTTTACGTGTGTTATGCTAAGTTATGAGATGTTGATTATGTTGAAAGTATATGATGATATGATATGAGATGTTGACTAAGTTGTAAGATATGTTGATATGTTAAGAGATGTTCATTAAGTTGTATGTACTCGTTGATGTGATATGAAATGTGATGGAATGTGGGAAAAAGGGAAGTATGGGTTGATCTATGATAATTGTGGATGAAGTGTAATGTGATCATGTTTTAATAAGTAAAATATGAAGAACTTTTATAAAAGTAAAATGAAGAACGTTTTATTAAATTGTGTGTATCTTACTTAGCTAATTTATTAGCTAACACTTGCTTTTATGAAAATGTTGTGTCCTTCAGGATAAGCAGGTTTGAGCTAGAGAAAGATTTAACTCGTGAGATGGGTAGAAGAATAAAGGAAGATTAGCATTAGTGTCCCGATGCTTAGACTTCACCTTTAGCCGTTGTTTGGCTACCTCATTTATGACTTGTGTTTTATGTAATAATGTTGGCATTTATGTTGGTGCCATAACTTGGATTTCATTTATGTTGTTTCGATGATGCACTTGGTAACACCATTTTATGAAAGGTACCATCCGTTACGGATGGGGCAGTTTTTAAGTGATCCTTTTCCGCTACGTTTAAACGCCGTTTGGCAAAGTTTTTGAAAATCCAGGTTTAAAAATGACGGGTGTTACAACTTTTTGGAAGCCAAGGAGACCAAGAACAGGTTTGAGAAAGCATGGATTAATTTGTTAAAGGGCAAGATCCAGCACAAAGAAAATCTGGAAGAGAAGCTGGGAATTGACCTTGAAGACTCTCAACCAATTGGTTCCTTGAACAAGAGAAGGAGAACTGGCGAAGGGCCATCTGTTTAAGTTCTTCTTCCAGTTATCATCTTGTAATTTTAACTTACTTTCTTGTAACTTATGTAAATTTCAATTTCATGTATATACAAGTTGCCAGATTGTAACCCACAAGATAGATAACAAATTAAATCTAACAAACTCAAAAGAAAAACCCAAGGCATTTAATGATCTATAAAAATGCCTTGGAAAATTTAGATAGATTTAGTCAAACAAGTCCTTCAAGTTCATACTTGTATAGATACAAGAACTTGAAAAGACTTGGCAATATTTCAGGACAATTAGGGGGAATTTGTTAGGTCCAGTTTACTAATAAACTGGAGCGTCTCCAGTTGCATCTGGAGACCTGAAGAATTGTCCAGAAATATATGAAGTCCAGTTGCAATGTACAGTTAATGCAACTGAAGACTTCCTCCAGTTGAGATCTGAACAAACCTGAAGACATTCCAATTGAAGTCGAAGACAACAAGTGGAAGATAGAGAATGACAATGGCAGCGAAGCCCAGTTGGTATTCTATTCAGATGGAGATTGTCAGTTTAAAGCCTTTACAATGCTTTACACTGATTACGAGGAAGACCTTTTTGCTTTATGTACCTTTATCCGGATAATAGCATTTATCTATGTATAAAGTACAAAAGTACATAAAGCAGGTTGGATAAAGTAACTTTATGTCATACTTTATCTAGCATTTCAAAGGAAGTCAAATTGTTTCCTTAAATGCTCTCAACCATATTTGTACGATAAAGTTGGAATCCCAATACCAACTTTATCTATAAATAGAGGTCTTTGCAAAACCCTACTTTGCAGTATCTTGGTGAGCTTGTGCAATATTCTCTCAATCGCAAAAAGGAACATTTCACAACTTTAAGTGTTTCGATTGTTTAGAGAATTTCCAAGTATTAGATCATTGTATTTCATAGGTTGTTAGGATATTTACATCTTTGTATTATCTTGGTTCCGCAACAACCTTGTAATTTATTTAACCTTAATAAATAAATTACACTTGAAAAATTACATCTTGATCTCACCAGATTTACTTACTTGTATTTATATATTGCATTGTTGATTACTTATTTGTTATTGTCACCTTTATAAGTAATCTATCCAGAACCTGGTATACTGTTCACTGCAACTGGTCGTCTCCAGAACAGTGAATGTATTGCAAAGTTAACTCACCATTGACATAGAGGTGTCTTCAGTTAGTACTATCTATTGAGTTGGGACTTACACGCCCTCTTTTTCCTTGCTACATTCACCCTCTGCTGGTTTGATACATTCACCTTTTTCTTTTGCCAACTTCAAATTCCTTACCTTTCTTCTTTCTATCTTCTCTTTATTTCCTTTCTTGGTTGAACACCTACCTTCCTCCACATTTCTATCACATTTCACTATCAATGAATGACTGTCATTTTTGTAGTACCATAAATGAAAGCCATTAACTACAACATAATTAACCAATGCAAACTTCAAGTGTTTTGGTGATTCAAATCTCATTCCCAACACTAGTTTCATAAGGTTCCAAGGTTGGGTTGGATCATGGGCAACGTATCTCACACCATCTATAATTCTGTACTTAAAGAGGATATGCTTATCTTCTTGTTCATCTATTCTTAAACCCTCAGTGTTGCTCTTCCCTTCTCTAACCCTCCTACTCGTACGAATACAATTACCATCACACAAAAAGTATGAAAACTTATCTTTCATGTTTCTCTTTGGAATCCTAACTTCTTCTTCACCTTCCAAATCAAGTTCTATATACTCTGGTATATCTTTTCTTATCTCAAATTCATCATCAGAGTGTGCAGATTTAGGATCACAAAAAAAGGGTATACCTTTAATCATCTCAATGATGTCTTCCTTGTTATGGTCAACATAAAGATCTATTTCATCACCATTGGCAATCCCTGTTTCAGTGAATCTTTTCATATCATCATCATTCTAAAGCTTTAACAGTTGTGTAAATGAATGGGAAGGACTCTTGTAATATAACTTCCAAGTATCATTAACTGGAGACATCTTACGAACAAATTTAACCAACTTATTATAGGTAAACCCACGAAAATCAATGTCATTAACAACATTAGTGATACCACCATGATACCTAAAAGGGTTATAGATGAAAATGTCGTTTCGATACACATTGACAGTTAACAATAACCTTCTGATTCGATCTTTGTTTATATACAAAAAAAAAATTGAAAAAAAATAACTAGGGTTCCAAAATTAGGGATACAATCCTGATGTTTTTTCCAGATTATTGAACACCGCCTTCGTTGATTTAGAATAATTGCTACTCTAGGGTTGAATTACGTTGGGATTGAGATTATTGGGAGGGAATTGCTTGTCGAGTGGTATTCATCAAGGGGGTTATTGGGACTTTGGGAGGGAATGAGGTATCTGGTGTGGTGAGTTATAATGAGTTAATTTTAGACCACCCATTGCAAATCTCAGCCACTCATTTTTCTTTTTCTTTTTTCCATTTCACTTACACATATGTAAGTGTCGCGATTACATTTTCGTAAATACTGACTCATTTTATTTACTTACACATGTGTAAACCAGTGCATTTGATTTTGAATAATATTGTTTTACACATGTGTAAATTGTATATTTTTGACAATACACTTACACATGTGTAAGTAAATAAAAGAAGTCAACATTTACGAAAATGTGACAGCGTCACTAACAATTGTGTAAGTGAACGAAAAAAAATTGAAAATGAGTGGCTGATATTTGTTCTGCGGTCCCTTTTAGAAGGGGGGGGGGGCTCAAATTATCATTCCCATATATATATATATATATCAAATTATCATTCCCATATATATATATATAATCAAAGAAGTTTGGACATAACCATTGCACTAACTTTTGAAGTTAAACAAGAAGTTGTAGAGAGAGCAGAAGAAATGTAATTATTCTATAATAATCCTTACTCTCTCTCTCTTTAATATAAATCAATTTGGTCACAATCTGCTTTTATTATGCTTTGTTGATAAATTCTCTTAGAATAGAATAGTGAAAAAGAACCCAAAAGATTCAAAAGGTCACACTAGCAAATAGTTTAATATTTCTAGTCCTTTGTAAGCTGATATGTAAGTATAGCGTGTTGGGTTTTGTCATCAACAAATAAGGAGGTTTGTTGAGTCCTAATGTATTATATTAATTTGGTGATGACAAATCTGATAGGAAACACTTGTAAATCTTTTGTGTTCTTGTAATCTGATCTAAGTCAGTCTGAGCTGAGTCGGCTTGAGACATCCTAATCTGTTGAAATTGTGAGAATATTCCAATATATTTATACGACCATTTATCTATGAACCTTTAGGTCGCACACGAAGAACGGGGAGGGCTTAATTGAACTTTATCTAAATAACAAAAAATCCATTAGAAATGAAAATAACTAAAAGTTTCCAAAAATAGATTTGGAAATGACGAGCGGGTCAGAACCGTGAATCGGGTCGAAAATCGGATCGGATATCAAGCACCATGAGTCGACCCATGGGGGTCCCACTAGGTTGGCGTCGAGCAAAGGAAAGGGGGGAAAGGAAATTTTATGGAATTTTTCTATGTCCCACATTGCTTGAAGGATGGAAACCTAAAGGTTTTCTTTTCTTATAAATACAACTCTTTTTCCTCTTTTAAGCCTTGCACCTAATTCTATTCTCCTTTTCATTGGGAATTCGACACCTACACTCTAGGTGGAGAGCAAACCGTTTGTTATTTTTCAGTGGGTTTATTGTTATAATGTAAAGTTATAGCTAGCACTTAGTTAAGTGTCGTATATCCGTTCGTGTGTACATGGCAAGTTAGCTTCGTTATTCTTGTCTAAGAATAACATCGTTGAAGGTTTTTCTAAAAGGTTAGTAGTTCTTTCTTTCTTTTAGTTGTTTAGTTATTATATGCATGCGCGGTAGATATCTTGGCTAGGGAGTTAAATTGTTTAATTGTTTTATTACATGTTTCCGTATTTGCAATTAACTAGGTTAATTACTTGTTCATTAGTTATTATTTAGATAGAATTAGTATGTTTTAAATAATTAAATGGTTTTATATATTTACAAATTAAACCCTCATGTTTTATAAAAGATTAAAATACAACCCTTGATAACAATGTTTATTCATGGAATAAGCGTCTTTTTAGTTAATAAAATCCCAACATAATCTAACTAAGATCACGCTTCATATCACTAATGTAATATCAAATGGAAGTAAGTGTTTTTCAAGCTGCATCAACATGTTCATAGCAATCAATCCAAGTCAAAGAGAATGATTGAAGATAGAAGATCAAGTTGGGTGTGGAAGTCAGCTTGCGATTACCAGACACTTTGAGACACTTGGACAGATTGAGGTCTAACAAGGACCTCAGTGTTTTGTCTTACTTATGCTTGTCCATTCTCTAATTGGCTGGGAGAAGACGCATGGTGGTACAATGGGGGACCACTCATATCAAAATATCACGATCAAATATCCCCTTTTACAAGCCAATAAAAGATCAATACGTGGACGATTTGGACACCAATGGAAGCAGGGAACCCGCCATAAAAGCCCATTTCCTTAGCAACACATGTGTGACATTCATGAGAAACAATCTTCACATAAGTTTTATTGCTCTTACACACAGCTTAGCCTGTAAAAGATCAACTTTGGCTGATTCTTTTGAGTGGAAATTCATTGGTTGTAATTTCTAATTTCAACTGAGTTGTTCAGATATGTATAGATTATCTTGTTCTGTAACAAACATGTAATTCTTTGTATAGATTCATTCTTAAAAAGGAGTTACATTAGTAATTACATTTCGTGTTGAAGTTTCTTTTTAATTACTTGCTTTACTGTTTTAATAGATTCTAATTTTTGCATTTACTTTTACATTCTTGAATTAGTAAAACATTTTTTAAAAATTTAATAAAGATCGAATCAAGTTGTAATCAAACCCCGTCTACAACTAATCTGTGTCAATTATACCTTGCTATATTGAGTCACTTGGACCAATCAGAACACCATTAATATGATCAGACTTTTGTTTGGAGTTGCCGAAAAAGTATAATATAGGGATTTGGAGTGCAAATGAACTTGTGCTTGGATGGTTTATTTTGGGGTAAAGGGGGTATATCTATAAATGGGTGGATGAGCATTATATTACCTAACTTCCCACCACGTGACACTCACATGTCCTCGTTAACGGAATAAAGTAAACGTCTGTCAACCATTGGACCAAAATCGCCACCAACATATGAAAACCGGACCAAAATCGCCACTTTGGCATAAGTTGGACCAGTCTTGCTAAACGTGTGATATTACTGGGACAAAAAATGCAATTTGTTCTACATCTAGTAAAACCTCTATAAATTAATATTCGATAAATTAATATCTCGATAAAATTAATAATTTGTCAAGTCTCAACTTAAGAGAAGTATTGTAAATTAACACTAGATTAATTAATTCTCGTTATATTAATAAAATATCTTGATATCAACACTATTAATTTATAAAAGTTTTATTGCATATTGTTTTTCAAAAATAAAAATAAAAATTATGCTTTTAATAATATTGTTTATTTGTGTCTGTTCGAAATTTTGTTTACATAATGTTATACGGAGTTTTTTGTATAATTTTTTGCTTGAAATTTAATATAGTAAGAAATATATTATTCTTAAGAATATTCAAAACTTTGCCGTCACCTTCAAGCCACCAATATTGATTAGTGTGAAAACAAAAAAAATAAATTAAATTGACCGGCTCGTACACGATTAATTAAAAGAATTTTTCAAAATTGCTATATCAAGTAGTCATAAAAGCTCGTATCATCGAAGAATTTTCCGAAATTCCTCTAAATTCCATTTTACATCAACCATGTTAATATTTAACAAAAAAAACTGATTTTAGCGTTATTCTTCGTTATCTATACTATCTTATAAAAAAATAACTCTCATGTTGAAAGCTACATGAGTGAAAATGTCTAAAATACTCTTAATGATTAAATTACACTATCAATTCTTTATTTTTTAAAATATCTACATTAATCATTTACATCAATTACTTTTATATCAATTATTTACCTCACTCAACGCCGCCTCCACCACCAACAGCCGTCCCCCACCACCACACCGTCGCCACCGCAAACACCATCGCATTGCGCGAGTACCGTGCTAATTACAGTATTGGAAATTTTATTCACCTTTTTGTATTGTCAAGATATAATATCCCCTACTTGCGATGACATTATGACAACGCAAATTTCACTATAAACAGTAGCTAGGTACCAAAGAAATCTTGTCAACAAAAGGAAGATATAGCATGGACAAATTACCTCAAAGACAACATGATCGATCCAATGTACATATAAATCAAGCAAGAAAGTATATGGCAATAGGAATATGTATAACTCTTGTCTCTTGTATTGTAATCTTTTTTTGGTTATGTATCATGTGTACTATGCGTCTACGCCTTAATTACTAGTAAAACAATGTCTATGTAAATTTATTACTAGTGTATGGGTTCTTTAAATTTTGTATATATATATATATATATATATATATATATATTTAAGGGAGTCGATAAAGATATCTCATTTTCTAATAATTATTACTACCACAATGCGACATATATCGGTCATTAAAACATGATGGTAAAAGTTTGAGCTTGTGATGTGTATATGCGCATTATATTGTAAAATGTAAGAAAGGTGTAACATTTTCCACGTCTGGTGGAGACTTGTCACATTTAAAGATTCATTGTACTATATATATATATTTAATAACAAATGCCTCCACACCACATTTTATAGTAGCGAAATCATGTCAAAACTCTCTAGCAAACAATTTTTTGTCGTCGTCCCATTTTATCTCATTTACTCGGTGAAAATTCTCATCCTAGCTCAACCAGTTTTGGTTGTCGAACCAATTTGTGACTACGTCGCCAATTTCACAACAAATAGTAGTTTTAATACGAATCTTGATCGTGCCCTTGCCGTTCTTCCCACCACCAACTCGGGTTATGGGTTTTTCAATAGCTCGTGGGGCCAAAATCCCGATAGAGCCTATGCCATAGCCCTTTGTCGGGGCGACACTGACTCTATTTCATGTACTGATTGTGTAAATTACTCGATTGTGAACTTGACTACGGCTTGCCCCAATCAGAATACAGCACGTGTATATTATGAAAATTGTATGCTTAGGTACTCCAGTAATAATATTTTGAGAACTACCGAAGTAGATTTTCCTATATGGGATCCGAGCAAGAATAATGCTACGGATCCTGTCGAATTCCATGAGGATATGTTAAAACTGATGGACAACTTGACTGTTGTTGCGGCTAAAGGTGGTCCGTTGTTGAAATACGCTGCAGACACAACGACACGGTCTGATAAAACCAAGATTTACGGGCTTGTGCAGTGTACCCCAGATCTAACCAGCCAACAATGTACTAATTGCTTGAAAGATGCTGCTAGTGTAATAGCTGGCCCTTGTTGTTTTGGGAAAATTGGGGTGAGGGTATATTTCCCTATGTGCTATTTAAGGTATGAAGATTTTCGGTTTTATAATGATGCGCCCAATATTCCTTCACCTCCGTCTTCACCACCACCGTGGCAACCATCTCCAACTGGTATGTTTGATAAAAACTAAATATTGCATACGTTATTTTTGCAAATATGACAAGATTGAGTATTATTGTTGTTTCATCAGCGGTGTTTACACTCAGATGTTTTTCATGTGTACACAAATATATCATCTTATTTATTTATTAAATCTGACGCGATTGAGTATTATTGTTGTTTCTTCCAACCAAAATATTCATTGAATCATCACCGGTGTTTGTACTAGGATGTTATTCATGTGTACACAAATATATCATCTTGTCATATTTATGCACTAAATCCACCTACCAATTTATGTGTAACCATTAGTCTTCTATGACACTGGTCTTGTAGGAAAAAAAGCACACTCAACTCGGATAGTAACATCTATCGTCATTGCCACGGCTGCTTTGGTGGTAATAATCGCATCTGTTTGCACCTTTGCGATGTGGAAGAAGAAAAAAAAGCTAGAAGAAATTATAGAAGAAACTTATAAAGGTAAGTTTTTCAATTTACGTTTCAATATGTTTATGCGACATAATTTTCCAGTTTGCCGCAAAAGTTGAAAGAAACAACCATTTACAAAGTGGTGGTTGAAATATCATTACATAAATTAAAATTAAACATTACATAAATTAAATTAAGCAATAAAAAACTCTCATTCTCACATTTTCTAACTTGTCATTGTCACATTATCATCACATCATTTTCATTTAATTAAAACACAAAATAATTAATATAACATTACATTAATTAAAATTCCATTACATAAATTAAAATTAAACATTACATAAATAAAAATTAAACATTAAACATTTCAGTGGTTTTCGGGAAGGTTTCGAATGTGTCCAATTAGATCGTGTTTTTATTCATTGTGGATCCGTCTGTCACGAATTTCCCATTTCATTTTTCATCCCATGAACTTCGGCCTCTGCTAGGGAGGTCTTCTTGATTCACCAAGTAGTCTTCTTCTTTAGTTTCACTGATTGCCTGACTGTTGTTTTTGATAACCATGTTGGGTAAAATGACACAAGTGTACATGATTCGTTTAATTTTGTTGACGCTGTATAGTCGGACATGTTGTCTAATGATTCCCTAACGGCCTTGAAGTACCCCGACTACTTGTTCCACGTCTTTTCTTACAATTTCCGGGTATTTTGAAAAGTTCATGTTCTTTGGTTTGGACACTTAAACGACTTAACAAGTGTCCCCCACTCCGTCAGCCAAATCATACCCCTTTGTAAATTTTTGCAACGTACACTTGGGAGTATTACCACTAAGTAACTCGTGAAACAAATAATACCTTGACATATACGGAAGAGCATTTGTTTTCTTATCCGAAATCGACATTGAGAGTAATTGTTGGGGAAAACTGGTGTCGGACTGAAGTAATCGTTCCACAAACTACTGGTGGCATACGGATAAACTTCCAGTGGCTTGTTCTTCGTCTTCTATAACATCAACAAACGTGCTAATGATTTCCCGATTGAAAAATGATTGGACTCTATTATATACATCGACTAACTTTTGGTAATCGGAATCAGACATTGTAATAAATATTTCATGTGTTTTGAGGGTAAAGACTTTGTAGTGTGTACTGTTTGAAGTTTATGTATGTATCTATAGAAGAATGGAAAAGGGTGGAAAAGAAAACAAAAAATTTTTTAAAAAATGTTTAAACGGTTATATAGCCGTTGTATGCAAATGAGATTTACAATCTCACTCACCATTCTCATGTCTTCTTCAAGCCGTAACGCGAGAACTCTACCGAGAACGTGGTCGTGACAATAGCGTTCTGAGAACGCGGGTCCAGAACGGCCAAGGACGTGTACGAAAACGGTGGTGACGATAAGATATGCGAGAACGCAAAAATTTGAGCCGAAAGCGACTCTATTGGCACAGGCCTTAATAGTAGAAACCTTTTGTGACATCCTTTTTGCTAGATTATGTGTGCACTACAACAAATATGTCATTTCCTCATACTTGTTTTTCCATACCTTTAAAAAGTGTGAAAAATTTTGTTAATTTATTCACATTTAAAAGTGTGTAGAAATAATTTACATTTCAAAGTGTGAAGAAATTTAAAAAATCACAATATTTACACACTTATACATGTGGAAAAGAAAGTTCACACTTTCAAGTGTGTAAAAATATATCAATTGTTCACACTTAAGAGTGTGAAAGTTAATTTGTAACACTTATTTTCTTCACACATGGAGGGTGTGAAGAAATCATGTGTTACAAATTGACTTTCACACTTTTAAGTGTGAAAATATTTGACAATTGTTCACACTTTTAAGTGTTAACATTTTGTTTACACACTTATAAGTGTGAAAAAATTATAACTTTTGAAATTTATTCACACTTTTAAATGTAACTTTTTTCTACACATTTTTATATGTGATTAAATTCATAAATTTTTTCACATTTTTTATAACAAAGTGTGAACAAATGAAATTTTTTTTAAGTGGTGATATAGTATGCCAAACAAACAATTGAAGATTAAATATCCAAACAAACAATCAATTAATGGGCTAAAATTGATAACATTTGTGCTCTCACCATGGATCTTTGACAACACCACCAATCAAATTTTGAAACCAACAAATGGAAGTGACGATTAAGCGACAAACAATTAAATTCAATTGAAAATAAAATATGTTCAAATAAAAAAGCACGGGTATCATATTATCATTTTACACTTTAATATTATACAGAGTATAGATATAATTAATGTAATACCTAGTCGAGTTGAGCTCAAAAGTATCGAGTCGAACATGAATTTATCAAGCTCATTCTACTACTTTTGATTAATATTTAACTTGATATCTTAATCGAGTTGAGTCAAAACGAGCACCGTAGGCTCGAGCTTAAAAACAAAGACACGATCTAGCTTGAGTCGAGTTTCAAGCTTCAACTTTGGTAATCAAGTCGAGCTCGAGCTTAGCAATGTGTTGACTCGACTCATTGAGTTACACCCGTTCTAACTTCTAAGTCTAATAAAACTATGCATTATGCCAAAGGATCAATCTGTATATTTCAGTAGAGATGATAGAATGGGTTTTTATATTCATTACAAACTGAAAGTGAAAAGACGATGCGATAATAAAAAAAAACAAGAACTAGGCAGAACTATAAAAAGGACCTATCTATATATATGGTAAGAAAATAAAGCATATCTTTACTCCCCTTCAAGTTGGAGCATGGAGGTCTTGAATGCCCAACTTGTCAAGTAACGTGCGTAACTGATGAGTAACCAAAGGCTTCGTGAGCACATCGGCAATCTGTCTTTTACTGCCAATTTGCATCGGTTGTATTTCTTTGGACTCAACGCGTTCTCTAACGAAGTGACAGTCCATTTCTACATGCTTGGTTCGTTCGTGAAATACTAGATTGTTTGCTATATGGCGAGCAGCTTGATTATAAAAAAACAAGGGTGTTGGGCCGATGGGAGTGAGTCCAAGAAAGCTAAGGAGCCACCTCATCCACAACACCTCACTAACCACATTTGCCATTGCTCTATACTCTGCTTCGGCGGATGATCGTGAAACAACAGACTGCTTCTTTGATTTTCATGAAATGGGAGCACCACCTAAAAGAAGTAGATAACCAGTTCGTGACCGCCTTGTGAAGGGACAGCCAAGCCAATCCGAGTCGCAATAAGCGGTGAGATTTGTTCCTCCCCCTTTTGGAATTAAAATACCTTGACCTGGTGTTGTTTTAAGGTATCGTAGAACACGATTAGCAGCTTCCATATGACTTTTTCTCGGCTCACTTACAAATTGACTTAGAATGTTGACGGCGCACGTGATGTCAGGTCTTGTTGCTTGCAAGTAAAGAAGTTTACCAACTAGCCGTCGATACAGGTTGGCATCAACTCGTGTCTCGTCATCACACTTGCCAAGTTTTAAATTCTGCCCCATTGGAAATGGACTTGGTCGACAACCCAACATCCCCGTTTCTTCCAAAATATCTAGCGTGTATTTTCATTGACTTAGGACCATTCCATCCTTCGTTCTAGAAACTTCTATCACAAGGAAAAACTTCAAAGGGCCCCGATCTTTGATGCTAAATTTCTTGTTAAGAAAGTTTTTCATTTCCTGACTTTTGCTCGAGTCATTTCCCGTGATAATAACGTCGTCAACATAGATGAGCGCAGCAACAAAAACATCTTCTCTCTTGAATATAAACAATGAATGGCCAGCCCCTGTTTGCTTGAAACCGATCTCAATAAGCGAATTTGTGAATTTTTTATACCAATTCCTTGATGCTTGTTTGAGCCCATAAAGTGATTTCTTTAGTTTGCACACTCTACTATCGTTTGGTTTTCTGAATCCTTGAGGTACCTTCATGAAAACTTCTTGTAACTCCCCATGCAAGAAAGCATTGTATACATCAAGTTGGTATATATACCACTCCCTTTTCACAGCAACAGTTAGGAGAGTCCGAATGGTCACGAGTTTTGCGACTGGTGCAAAGGTTTCATGAAAGTCTACCCCTTCCATTTGTGTGAAACCTTTGGCAACAAGGCGAGCCTTGTACCTTTCGATGTCTCCATTCGGTTTATATTTGATTTTGTACACCCACTTGGAGTCGATTGCCCATTTCCCTTCCGGTAACTCTACTAAAGTCCAAGTCTTGTTGCTCTCAAGGGCTTGGATTTCTTTCTTCATGGCGTCTATCCATTTTGGATCTTGAGCAGCTTGATTAAAATGCTTTGGCTCGCTACTTGATGTAATGGCAGCTAGGAATGCTTTGTGTGACTTAGTGAACTTATCATAAGAAATATAGTGTGTTAAGGGATGTACCGTTGAGAATTCTTGTGAGGAAGCAGGTTGCTGGTGGTCAATGGAAGAAGGAAGCTCGACCTCGTAGTCATCAAGGTGTTTTCGACGAAATCTTATTCGTTTTCTTTTTGCTGCTCTTCGGTGAACTCAACTTCGGTTGTTATACTTTGACCAGGTTGTTCATTTTCAACAGTAGGTTCAAAGTTATGTTGAGCTTATCCACTTACCTCCATTCTCTCATTCTCGATGTTGGCTTGGGGCCCAATCACTTCTTCTGATTCATTGGATGAGCTATTTTGAGCATTTGGTTGTAGTCTATCATCCTCATTCCTACTTGTATCTCTTTCTAAGTTGACTTCATTATGGGTAGCAGCATGCTCTGACCCATATTGGGCCTCTGTTACATAGCCATCAACCCATTTGTTGGGTAAAACAAATATTTCTTCTTTTTCAATTTTCTCATTTGCTTAAGGGAAAATCTCTTCTATAAACTTCACATCTCTTGAAGTAACAATTTTATTATTTTGTAGATCCAAAATCTTGTATCCTTTTGTTCCAGGTGGATAGCCTAGAAAAACTCCTGGTCTCCCCTTCATCACGAATTTATCTCCCTTTGTCTCTGTGCTTTTGTAGTAAGCAAGACAACCAAAAACTCTCATATACTCGTAATCGGGTTTATGGCCGTACAATATTTCGTACGGCGTCTTGTTTTCAATAACTGCCGACGGCAAACGATTTATCACATATGTAGCCGTTAGAATGCATTCACCCCAAAATCTCGTGGGTAAGTTTGCCTCAAATTTTAATGCTCGTGCCGTTTCCAACAAGTGCCTATGTTTCCGTTCCACCACGCCATTTTGTTGTGGCGTATGTGGGCAGGTTGTTTCAAGCACAATTCCTTGTTTCGCATAAAAGTTGACCATATGATTTGATGTAAACTCTCCACCGTTGTCACATCTTATTCTTTTGATATTTTTCTCAAATTGTGTTTGCACCATTTTGTGAAAAAAACTCAAGGCAGGTGCTTGCTTCATGTTTGTGTTTGAGGAGAAATACCCAAGTTGCCCGACTGAAATCGTCAACTATTGTTAAAAAATAGCTTGCACCCGTAAAGGATGGCGTACGGTATTTACCCCAAATGTCACAATGCAATAAATCAAAGCAAGCATGAGCTTTAGTTTTACTAACAGGAAATGGTAGTCTAGCAAACTTAGCCTTAATACATGAATCACAAAAAAAATTAGAGTGCTGAGGGGAATTTTTGAGGAAGTCAACATATTGTATTTTGGAATTTGACGGGTGACCTAACCTTTTGTGCCATGTGCCGAGTGTGGTCATCATGGCTTGCCTCTTGTCTCCCATCAGTTACATCTCGTATAGACCATCTTTGTATTGACCCACTCCAATCAATGCCCGTGAACGTAAACTCTGCATAACAACAAAATCTGGGGAAAAAATTACGGCGCATTGGAGATCTCGTGACAATTTACCAACCGATAATAAATTGCATTTAAACTTGGGAACATAGAGAATGTCTTTAACCATTATCCCGTTGGACAGAATATGATTTCCTCTACCTTCAACAGCGATGGCTTCACCATTGGGTATAGTGACGGGGGATTCATAACTTCTCTTTTTCTTGTCTCTTAGTGATGAATCATCACATATAATATGTTCGGTTGCTCCAAAGTCAAAGATCCATTTTCCTCCTTTACAGATGTTACCTCCTGTGTTAGCAACGGGTGAGTTTTCTTTTGTGACGATGTCATCTTTACTCTTGAACATGTTCACAAATTGTTGGTATTGTGCCTCTGTTAAACCCGGAATAGGGGAAGCTATTTGATCATCGCAGATCATGACTTTCTTTTAGGGTTTCGTTTTTGGTTTTTGTTTTTTTTTTTTTTTTTTTGTGTATGGTGATCTTCTAAAACCGCTCTGGTACCATAATAAAACTATGCATTATGCCAAAGGATCAATCTGTATATTTCAGTAGAGATGATAGAATGGGTTTTTATATTCATTACAAACTGAAAGTGAAAAGACGATGCGATAATAAAAAAAAACAAGAACTAGGCAGAACTATAAAAAGGACCTATCTATATATATGGTAAGAAAATAAAGCATATCTTTAGAATGAGCTTGATAAGTTTATGGATACATGAATAGAATTAACCATATGACCTTGACATTGTTGCTTTTTTTTCTTCTCTAGATCTAAATAGAGATATGAGCATCACCAAATCTTTAGAATATGAGTTTTGTACGGTGAGGGAAGCAACAAATGATTTTTCCGAAGACAATAAGATCGGACAAGGTGGATTTGGATTGGTTTACAAGGTACATACATACATACATATTTGAAGTGACGCAGAAATATGGCTTCGATATATTTCTAAGACATTGAGAAATTGAATTGACAAATGGAGGCAGGAAGCTAAACAAGTATTAAAATGAAACAAATAAAATAAATTTTTTCTCTTAGCTGAATATCGTTGTGCATCATGAAAATTTTTGTGAAAGAGGTGTATATACTTGCGTTCTATGAATCTTCGAGCATCAATTTTATCATGATTCAATTGTCAAAATCTTATCTTATTTGTTCTATATTAATACCTGTTTTACAATAACCAACCCCTATATCTGATATAATTTTATAAAGGGAAAGCTTGATGATGGAAAATTAATAGCTGTGAAGAGACTGTCAAGAGAATCTAGACAAGGTGAACAAGAATTCAAGAATGAGGTGTTTTTAGTCGCTAAGCTTCACCATCGCAACTTAGTTGGATTGCTTGGTTTCAGCATAGAAGAAACGGAAAGAGTCCTCATTTACGAGTATTTTCCGAATGAAAGTCTAGATAAATATTTATTCGGTAATGAAAACATTCTTCTAAAGGCACTAGTTAATCTCCTTGATTACATACTATGTGCATTTTTTTAACATCAGAAATTAAGTGTAGATCCAAACAAGCGAACACTTCTTGAATGGGATGATAGCTACAAAGTCATAGAAGCCATTGCTAGAGGACTACTTTATCTTCATGAAGACTCGCGTCTAAGAATCATCCATCGTGATCTGAAAGCTAGTAACATTTTGTTGGATGGTGAAATGAATGCCAAAATCACAGATTTTGGTATGGCAAGATTGTTCGACCCGGATGTAACTCAATTCAAGACAAGCAGGGTAGTCGGAACCTAGTATGTTTACGATCTTTTAGCCTACTTACTTTTCATTCACTTGATACTATACATGTTTACCATCCAGTGATAACTTTATGTTATTTAGTGGTTATATGGCTCCGGAATATGTGATGCACGGTGAATACTCAGTGAAGTCAGACGTTTTCAGCTTTGGAGTGTTGATCTTAGAGATAATAACAGGTCAACGAACCCAAAGTTTCAAAGACAAGGATGGTAATAGTATCTACCTTCTTAGCTATGTGAGTATACCTGAGATTCATTTTTGAACTTTTTACCTATGTAAACCAACACACTTTTGCTATCTTACATAACATCAAGTCATCAATAATATAAAAATTACTTGCACACTTTTAGGCGTGGAGATGTTGGCGGGATGGAACTGCATCGGATATAATAGATCCCATATTGCTGAAAGGGCCGAACTCATTAACGGACATCCTCAGAAGCATTCACATTGCATTATTATGCATTCAGAAAAATGCTGTAGACAGACCAACCATGTCTTTGGTTGTTCTTATGCTCAGTAGCGTCTCCCTCACTCTACAAGTACCATCAGAGCCTGCGTTTTTTATTCACGATAATGTTGAGAACTTAATAGTACCTATTAATAATGAATACGATGCTTCAGAGAAGGGTATTAATAGAAGATCTGGATCATCTCAGTTTTCGGTAAATGAGGCTACTATCTCAGAGATGAATCCTCGGTAGCTGTCAAAGATGTAATTATAGATGAAGTCTACTAGCTCCTCAAAAATATGTTACTAGAGTTTATTATGCTGTTTTGAAAGTAACAAACTAACGATATATAGGTGCTATTTAATTTGTTATTAAAAAAATAAAAGATAATGCTATTTTGAGAATTAATAGAAAGTTCTACTATGATAATCGATCAAATTAGTTAACAAATTGCATTTGATCGAGTTTAATTATGTTAAAAAGGTTAGTCCATGACGAACATGACAGCGGAAAAAGCATGATGATAAATTGATCAAAATTAAACTTGTAGTTGTTAAACAAAATATTTATGGTTCATTGTTCTCATCACTACGACATAGCCATATGTCGAGAGATGAGATGGAACCACATTGGATATAGTTCTGTTAGGATTCAAGCACAATTATCATATAAATAATCACGAGTACGCAGCGGAAAGAATCATATGCAATATAATTAATTAACAAAGTAAAGAATAGAATATGTACCTTTTAGCTTAGCTTCCAATACAATTAATAATGAGATTATTATTATTAGTTAGGGTTTAAAGTAAAACCCCTCTACGATCGCACACTTGACACCCCTATGAATGTATGCTAGTACCCGATCACGAACTCACAACCCTTTTGTGTTTATCCCTTGAAGTCGAACCAAACAAACCCGAAAACCCTTTTTCTTTGCTACCTACGGCCGAACCAAGAGAAGAGAGAGAGGAGAAAATAGTTAGGGTTTTTCCACAACTAACTTACAAAAACCCTTAACCTTTAAGCCCTATTTATAGGGTTAATTGTTAGGGTTTTAAACTTGATGGGCAAGTTTAGTAAAGGCTTTCCAAAGCCTCTCAAAACCAGCCCCCTATAGTGGAAATTAGGAAGTTTCCTTAATTCTTAATTTTCACTTAAGTCCTTCTCTTTTTAATGTATTTAATTAATAAACGTTTATTTAACTTTTAACGATCGTTTATTAATCATTTCGTGAACATATTAATTAATATATTACATTAACATATTAATTAATTACATAGAGTATACGTGTCATTTCGTGTGACCCCGTAGGCTTAAATATTTCCGGACATGCGTTTATTTAACGTGATCATATTCCAACAGCTCCCACTTGAGCATGTTATATAAAGGCAATAACATTGGTTAGCGTCTAGCAACACGCCAATGCTTCCGGAAATATTTAAGTATAGTTTCTTAAAGTATTTTGAAACGGTTTCAGTGTTTATTATCCCTTTGTTTCAGATACCTTGTTAATTATGGATATGGATCAATGTCATTCCATAATTTAACGATTCTATTTCTCATTTCTACAACTAATTAAGATTACCAAATTAATCGAGACCACATCTGGAGTTCATTTGGGTACGGCCGTACAAACATATTAATTAATCAATGAGGGCGCCAAATGGTATCATTCTTCAGTTGCAAATTGAAGGAACAAATCCTATTTTGACTACACGTGTTAGTCATGTCATTTCACTACATTTATGAAAATAGCCCTTTGTTACTACCTTATTCAGGATAGTTAGAACTATATCAAGAAAATGCAATCCACACATGCATAACCTGCTTGTATCTCAAGTCTAAGGATAAATAAAGCAACCATTTCACGAATTTCACTTAATGACACCGATCCATAAAGTGATGATTCGTTAAGTGGGGTAGTCCGATATGCATCTCTATGGATATCATGTGAGTTTGGTAGGACCATCTTCAAATATTCCTAAGAATATTACCAATCACTCAGATTTGTCTTAGTTTAACTATATTCCCATATAGTTAATCGACAATGGACATTTAGAATATTTAAATATTCATGGATTTAAACATGCAAATATATGATACAATTATATATTGAAATGAAAACAAACATACCAAGTACTTTAATTCATTTATTAAAATAATAATTGTTCAACATCCCTTATCCAAATACCAATCACAGATTTACATGATATAACTAGCTAATTTAAGTCATATGCCCCCGGCATGCTTATTGAGCTTTCCTTTTGACAAAGCCTTTGTAAAAGGATCCGCTAAGTTACAATCTGTGTGAACTTTGAGTAAATTGATTTCACTTAGTTCGATTTGCTCACGAACTTAATGATATCTTCTTTGGTAATGTCTGGCACCTTTCTGAACTCCGGGTTCGTTGGCAATGATGATTGCACCAGTATTGTCACAATACATATCCAAAGGTGTGTTATTTGAGGGCATCACGTCAAGCCCAGAAATAAACTTTCTAATCCAGACAGCTTCCATGGCAGCATCTGAGGCGGAAATATACTCAAACTCTGTAGCAGACATAGCAACTTTGGTTTGCTTCTGGCTCTTCCAATCCACCGCGCCTCCATTTAAAACGAAGACGTATCCCGACTGAGATTTTGTATCATCTTTATCAGTCTGAAATCCAGCATCACAGTATCCAGTCACTTTAAGCTCTGTATCGGGATTTCCTCCATACACCAGAAATAAATCTTTAGTAGCACGCATGTACTTAAGAATATTTTTCATAGCAGTCCAGTTGTAACATCTCAATCTTTTAATTAACGGTTGACTCGAGTCGTTAAGTCAACATAACGTGTATGTTAAGCTTATGGTAGATTTAATGCTAAAATGTAGTTAATGTGTTATACGTGCGGGACTTGAATGTCTTATTAATTGATGTAGTAATGTGTTTAAAGATGTAGTTATGTGCCTTTTGAAGTGCTTGAAGGGTTCATTGAGTTGTATATAGTCCATAGAGGTGTTTTGGGGTAATAATGTGATGTAAGGAAGTCTAGGGACTAGTTTTGACATAGGGTGAAACTTAAAAACGGGATTAAGGGTTAACTAAACCCTATTTACAATCAAAATCAGTTTTTCCTTCCTTTTCCTCAAGCCCTAACCGCCCCCTCCCTTTCTTGAAGCAATTCGTGTGTGATTATTCCGATTAAAGGTGATTTGATAGAGTTTTGGTCTAGATCTTTCATCTCCATAATCATCTACAGGTATATATGATGTTTCCTTTCTGATTTAACATTCTTTTGATCTTACTATGTCAATCATTTCTGGTCAAAGAGTTTCGGTTTGGATTCGAATATGTTTGTGAGTCGATTTAGGTCAAATCGGGTGTCAAATCAATTGTAAAATGTGTTTAATGAATCCATGAATCAATATATGATTTTATAGTGTCAATTGAATCATATTTGGGTGTTTATGAACTGTAGGTGTCATGGTTAATTTCCATGGATGTTTAATGGGTGAGATCTTTTGTAAAACAAAGAGTTTTAAGGTCTGAAAATTCAGTCATATTGCAAAAATTGTATCTCATTTATAATAATGAGTTAGGAGATGAACTCTACTTTTTTGAAAAGTTCTTTGAGTCCCCTACATTTGTTAAGAACTGAGTTTCTTCTCATTTGGTTGTCTTGTATGCCAAAAGTAGTCTACGAAACAGAAGAGTATAGTAGTCTACAAAAGATGAAAGTAGTCGAATATGAAAGTAGTCTACAAAAAGAGTCAAGTAGTCTACAAATGAGTCAAGTAGTCTACAGAAGAGTATAGTAGTCTACAATAGATGAAAGTAGTCAACAGAGACCATTATACGACACGTATATAGATTGTAGGCCGGTTTAGTCTCGTTTATACTCGTTAATTGATCCTATGTTCATTATAGGTAGTTGGGAATACTTGCCTTGCACGGTAACCTTAGTTATTGTTTGTGTGCACTTCTACGAGGTAAGATACACTACTTTGACACGCTGAGGGTTCAACAAAAGAGGGTTTCATAATTATAACTTCCCAAATTGGTACCTTATGTTGCTTGTGGGTATGCGGGGTTTACACGGGAGGTATCACGGGATATGCAGTTGACTTTTGAGACCTGAAATGCAGTCCCAAATCATATATAATGTAGTGCATGTTATGAAATGAAGTAAAACGTCGTGTTATGTTATGAAGTGTTATGTAGTATCTTGCAATGCATTGAGATGTAGTAAATGTTGTTGATTGTTGTATGTGCATGAATGTATGGCTTGCTCATCTAGTTCACTAGACTTGTTAAGTTGCCATGACACGTGCACGTTTAAGGGCCCAAAACGTAAAAGCAGTTAACGTAGTAAATGTTTAGGTAATGTAGTCACCTAAACTAAATGATGCAGTTTCGAGCTCGTAAAACTTTGATGCAGGAAAGTGTTAAGCTTAACCCGTACTTGCCCTAGCCCGGCTAAGTTCGTTGACGTAGGTTGCTTGGGTGACTCCTTGCAACATGGTCATTGAGATGCAGTTGAGTAATACGAGGGGTCTGACCCGCCCTCATTTGTCTTGTACATACGGATTACTCGGGGATTGGCTTGCCATTCCTTAACGACGTTTGATGTTCAACTGAATGGTAGTCATCTAGTCGGGTGTAACTTATGTTGCACATTGACGCAGTTAAAATGTGGTAAAGCAGTTAAAACGTAGTAAAGCAGTTAATGTAGAAAGCAGTTAAACGTAGTAAAGCAGTTAAAACGTAGTAAAGCAGTTAAAACGTAGTAAAGCAGTTAAAACGTAGTAAAGCAGTTAAAACGTAGTAAAGCAGTTAAAACGTAGTAAAGCAGTTAAAACGTAGTAAAGCAGTTAAAACGTAGTAAAGCAGTTAAAACGTAGTAAAGCAGTTAAAACGTAGTAAAGCAGTTAAAACGTAGTAAAGCAGTTAAAATGTAGTAAAGCAGTTAAAACGTAGTAAAGCAGTTAAAACGTAGTAAAGCAGTTAATGTAGAAAGCAGTTATGTGGTTATATGTGTGTAATGAAGTAAAGCAGGATAGGCACATTTAGGGTGGTTCATCCTAATATGAAGTATTGTGTGTTTGATGTGTGTTGTGCCTTAAAGAAGTATTTAAATCCATAATGTTTGAAAGGGACAAATGTTTATAACTTGAGTGTTATCTTACTTAGCTAATTCGTTAGCTAACACTTGTCTTTTGATATGTGTTGCTCCCTCAGGTTTAGCATAGCTGAGGTTGTTGATGAAGATGAGTGAGGAATGGGTAGAATGCTTGATGAAGTCCTTAGCTACCCATAGATGCCGAATTTTTATAGACATTTGTTTATGTTTGTCTTTAATGAAGTTTGAATGCTATGTAGTCGGTTGTTTTGTGTTGGGCAGCCGACGGGTTTCTATTAAACTTGTTTTGATGATGCGATTAGTAACACCATTGAATAAAGTAAACCAAACAGATTTTAATTGGTTTGGACTTTTAAAGTTTCTTCCGCTTTCTTTTAACGCCATTAGGCGAAAATTTTTGGAAACCCATATTTTTAAACGAAGGGTGTTACACCAGTGATCCTCGCCCGGATTCTGTTGATATCGTCTAACGATATTTTGCGTGAACGCGATGTCAGGTCTAGTGCATCTTACCGCATACATAATAGATCCCACAGCCGAAGCGTAAGGAATTCTTTGCATACGCTCCACCTCATTAGGTGTAGAGGCACCGTTTTTGCTAGATAAGTTAAGTCCTTCTTGCATAGGTACGAAACCACGCTTGGAATTCTCCATCTTGAATCGCTTCAAGATCTTATCAATATAAGCACTTTGACTTAGTCCAATCAACCGTTTACTTCTATCTCTATAGATCTTGATTCCAAGAATAAATGCTGCTTCTCCCAAGTCTTTCATAGCAAAATACTTTCCAAGATGGGATTTTACATCTTGCAACATTGGAATGTGATTTCCTATTATCAATATGTCGTCAACATATAAGACAAGGAAAGTAACATTACTCCCACTAGCTTTGCGATATACACATGGCTCATCAGGATTTTGAGCAAAACCAAACTTTTTGATTTCCTCATCAAACCTTTTATTCCAACTTCTTGATGCTTGCTTTAGTCCATAAATGGACCTTTGAAGCTTGCACACTTTGTTGGGATATTTTGAATCGACAAAACCTTCTGGTTGAACCATATAAACTTCCTCGTCTAGATAACCATTCAAGAAAGCGGTTTTGACATCCATTTGCCATATCTCAAAGTCATAGTACGCTGTTATGGCTAAGATGATCCTAATAGCTCTAATGTCCGCTACGGGAGAGAAGGTTTCCTCATAGTCAACTCCATAGAGTTTAGTATAGCCTTTCGCCACGAGACGAGCTTTATAGGTGTGTACATTTCCATCCATGTCGGTCTTCTTTTTGAAAATCCATTTACACCCAACGGTTCTACCATTAGGTGGAAGATCAACCAAGCTCCAGACTCGATTATCTTTCATGGATTTCATTTCCACATTCGTAGCTTCAAGCCATTTGTCAGATTCTGGATCTGATAATGCAGCTTTAAAATTAGGAGGTTCATTTAAGTCTCCTAATACCTGTTCTTCAGACTCAATATTAAGATTTAATCTTTCACGAGCATGTATTGTCCTTGAGGACCTACGAATTGAAATCGCATTATCTTCAACTTGAGGTTCATCACTTTGAACATTCCCCCCCCCCCCAAGTTGATGATCGCTAGTATTTTCAGAAGGTGACACATCTTCTTCTTGAGTCTCATCAAGCTCGACAATCCTCCCACTGTTTTCTTGAGTGATGAGATTCTTTTCAAAGAACTCAGCATATCGAGCAACTTTAACAGTGTTGTCGGTAGGAAAGTAGAAGTAGTAACCCATCGTTTCCTTTGGGTATCCTACAAAGATGCACTTAACGGATCTAGGTTGAAGTTTGTCATGCGTATTCGCTTCACAAGTGCCTCACATCCCCAAACTCTTAAGTAAGATAAATTAGGGACACTTCCATGCCACAATTCATGCGGTGTCTTGTCAACCTTCTTGGTTGGAACCATATTGAGAATGCGTACAGCAGTCTCTAGAGCATAATCCCAAAATGAAAATGGGAGAGTCGTAAGGTTCATCATCGATCTCACCATGTCTAGCAAGGTTCGATTTCTCCTCTCAGATACACCATTATGCTGTGGAGTATATGGAGGAGTAAGATGTTGAATAATTCCACAAGCTTTTAGATAATCCTTAAACTCTTGTCTTAAGTATTCTCCACCTCGATCCGAACGAAGAATCTTGATGGTTTTACCGAGTTGATTTTCTACTTTATTTTTAAACTCTTTGAATGTTTCAAAGACTTCATGTTTATGTTTAAGCAAGTAAACATAACCATAAAGACTGAAATCATCCGTAAAAGTGATGAAGTAGCTAGCACCTTTCCTTGACACATGTCTAAATGGGCCACATACATCGATATGTATAAGTCCAAGTAGCTCTTTAGCCCTCTCTGGTTTATGCAAAAAAGGTTTTCTTGTCATTTTGCCGGAAACACAAGACACGCATTTGTCAAATGATTCATCATTTGATTGTAAGATCCCTTCACGTTGAAGTCTTTCAATGTGTTTCTTGCCAACATGAGCAAGACGACAATGCCAAAGATAAGTAGAGTCCAAATTGAGCTTGACTCTTTTGCTAACATTATACATTGAATTATCATTTGAATCACAACCATGCATATCAATTTCATAAATACCATTACAAGCAATAGCATTAAAATAATGAACATTATTTCGAGAAACTGAAATAACATAATCATTAAAAACATTAATGAATCCGTTATCTTTCAACAAAAAATCTGAAATTACACCTCTAGTAATAGATGGTGCATAGTGACAATTGTCTAAAACAATAACTAAACCAGTAGGTAAAACTAAATGAAAGTCGCCTATTTCTTTTACAGGTGCCGGTAGACCATTGCCCATGAACAGTTGTAAAGCTCCTGGCTTCAGTTTCTTTCTTCCTCTAAGCCCCTATAAAGTATTACATATATGAGTTCCACAGCCAGTGTCATAAACCCACGAATTACGCTTAGAAAAGGAATATAATTCAACTGTGAAGATACCTGAAGTACTGGCTAAACCAGCTTGCTTCTTCTTCGCATTCAACTCAGCTAGATACTTAGGACAATTCCTCTTCCAGTGTACCACTTCAGCATAGTGATGACAAGCCTGGTCTTTAGCCGGATGCTCTTTTTTCGCCGGAGGGGTCTTTTTAGGTTTCGAGACTGAAGCACCTTGCTTTCCCTTACCATCGTTCTTGCCCTTAGCTTTCGGTTGTTTTCCTTTCTGAACACTTCCCCCCTTTGATAATAAGAACTTGGGGTGTAGCAGATTTCTTTGGAAGGTTTTTCTCATACTCAACCAACATGGCATGAAGTTCAGCTATGGTTTTACTCATGCTATGCATATTGTAATTGCGCACAAAATCCTCAAAATCCTTTGAAAGAGACTTAAGGATCATGCCAATACAAATAGGTTGATGATACGCATAGTTTAACCTTTCCAAGTGCTCAAAGTATCTCTTCATCTTGAGTACATGAGGACTCACCGGTGTTCCATGCTCGTGTTTCAAATCATGGAGTGACTCAACAAGTTCAAACAATTCAACTCCAGCTTGCTTTTCGTACATAGACTTGAGTTCTTTGATCATATCACACGGATCATTATAATTCTCGAATTGCTTTTGAAGCTCGGGAGTCATGATGCCTAGCATCAAACAAGCAACCCCATTGTGTCTATCGAACTGAGCATTGTATTCTGCCAACTGTGCAGTCGTGGCACTGGCACCCGGAACAACGGGCATCTGCTTTTCAAGGACATCAGATTTCTTTTTGGCTCTTAGAACAATTCTCAGTTGACGAAACCAGTCATTGAAGTTGGTTCCATAAAGTTTTTCTCTTTCTAGCATCGACCTGAAAGCCGATTGGTGTATGTTTTGTGGAGGATTTGTTGTTGCCATCTACAAAACAGATATAAGTTCAAAAATCAGTATTTTCGATAATAATCCTTAAGAAATATAATTTACCCATGTTAAATCATTTAACAATTAATTTCATTAAGGCTAGGATCCAATTGACATACCATCATTTCATCAGTTGATCTGCTAGAAATGACGTACTCAAAAGGTAAGTGACGAGCAGTAATTGTATTACAAGTACAATTCCTAGATTTATGGGACTTACAATAACACTTTAAAGGGATGTTAAGTGTTTTGTAAACATGTTTTGTCCCATCTTATGCCACGGGTCAAGGTCTCACCGCTTAACTCGCTTTAAGTCGCCCAATTAAGAACTTGTAAATAGTCTACCACCGTCTCACGATGAGTAGTAATTTACCTTGGAGTTACAATTCACCTACGTCTCACGTAGAGCAAAAAGCACTTGCAAGTGTTCTTAACAAAGTAGGTGGCAAAGACTTAACTTTAATTGGGTAATGCAATTGATGTGAATCAAAAGTTTATGTATGAAGACTCATGCACATCTTCATGACATAATGTTTAATAAAATTATTTTTATTGTCTTAACAACACAAAAGAGCTCGGTAGCTCCATTTGAACGCACAAAGAAGCGCATGAGCAAAGGTTTGCGATATACGCAATTAAAAACCCGCTCCTTTAGGAGGCTAGCGCACTCCGACTTATACCTCTCTTAGAGTTTGTTCAAATGGGTGAGTCGGTGTATCTTTTGATTGTAAGACACCAATTTTATTAAAACAAAATCATATTTCGATATTTCTTAGTCAAGTTTATTCTTTTTCATAAAACAATTTTGCATCACCATTTACAATAAAAGCAAAATAATAAACTTACTAACTATTAACAATTAATTTCATTAAGGCTAGGATCCAATTGACATACCATCATTTCATCAGTTGATCTGCTAGAAATGACGTACTCAAAAGGTAAGTGACGAGCAGTAATTGTATTACAAGTACAATTCCTAGATTTATGGGACTTACAATAACACTTTAAAGGGATGTTAAGTGTTTTGTAAACATGTTTTGTCCCATCTTATGCCACGGGTCAAGGTCTCACCGCTTAACTCGCTTTAAGTCGCCCAATTAAGAACTTGTAAATAGTCTACCACCGTCTCACGATGAGTAGTAATTTACCTTGGAGTTACAATTCACCTACGTCTCACGTAGAGCAAAAAGCACTTGCAAGTGTTCTTAACAAAGTAGGTGGCAAAGACTTAACTTTAATTGGGTAATGCAATTGATGTGAATCAAAAGTTTATGTATGAAGACTCATGCACATCTTCATGACATAATGTTTAATAAAACTATTTTTATTGTCTTAACAACACAAAAGAGCTCGGTAGCTCCATTTGAACGCACAAAGAAGCGCATGAGCAAAGGTTTGCGATATACGCAATTAAAAACCCGCTCCTTTAGGAGGCTAGCGCACTCCGACTTATACCTCTCTTAGAGTTTGTTCAAATGGGTGAGTCGGTGTATCTTTTGATTGTAAGACACCAATTTTATTAAAACAAAATCATATTTCGATATTTCTTAGTCAAGTTTATTCTTTTTCATAAAACAATTTTGCATCACCATTTACAATAAAAGCAAAATAATAAACTTACTAACTATTAACAATTAATCATGCAACGATTTATGGTAGGCCACCTAAATCATGGTCACTATGGTTAATGTATATGTCTAAGTCGGATCCCCCTTCAAAGAAGAGGACCACATACATCAAGTTACCTTGATTGTGTAAGCCTTTAAACAAACAATTATCAAATAATTAACCCTAATTATTGGACCATTAAACTAAGCAATTTATATCAATATATCTAAGTAATAATCATAAAGAATTTTGCATGAATTCCTTATGATTTTTACTTCTATTTAACAACTTAAATTAAAGATACATAAAACATGCAATTTATCAAATAAACATGCCAATTCACACAATCAAAACTTGCATAGAGGGTTTTAATTAACCATTAACATTAAATAGGTTGAATTAATAATAAAAACAAAACCCTAATTTTATTTTTATTAATTCAATTTTTATAAAAATAAATAAAAAAAAACAATTTTAATATTTAATTATTAAATAAATCGAACCAACCCTAAACCCCCCTTCAAGTTTTGAACTTTGTAACTAATATATCACATATTAGGCTCTGATACCACTGTTAGGATTCAAGCACAATTATCATATAAATAATCACGAGTACGCAGCGGAAAGAATCATATGCAATATAATTAATTAACAAAGTAAAGAATAGAATATGTACCTTTTAGCTTAGCTTCCAATACAATTAATAATAAGATTATTATTATTAGTTAGGGTTTAAAGTAAAACCCCTCTACGATCGCACACTTGACACCCCTATGAATGTATGCTAGTACCCGATCACGAACTCACAACCCTTTTGTGTTTATCCCTTGAAGTCGAACCAAACAAACCCGAAAACCCTTTTTCTTTGCTACCTACGGCCGAACCAAGAGAAGAGAGAGAAAAGAAAATAGTTAGGGTTTTTCCACAACTAACTTACAAAAACCCTTAACCTTTAAGCCCTATTTATAGGGTTAATTGTTAGGGTTTTAAACTTGATGGGCAAGTTTAGTCAAGGCTTTCCAAAGCCTCTCAAAACCGGCCCCCTATAGTGGAAATTAGGAAGTTTCCTTAATTCCTAATTTTCACTTAAGTCCTTCTCTTTTCAATGTATTTAATTAATAAACGTTTATTTAACTTTTAACGATCGTTTATTAATTATTTCGTGAACATATTAATTAATATATTACATTAACATATTAATTAATTACATAAAGTATATGTGTCATTTCGTGTGACCCCGTAGGCTTAAATACTTTCCGGACATGCGTTTATTTAACGTGATCATATCCCAACAAGTTCGATATGGTCTAAAGAACTCTGTCACTTTCTTTCGAGGTTGAACTATGGAATATTGTGAGTATTTCCAAGTGTCGAGCACACATTCATATGTCGAGAGCGTCGTCTTATGTCAAGGGATCTTATGCTTGGCCATTGCCCATCGAAGTCAAGGATTTTAGAATTATTAGATTCAATTTGAGCTATATAGACCTTGAAAAGGTTCAAAAAATACGAATAACAGCCTTCATGAGATACTCACCTAACCAAGTGATATGGGCACTGGAGTAAAAGTTGAGGCGAAGCACGAAATTACTGATCAAACATTCTATATACATATACTAGACAAACGTCCGCGCAATGCGGCGGTGTACGTGGCGACGGTGGCAATGGGTGGTGGTGGCGGCGATTTTGGTGGTAGTGGTGCGTGTATTAATGTAAAAATGATTGATGTAAAAATGAGTGGTAGTTATTTTAAAGGTTCAGAGATGTATGTTGTAAACAATTTCATTAAGGGTATTATAGGTATCTTAGGTGAATATGTTTAAATTTGTGAATAAAACAAAGAGATATTTTGATGTTATCAACTAATTAGATGAAAACATTGGAGGAAACAAATTTTTTATAATGTAGCAAAATATTCCAGTGAAATCTTCATCAAAGAGTCAGAAGAAGGTGTTCTCCAAGCAAGTCTCCAACTCCATCTTTGGAAGTCTTCTTGTTATAATCATTTCAACTCCTATAACAAGATGTTCAAGATTTATCAAACAAAAGATAGTAGATTCAAGTCTAGAGGTGGTAATGTTCATGCTGGTGAAACCATTTTGATCCATCTAGATCCTAAACCATTTTATATTACAACAAAATGTAAGTTTTAGTATTATTTTTCCAAGTCTTGATAAATTATGCATGGAAATCACATATTACTCATGAGTTATAAATTTATGTAACAAATGCAAATTTTAAAAGTTGATTATTCTATCTAATGAAATTCAGATAAGTAATCACAAAACTTTGTATACCAATTTTTATTAAGTTTTAGCTTTGCATACCATTTTTGATGTTTGAAATTTAAAAGAGTGGATAATGCATGATTGGAATGATGAAGATTGCGAAGAGTTATTGAAAAGATTTAAAGAAGCACTTCTGAGCAAAGAACATGGAGGGAAAGTTAAATCATAGACATGGTGTAGCAGAATGAAGAAGAGGGTGACCTTATATCAAATTGAGACTCAAACTTTTACCCAACATGCTTATGATGAATTTGACCAAGGGAAGAGAGGAGCAAAAACGATTGAGAAAAACTTCTGCTTGATTCCGGGTTTAGTGATTACAAAATCACTAGGATTTCCTAGTTGAAGTCTACCCTAGATAACTTACACCAATATAGTATGAAATTCATATGTTGTATGTTTCCGCTTCCTGCTTTGGGATCACTCTCATTGTTTATCATCCCCTTTCATGGTGTCCACAGACCACAGTAAACATAGATGGTAATAGTCATCCTTGCACCTAATAAGGCTGCTTTGTTGAATTTGTTTAATGTTAATCCGGAAAAAAATGGATTAACAAAAATTTACATTATATAGTATATTGTATGAGATTTATAACAAGTCGGAATAACAAATACCATAAGAATAAAAAAAATACCATGTGGATCCAGATCTAACATCTACGTATCTAGACTAAGTTACATTGTTAAATATCAGAGATCATCAAAGTTAAATCATAGACATGGTGTAGCAGAATGAAGAAGAGGGTGACCTTATATCAAATTGAGACTCAAACTTTTACCCAACATGCTTATGATGAATTTGACCAAGGGAAGAGAGGAGCAAAAACGATTGAGAAAAACTTCTGCTTGATTCCGGGTTTAGTGATTACAAAATCACTAGGATTTCCTAGTTGAAGTCTACCCTAGATAACTTACACCAATATAGTATGAAATTCATATGTTGTATGTTTCCGCTTCCTGCTTTGGGATCACTCTCATTGTTTATCATCCCCTTTCATGGTGTCCACAGACCACAGTAAACATAGATGGTAATAGTCATCCTTGCACCTAATAAGGCTGCTTTGTTGAATTTGTTTAATGTTAATCCGGAAAAAAATGGATTAACAAAAATTTACATTATATAGTATATTGTATGAGATTTATAACAAGTCGGAATAACAAATACCATAAGAATAAAAAAAATACCATGTGGATCCAGATCTAACATCTACGTATCTAGACTAAGTTACATTGTTAAATATCAGAGATCATCAAAGTTAAATCATAGACATGGTGTAGCAGAATGAAGAAGAGGGTGACCTTATATCAAATTGAGACTCAAACTTTTACCCAACATGCTTATGATGAATTTGACCAAGGGAAGAGAGGAGCAAAAACGATTGAGAAAAACTTCTGCTTGATTCCGGGTTTAGTGATTACAAAATCACTAGGATTTCCTAGTTGAAGTCTACCCTAGATAACTTACACCAATATAGTATGAAATTCATATGTTGTATGTTTCCGCTTCCTGCTTTGGGATCACTCTCATTGTTTATCATCCCCTTTCATGGTGTCCACAGACCACAGTAAACATAGATGGTAATAGTCATCCTTGCACCTAATAAGGCTGCTTTGTTGAATTTGTTTAATGTTAATCCGGAAAAAAATGGATTAACAAAAATTTACATTATATAGTATATTGTATGAGATTTATAACAAGTCGGAATAACAAATACCATAAGAATAAAAAAAATACCATGTGGATCCAGATCTAACATCTACGTATCTAGACTAAGTTACATTGTTAAATATCAGAGATCATCAAAGTTAATCATCAGCTCACTATTCAAGTATACTTCTTGAGGCTCCTTTGTATGAGCCTCCGATATCCTATCAAACTCCGCTAACGAATCAGCCAAATCTACACCTAAAATCTCGGATTCACAAATTCGCTTATATGTGTCATAGCCTGAGGCCATCATCCCTTCTGCAGCCAGTTCCCTAAGCCCATCTCCAGAATCAATAGCATCAAGAAACCATTCTGACAGTCCATCTTTCCAGAACACAATAACAGCACAACTCTTGTCCACTAGGGGAACATCAAAAGTGTCTCAAAGCATAACTTGTATAACCAATGTGAAGGTACTACCCAAAGATTATGACAGGAATACATGAGAGTGCAGGACCACAAGATTGACTAACCTTTTTGAGGAATCACTATTTTTATAGGTGCAAAGAAATTTCTTTTCAAGTAAGACGTAGCTGCAGGTAAGCTGCTATATTTAGTTACAGGGCTGATTTCCTTCATTAGATGATTGATGTCAAGTATGTCAGGGAAGGCTGAATGCAGCGAGCTTGTGAACTCATCCATCGTGGGTGGGAGTGGAGATAGAAATTTGGAATGAATAAATGTAAAATCTGCATGAAACGCTGAAGCTTATGAAGGTATCTGAATTCCTAATAACTGGGTAAAAAAACATAAGAACTTTTATATGATGATATACCATTGACTAAGTTGTGGCAAACTATAGGTTTCTGGGAGGCAGAGATAAAATCAATCACTTCTCGAAAGCCACACACACGTCTGCTTTGTTCCTCTTCCATGTTTCTAAGCTCTTTCTACAATTTAGAAGTCAAAATTTTATTCCAATAACAACTGAGCATAAAAAAATAGAGGTGGAAAATTGCTGGGTCGGAGGGGTCTCATAGCTGAAATAACACATAGCCAATATTGACCCAATCACAAGTATATGGGTAAGAAATTGTCACTCTTAAATTATAATCACCAATGTTATAATACCTTTAAAAGTTCCCTATCTTCTTGTGAACTTGTCAAAACAACCCGAACAAATTGAGTTCCTCCTCCTTTTGAGGTGATTGTCAAAGGTACAACATTTGCATAATGAGACTTCACCATCTGTAAACAGGTAATCCCATATCTCAGTATAAGTTAACTTGAAGGGACACATGCTCAGCATTAGTTAACTTGAAAAGAGTAAACAGGTAATCCCATATCTTGAAAAATTGCATAAGTTATGTCACTAAGAGTTGACCTCAAATACGAGCTGTACTTGACGTTCACTGCAAACATCTATATTCAAAGATGGTCTTGATCCATACTCTTCACCTCCTAATATAAGTTTTCTAAGAGAATTAACTAAAGCATCTGCGGACAAGAAGAAACAATTGATAAGTGAAGTTAAAACTAGAGAATCCAATTGCCACCAGTTACTTATGAATTGACTGATTTGTGTTAACTTTATATTGAGCGCAAATAAAAAGTTATACCTAGCAGGCAAAATGATTGATAGTCACTCAAAGACTGTTTTTTAATCATAAAACCTCCTTAATTATCCTACTAAATTTATATATTATTTCTGAAATGCTTTCGTAATAACAGGTAACACACTGACTATCTAAAATAAGGTAAAGAAGGGCACCGTGTCCCCGGAACCACATTGGATCCCCATCATCCCACCACGTAAAAGGACGAAAAAATGTTGTTGGGTCAACACAGCACGGCCATGGCCCGGCGCAATAATATAAAAAGATATTTCAACACCAACTCATTTTGACCAATTACCCAATCCAACACACTCATCGTGTAAAAGAAGTGGATAAAGATAGCTTTTCACCTTCAGATCTCGTGTCTGAACGTCTACAAGCACTGATCCAGTTCCGAACCCTGGATTTAATCCTTTCAACAAACACATTATCTGCAACTGAACGAGAGGTTGAAGGTTGGACCGCAGAATCAAATGAAACTGGATTTCCAGTTAAATGTTTTGCCGCTGTTTCTTGTGCTCTGGACAAGTATGATATACCTTAAAAAGGGGAGAGTAAAATCAGAAAATTGGACCATTTTTACCAAATTCAAGTGTGTTGCCTTACCATCATATATGCAAACATTGAAATCAAAATCTTCTTTAGCCATCGAAGCTATATACGATGGTTGACATGAAAAGCTATAACATGGCATCCCTAGTTTTAGCTCATCCCGTGGGAACAAATGGAAGTTGAACCTGCAAAACAAGTAAGAGAATACATCATTTTTCAACATTCAACATGATCCATTCCTTACGGATAAATGCCAAATCTATCGGTTATTAGACCTTCAAACAGATTACTATGACCTTTACGTTATTTGTCTAAGATAAAACAGCTAGACATTGCTTTAAGTCTGGTTATTCAAAAGTGAACCATCCATTTTTTAAAAATGCTAATAACCACAAGCAATTCTAGCTAGACATAAAACACTATCGATTGTCATAACTTAAACTCAAACTAATCATTACTTTTGAGTATGCATCAATCTTTCAAATTATCAGGAGTCAAACCCAAGCTGACTTAATGTGTACACATCAAGTGTTTATCTTTACTCCTATTAATACATTAAACTTCACAATATAAGCATACTAACCTAGCCACTCAGCAGGAAATAATATGTAGCTTATGTTCGCCTACTCTGCTGATTCACATGTCATACATCTAAAGCCTTTATCGTTACTGCTGTTTTTGTTGTTTACCTCCCTAAATGAAGTAACACAAACAATCTGTTCAAAAACAAAATCAGTTCTTCGAAGTGTTTGTTTTGGTTCGATTGTACCTAAACGAACAAACATGATCAGGAACAAGCCTTGTTTGTGCTTATTTTACAGCCTTAAGTAACATATCTAAACACATATACAGAAACCCAACTGGGAGGCGAGCTTATTGTTCTCTAATAGGGTTGCCGAAAATTTTGTACTTTCACTATCTCAATCAAGTTTTAAACCATCATCAAGTTCAAGTTGGTCTAGTGGCAAGGTGTTCGGTTTCTTCAACAGGATGACTCAGATTCAAATGCTACCCATGGCAAATTTGAGGGTGGCCAAGTATATGGCTTGAACAACAGGACGACTCAGAATTTAGTTATTTACTAAATTCTATATCTATATCTATACTATACTACTACAATATAAAGCAAATTGAGTTTTTGTTTGAATTTTAAGTTTCAAACTTTCAACAATTAAATTTCAACAATACATCAAAACCACATTACATCAATAACCTACGCTACTCACCGCCACCACTACCCGTCACCGCCTCCACCGCCGCCGTCATTATCCCGCCCCTACCGTTCTAGTTTATTTCTAAAATAACTAAATATGTATTAAAAAAAAAGTAAGTGACAACTAATGCCGTCTTCAATAAGTTTTGGTCTCAATAGTAGAGTGTATGGGCTGCTTTCATATCTAAAATAACTAAATATGTATATTATCCAAATGAGTAATGTATATATATATATATATATAGAGTATGCATGACTTACGGGTGAGCTATAAGCTTATAATGATTACCATCAGCCCTAATTGAAAAAGGGCAAACAGCAAACTGCAAAATCTGAAATCTTTCAGCAGCATATTTGGCTTTCAAGTATGCGATTTCAGCCGTGTCAAAGGGTAGAATACGATGCCACGGCGACGAATAACTACCCGTTTTCTGCAACGAAACCGCCACGAAATCGGAACCGGATATATGGGTTTTAAGTTGGGATAGTGAATCAGAGAAATTGGATTTTGTAACTTGTTTTATTGGCCAGTGGGGAGGACGGGTGGGAGTTTGTTTTTGGTTGAAAATCTTGGATGTTTCACTGCACAAGAAGCGCCCCCTTCGCACCATTGGAAATGGCGGCAGCCAATGGTTCAGTATTTTGGAAACCACATTTTTTTGCTTATAAATTGCATTTCGTTACTAATTGTGAGTGTTTTTCCAGTTTTGGGTTTCTTTTGATTATTTATACCAAACGAGACCGCGAGTCGCGGCGGTGAGACCGTGGGTTGATAGGTTATAGAGTGTGATAGTCAAATGCCTTAGCCGTATGGGCTCCGCTCGGATTTAAAAATTCGTCGAAAGTATATCGAATGACATCTCTAATGAAAGAGCATGAAATTTTAAGAACACCCATATAACTTTTATAATTTATCGATATACGGTTTTTGAGATAAAAGATTTTGAATGAATTAGAGAAATAAAATGATTTATGGAGGAGAGAGAAAAAATGAGTGGTTGAGATTTGAGGAGAGAGATGAAAATGAAAGTTGAAAGTTGAAAGTTGTGGGGCATTGATGTATGATACATCATGCATTATCATGTGTACATTGTTGAAATTAAAAATTGAAAGATGAAATTTTATTTGCTTTATAATATACTATAGATATAGATAATTTAGGAGGATGGGAATATATGGTTGTTATATATCTCCCAATAACTATAAGACCATTTGTAAAGGTAAGTGAAAGAGGTAGGTGAAGGGTAAAGGTGAAAAGGGTGAATGGTTAAGGGGTGTAGGTGATGAGTGAAGGTGAAGGGAGGAAGGTGATTGTGATCACCTAGGTAAAAAGACAAAATGTGGGGTTCATTTTTATTTATATATATTTTTTCTTGTTTTCTTTTATTTTGATTGGATATAGAGTGAAAGAAAAGTGGGGACCAAATGATAGGTGAATGGTTAAGGGGAAAAGTAGAAGGTGAAAGAAATGAGAAGGTGATGCTGATGTGGCAGGAAAAAATATAGGTGAAAAGGTGAACGGTTACGAATGGTCTAAAAGAGCATCTTAAATTCTTTTTTGAAAAAAGCACAACCCTTGATGAAAAATAAAATTGAATTGTAACCTTTAGATTGTTTTGCTTACATCATCTTCCTTTTTTAGTTTTTTACTAAAATACTAAATGATGCTATAATTAATTAATTAAAAAGAAATATTGACTTACATTCTTTATCTTTTCTTTTTTAAAATAAAATTATTAATTTTTTTAAAAATTTAATAAATTATATTAATCTGATTGATCATTGAGTTATATTTTGGTTTTGTTTTTATTCATATATTTTGAAATTTAAATTGTTTAAATTTGCTTTATATTAAATCTGTAAATTTTTACTTTTTGATTAACTTTTATTTGCTTTTACATGTTAGTCCATACAATCATATACTATTTTTTTATTTATGGTTTGTTATATATCAATTTTGTTTCAATTTACTTTTTGTATTTTATTTTCGATATTAATACGAACTTGGTACATAATTATTTATTTCAAATATATCTTGGGTCTTAAATTTATAAGTGTATAAGCTTAAGTTTACACTTTTTAAAACTAGCATGATACTCACGTAATATATTGGGATGAGTATATTATGTCATAAAAATCGTTAATATTGGTTGAGAAATATATAGGAATATGTGATAGTAAGATGTTGAGGTGCTGATCGGTCGCGTTATATGAGTTTCGGGTTATTCGGTTTTTGATTCAAGTTATTTGGGTTTAGGTTATGTTGATTCAGCTTATTCAAATTTTTCCAATTTACTTAACTTGCAATAAAAAATATATTAGTTTTGTTACAAATTAAATATTAACTACGTTATTAAAAGAAATGGAATGACTGCCATTGTGATTTTGTATAGAGCAGTTATCATATCACCTATAAATATTTGTTATAAATGATACCGATTATTTGTATATAGTTGCTAAATTATTTTTTATAAAATTGATAGCATCATCATTTTCAATAACCTTTTATCTACATTAATCAACTTTTGATATTACGAAACAATAACATGTTATTAAATTTATATGTTCACATCTCGCGTATTATGCGGGTTTATAATCTAGTTTTAGTTAAAATTTAGAATTCTCTACATGTTAATTTATAATTCATAAAATTGTGAAGTTCAATTATTTATTTATTATATAATAAAAATTATACCTTGTTTAAGTATATAATAACCACACACTCATTTTTCCCAATTTGATGTATATTTGGCAAAAACTATAGTTTATAACTAGTTAGAGCTTTAACCTTAACTTTTCATAAAAGTTACTAGAGAGAGCTTTTATTTTCATTTTTTTTAGCATAAGTGATACGGTAGTTGTAACTGTAATTTAAGGGAAAAAATTCGTAACAAATAAAATTACCATCATATATTAGTAGTCATTTATTCATATACACCAAAAAAAAATATAAAACACAAAAAGTCATTTATTTCATATATATGTATGTAGATGAATTTTACTAAATTGATGATGACATTTACTAAATTTATTATTGTAGGGTCATGTTTTGATGGTTTCCTAAGAAAAATGATATGTTGCTGATAATAAGAATGAGGTGAGAATAGTGGTATTGTTGGAACACCTAATAGTAATCAATTTGATCAATTTCGAACGAGTTGTATAAGTGGAACATAAATAAATAATATTTGAAAAGAAAATGAATATAATCCTCTTTCATTTTTATCTTTTCATTTAAAAAAGAGCGACTAACTTTGCATTTGGATAAGTTAGTATTAAAATCATTATCATTTTCAATAGGATACACATGAGTAACTTAACCAGAACTTGTGATTCGAAGGGGACTCCATTTTTAAGAGTATTAATTGTAGGTCACAACTCAATAGATGATACTATTAAAGCTACCTCTATGTCAATAGTGAGATTACTTTGCAATACACACACTGATCTGGAGACGACCAGTTGCAGTGTGTAGTATACCAGGTTAATCTGGAGAGTTACTTATAAGGTGACAAATATAAGTAAGTAACGACAATGCAATAAGTAAATACTTGTAAAGTAAATTGGTGAGACAATATGTAATTTTTCAAGTGTAATTTATTTATTAATGTTAAATAAATTACAAGGTTGTTGCGGAACCAAGATAATACAAAATGTAAATATCCTAACAACCTATGAAATACAATTGATCTAATACTTGGAAATTCTCTAAACAATCGAAACACTTAAAGTAGTGAAATGTTCCTTTTTGCGATTGAGAGAATATTGCACAAGTTCACCAAGAAATGCAAATGTCTGAATATGCAAAGTTATTTCTTGGTTGTGCAAAGACCTCTATTTATAGATAAAGTTGTCATTGGGATTCCAACTTCATCGTACAAATATGGTTGAGAGCATTTAAGGAAGCAATACGACTTCCAATTAAATGTTGTATAAAGTATGACATAAAGTCACTTTATTCAACCTGCTTTATGTACTTTTGTACTTTAAACATAGACAATTGGTATTGTCCGGTTAAAAGCACATAAATCATAAAGGTCTTCCTCGTAATCAGTGTAAAGCTTTGTAAAGGCTTTAAACTGATATTCTCCAGTTTCTATCTGAATAGAATGTCAACTGGGCTTCGCTGCCATTGTCATTCTCCATCTTCCATTTGTTGTCTTCGACTTCAATTGGAATGTCTTCAGGTCTGGTCAGATCTCAACTGGAGGAAGTCTTCAGTTGCATTAACTGTACGTTGCAACTGGACTTCACATATTTCTGGACAATTTCTTCAGGTCTCCAGATTCAACTGGAGACTGGCCAGTTTATCAGTAAACTGGTCCTAACAGATTCCCCCTAATTGTCCTGAAATATTGCCAAGTCTTTTCAAGTTCTTGTATCTATACAAGTATGAACTGGAAAGACTTGTTTGACTAAATATATCTAAGTTTTCCAAGGCATTTTTATAGATCATTAAATGCTTTGGGTATTTCTTTTAAGTTTGTTAGATTTAACCTGTTATCTATCATGTTGTTACAATCTGGTAACTTCATTTATACAGGAAAATGAAATTTACATCAGTTACAAGAAAGTAAAATAAAATTACAAGATGATAACTGGAAGGAAAACTTATACAGATGACCATTCGCCAGTTTTCCTTCTCTTGGCAGCTGTAGAGATGGGTTGGTTGTCTTCAGGATCAAAGTTCAGTTTTTCTTCAACACTTTCCTTGAACTTGATAAGACTTTGAAGCACATGAATCCAACCTCTTTCCAACTTGTTCTTTTGCTGCCTAGCCTCCAACACATTCAGCATCTCCACATGATCAGAATGGCCATACCTATGAACATCTGGATCTTCAGTATAGCAGAAAGGTCCATTAGAATACTTAACACCAACATAGAAACATTTTGTTCCTGGCTTGATCGAAATCTTTACATCAATAATCTTGCCAGGGTGATATCTCCGCTGTAGCACTTCACTTAGATATGCCCTTGCCTCAGATTCATTTGCCAGTTTGATCTGGCCAGTGCTCAGTTTCTGTACAGCCACTCGGATATCTTCAGGTGTGGGCTCATTTGGTTGCACCCAAGTCCTCAAATCTGCATCTCTTGGCAGTGGTTTTAGTTTTCCTTTGGACTTGGGTGGATTCAGTACTCTTCTGACCACTTTCTTGACATTCTGAATTCTTCTTTCAATTCCAGATGCCCTCAACTCTCTAGCCTTCTCCACTGACACATTTATTGTTCTGGCATCAAGATTAACTTCATCATCTAGATAGTCTCTTTCCAGTTGAATATCGACCATTTCAATGACCATTCCAACTATTCTTGGGTCATTCTTTATGCCCTTGTATTGCTCCAGTGTGATGCCCAACAGATTGGCATCATTTATATCCAGCAAACCCAAGCCTTGCTGTTGAACCCTTGAAGCTAGCAGATTGGCTTTTCTTTGTTTCTTTCTTTCTTTGATTGCATTGCCAACAGCTGCCAGTTTCCAGCTTTCAGATTCAGACACTGGAGGAAGTTGATCAGGATTACCAGTTTCAAGCACACTGGCATCAGTACCAGTTGCTTTTGTTTGTGTATCAGTGGCCAGCTCAATACTCTTTCCCTTGTCTATATTCCCCCTATCAACCATATCTTCAAATTGTTCAATAACTTGCCCACTAGCATCAGTACTAGTGGCCACAACAATTGCCTTATCACCTGGAGTTTCAACAGTTGTACTTGGTGCATGGACTGATCATTCCCCCTTGGCAGCATCTAGTCCTTGACGAACAACATCAAAGTCAAACTGGCTAGATGGCAAGCGATCTAGAGGCTGCCACGATTGTAAGTCCTTGCACTCCTTGAACACTCCACAGATTATGCGAACTATCCTCCACAAATGATTCACTTCTTTAGACTGAGTCAGAACATTGGCAGACGTTTGTTCCTGACTAGTCTTGATGGCATTCAAAAGGGTAAGATCATCTGTAGAAAGCCCAGTTGCAACCAATTCTCTTTCCTTCACAATTTCCTTCTCCTTTTCTTTTCCAACTTCAGTTGTCAGTTTGTCTAAAGCTGTTGAATGTTCAGACACTTTGGCAGCCAGATTATCGAGACTACCCTTCAACAAATCAACCTGTTTAGTGATTGGGGTCAGGTCAACTGGTGAAGGGGTAATCTTGGTGATCTCAGGCATCACCCTTTGAACCAATACTTCTTCCCTCTCTGCCAAGGTATCCTTAATGATCTGACCAACTGAAGTTGCCAACTACTGCCCAAGCTCAGTCACATTAAGAGCAGGTCGATCAACTAATTCCTTGACCTGTCTTTCAATCTCTTCAGTTCAGTTTCAGATGATCTGATAGTTGTGCCAAGTAAACTGGAGATTGATGAGGTGACTTTTGTTTGAGTTAGGTCAAAGGCTTCTTTTAGAGAAGTGGCCAGATTGTTACAGCCAGTGACTAACTCATTGAGCTTGTAAAATACCAAGTCTTCATTCTTTGCAAACTTATTAATCCCCAGGTCCACCACTTTTTGATTGGTTAGACTGTCTTTGTTGTACCTGGAAATTGACTTGGCATTTTTCTCAATTGTCTTATGAACATCCTCCACCCGTTTGATCAGGTCTTGGATGTCGGTTGAGAAAGAGACAAATTGAGTTTCCAGTGACGGAGGGGGAAGTGTCACTGGACCAGCAGCAGGGACTACTGGAGTAACTGGAGGAGGCACACGAAGGGAAACCTCACCAGGTGACTGACCAGTAGTCAATGAAGTAGAAAAATAAGGTGTAAGTCCCAACTCAATAGATGGTACTACCTGAAGACACCTCTATGTCGATGGTGGAGTTACTTTGCAATATAAGCACTGAACTGGAGACGACCAGTTACAGGAGTATATACCAAGTTTGGGCACTGCTACTAGAAGATGCATTTGTATTTAAAATATCTGAACTAGGAGATAAACTACGAAACCTTTCTAATTCTGACATTAAGAAGGTGAATTTCATATTTCATTTTTCATTTTTTAAGAGAGAATCGAAAGGAATTGAATTTCCGGTTCTAGATAGATTACTTATTTAAGTGACAATAAGTAAAGTACAATGCAATAATACAAAATACTTGTAAAGTAAATTGGTGAGACAATATGTAATTTTCAAGTGTAATTTATTTATTAACTTTAAATAAATTACAAGGTTGTTGCGGAACCAAGATAATACAAGTATGTAAATATCCTAACAACCTATGAACTACAATTGATCTACACTTAGAATTTCTCTAAACAATCGAAACACTTAAAGTTGTGAAATGTTCCTTTTTACGATTGAGAGAATATTGCACAAGTTTACCAAGAATATTGCAGGTTTGCAAAGTGTGAAGTGTTTTTACTTTCGAAGAGTTTTCTCACTTGTTATTCAACACTTGTTATTCTTGTTGTGCAATGACTTGTATTTATAGGCAAAGTTAACATTGAGATGTTAACTTTGGCCGTACAAATATGGTTGAGAGCATTTAAGGAATAGCATTTAATTCCTTAAAATGCAGTGTAAAGTTGCAGTATAAAGCAACTTTATTCAACCAGCTTTATGTACCTTTTTGTACTTAAATAATAAGATAAATCTTATTATCCGGGTAAAAGCACATAAAGCACAAAAGTCAATTCCTCGTAATCAGTGTAAAGCTTTGTAAGAGCTTTCCACTGACGGTCTCCAGTTTGTAACTGACTAGAATGTCAACTGGGCTTCGCTGCCATTGTCATTCTCTATCTTCCACTTGTTGTCTTTGACTCCAACTGGAAGGATTCTTCAATTGGTCAGTTCTCAACTGGAGGAAGTCTTCAGTTGCGTTAACTGTACGATGCAACTGGACTTCAATATATTTCTGGACAAATCTTCTAGGTCTCCAGGTGCAACTGGAGACTGGCCAGTTTCACTGAAACTGGTCCTAACAAATTCCCCCTATTTGTCCTGAAATATTAGCAAGTCTTTTTCAGTTCTTGTATCTGTACAAGTGTGAACTGGAGAGACTTGTTCGATTAAATCTATCTAAGTTTTCCAAGGCATTTTTATAGATCAATAAATTCCTTGGGTTTTTCTTTTAAGTTTGTTAGATCTAATCTATTATCTACCTTGTGGTTACAAACTGGTAACTTCATTTATACAAGGAAATGAAATTTATACAAGTTACAGAATGTAAATAAAATTACAAGTAGATACATTGAAAAGAGAACTTAATGAGATGGCCCTTCGCCAGTTCGTCTTCTCTTGGTCACTGAAGAGATAGGCTGAGAGTCTTCAGGATCAATATTCAACTTTAGCTCCAGATTTTCTTTGTGTTGAATCTTGCCCTTCAAGAAGTTCACCCAAGCTTTCTCAAACCTATTCTTTTGTGCCTTAGCATCTAAAAAGTTCACCATTTCCACCCATTCCGAGAACCCATACTGCATTGCACCAGGATTGTCAGTTTTAACCAGTGGCCCTTTGGTATAACTAACTTCAACGTGAAAGTACTTGGTGCCTGGCTTAATTGTTACATTAACACCATTGATAGTCCCACTATGTCTTCTGGTTGCCATGATCTGGGAGTAATAGCTTCTTGCTTCAGATTCATTGGATATTTTAATACTCCCAGCTCCAGCAGCCAGTACAGCAGACTTGATGTCATCATTCGATACCTCGCCAGTTGGTTCTACAAATGTGCTAAGGTCAGCATCTCTGGTCAGTGGTCTTCTAGGTTGAGGGTTCCTCCTTGGTGGATTCAAAACCTTTTTCACAACCTTCTTTACATTTTTGATCCTTTTCAAAATCCCACTGGCCCTGTTCTCCTTTGCCTTATCCACTGATATATTCAAACTTCTGGCATCAAATTCAGCTTCTTCCTCAGGATAGTGCCTGTCCAATTCAACATCAAGCATTTCTTTCAACATGTCAACTATCCTGGAATCATTCTTTACTCTGGCATACTCCTCCTTAGTAATTCCCAAAAGATGAGCATCACTCATATCAAGCAATTTAATCTGTGCAAGATATGCTCTGGCTTCAGCTTGGTTTCTTTGTTTCATCTTCTTTCTTTCTTTAATTTCATTGCCAAGTCTAGCCAATCTTCTGCTATCACTATCTGAAACTGGAGGAAGTACATCAGCATTGCCAGTTTCTAACATTGGTACATCAGTGGCCGGCTGGGCAGATACATCAGATGCCAAACCTTTTCCTTTATCCACAACATTCCCCCTAACACTTATATCACCAGTTTCACCAATTCTTTGCTCACCAGCTTCAGTACTGGCAGCCACAATCATTTCCAAGCCTGTTTGACTTCCAGATGGATTACTTTCAGTTTGAGTTTGTGTAAGAACTGCACTTCTTTCCCCTTGGCAGCATCTAGACCTGCCCTAATCACTTCCCATTCAGAATGGTGAGCTGGCAACCGGTCAAGAGGCTGCCACGATTGCATGTTCTTGCATTCTTTGAATATCGTGCACATCATCCTGAAAGATCTCCATAGGTGGTTGGTTTTTTTAGACTGGGTCAGAACATTAGCTGCAACCTGTTCCTGACCAGTTTTTAGTTCATTCAAAATCTTGGAATCTTCATCCAAACCAGAAACCACCTTATCCTTCACCTCTTCATCCTTTTTCTTCAAACTTTCTACTTCAGTTGTCAGTTTATCCAGAGACTGAGCATGAAGTGATACCTGGGTGTTCAACTTATCAATGTTGCCCCTCAACTGGTTGATCTCATTTGTGAGTGGGGCTAGATCAATCTGAGGAGTGGCCAGCTTGGTGATCTCAGACATCACCTTTTCTATCAATTGTTGTTCTCTAGCACCCAGCGTATCATCTATTTTCTGACCAACTGAAGTCATTAACTGCTGCCCAAGTTCAGTCACATTCAACCCAGGCTTGTCAACCAATTCCTTTACCTGTTTTTCAATCTCCCTTAAATCCACTTCAGATGTTCTAACAGTGTTGCCCAGCAAGTTAGAGATTGAGGTTGTGACCTTGGACTGAGTGAGGTCAAAGGCTTCTTTTAAAGATGTTGCCAGATTGTTGCAGCCAGTGACCAACTCATTCAGCTTTTTCAACACCAAGTCTTCATTTGATGAAAACTTGTAAATCCCCAGATCAACCACTTTAATATTGGTCAAGTGATCCTTGTGGTATCTGGAGAAAGACTTGGTGTTTTTGTCAAGTGTCTTTTGAATCTCCTCCACCCTGGTGAGAAGGTTTTGGAGATCGGCTTGAACAGAGACAACTTGACTGTCTAGTGACGGAGGAGAAGGTGTCACTGGACCAGCAGCAGTTTCTACTGGAGCAACTGGAGGAGGCAAACTTAGAGAAGTCTCCCCAGTTGACATCGCAGCAGTTGAAGAAATAGTAGGAGTGGTGGTAGAAGAAAGGACTGGAAATTCAATGTGTTGTTCATGCTGAGAATGCTCAGGTGTGAACAACGGCGGCGGTGGGGGTGGCATTTCTCGAAGGAGTGAGAATTGCCCAGATGGTGAAGGTGCCATACGTCTGTCTCCAGACATATAGTTATAAGTGGGAAAAGGAATATTTGTTGGCTCATTTACTTGGGATGGTGAAAGTGAAATTGAAGCATCTGGAAGCGAGACTGGAGATGAAGGGTTTTGATCTGGTACAGCAGAATCAAAAATCCCCAAGTCTGGAGCAGTACCTTCCGAATCCGAAGATTCAATAAGGATTTCCTCGTCATTAACATTCATGTCCAGATCCATGAATGTAACTGAGGGCTGACCAGATGGGTCAGTCTCCAGATGACCTTCCCAGTTTCCTGGTTGGGTGCATCTGTTGGAGGATCAGATACCAAGGTATCTTCACCAGGGATAGAGGTTATTGGGGTTGCTTAAGTTATAGTTGCTCTATCCTCAACCATAACATTAGACGAACTGGAGGGTCCCTCATTATTTTGAGGCCCGCCCGGTTGTCTTTCTGACTCACCTTCGATTGGTGCATCAGTTTTTACGAATGCCAGCCGCATTCGATCTGGAATCTCGACCTCTCCAGCTTCAGATACTAGAGAGTCTAGATTCCTCAACAAATCTGGGACAGTATACAGTGAATCTGTGCTTAAGTATGCTTCACTGCCTAGAATTTGTAGAAAACAAAGAGAGAGAAACCTGGAGAAGGGGATACAAAGTCCCCTGGTGCCCTTCAATTTTTGTACCAGGCTTCTATACAGGATATCGGCAAAATCCACTCTCAATCCATTCTACAAGCAGTATGCCATCTCTGCCTGTGCGGAGTTAATCTGGTCAAGACCACCAGAACTCCCACCCATACTTTCCACAAGGTGGATGAAAAAATACCTCCATGAAGGTGTAAGGCCCTTCATGGTCATCGCACCTTTTGTTTTCAACACCCCTTTCTCCAGGCACTCCTTATGTCCCATTTCAAGGAGGACCTGGCAAAAATTAACGTTTGGGGGGATGACAACTGGAGATTCACCCTCTCTCCAGTAGTTGAGGTGTAAGGCATCCCTCAACACGTCAGCTGATAAGGTACACTGGATTGTTCCACCTTTTAATGTGAAAGTGATGGAAGAACAATCAGAAGAAAGAGTAGCAGTGTACCAAAACTCACACAAGTAGTCGTGAAACATCTTCCGTGGGTTTAGAGAGAATGAGGGTCCAATTGGAGAATCCTTCAAAAAATTTGAATTCTTCCAATAAGGGTATTGGACCCTTGAGTTCCTTGTAAACTCGCCATCGGATTATTCAGATTAAGTTTGATGAGCGAAGTTTTACCAGGAGCACCAGGTGCCTATTTGACATCTGGTGAAGGAGCATATCGGACAGTTAAGAGATTTACATCTCTTGAACGGGGTGATTTAGGTGCCATTTGAAATTGAAATTGAAATTTAGGAATTAGGGTACTTAATTTATGAAGCAGAGAGAGAAATGAAACAATTTTAGATGATTGGGAAGTAAATGAAAGAATGTAAAGGGAAGTAAATGTAATCGGAGTAAATAAGGGTATTTATAAGGAATTCAAGATCCCAATGAAATACCAAAAATTATATTTTATTTAACAAAATCAATTTTGTAGATATTTTAACAAAATAAGTTTGAATTTTGAAATAAAAACATAATTAATTGTGTCAGCATTAAATGCTACGACGGCTTAACTTACTCACGCGCCCACTAAATTTAATTTTCCCAATAAAAACAGTTGTCAAATACCAAAATGACTTTAAACACGTCAGATGACGATATCAAGTGGTTTAAAACACTCGAGTACCATCACGTGTCACAAATATTGACCAAGTATCTCTAACGTTATAAAAAAAAATTAAGACAAGACTGAATCTGGTCACTGGAGGATTAGTCCAGTGCCAGTTTCCAACTGGAGAGTTCTCCAGTTGCCATTTTCAAACAAAACGAATTTTAGTCAGAAAATTATTTTGAGTCTTTCCCCCTAAAATGATGATCCAGAAATCGATTAGTGCCAGGATAGTATCACAAAGGCGTTCGATAGCCTGACAGCAAAGATTATCTGGACCTCCTCAACTGGAGAACTTCATCAGTGTCACTGACGCGTTCATAACAAAAATCTCCAGTTTTAAGGATTTAACATTCCCAGTTCGCTGATAAGATGTTTAAAAGTTTTCTCATCAAGAGGTTTTGTAAAAACATCAGCGAGCTGTTTGTCAGTGAGGATGAAATGAATTTCAATGTCTCCTTTCATAACATGATCACGAATAAAATGATACCTGATATCAATATGCTTTGTCTTGGAGTGCATCACTGGGTTGTGAGATATAGCAATTGCACTGGTGTTGTCACAAAAGATTGGGGTCCTTGTATACTTTTGACCATAATCTAGTAACTGGTTCTTGATCCAGAGAATCTGGGCACAGCAACTGGCCGCAGAAATGTACTCTGCCTCAGCAGTGGATATAGAGACTGACGTCTGCTTCTTGCTGGTCCAACTTACCAGTTTTCCTCCAGGGAAATGACAACCACCAGTTGTTGATTTTCTATCTATCTTACAACCTGCATGATCTGAATCTGAATAACCCATTAGATCTAACCCTGAGCCTTTGGGGTACCAAAGACCAAGATTAGGACACCCTTTCAGGTATCTAAAGATACGCTTAACAGCGTGCAAATGTGATTCTTTAGGGTTAGCCTGAAACCTGGCACATAGACATGTTGAAAACATTAGATCTAACCCTGAGCCTTTGGGGTACCAAAGACCAAGATTAGGACACCCTTTCAGGTATCTAAAGATACGCTTAACAGCGTGCAAATGTGATTCTTTAGGGTTAGCCTGAAACCTGGCACATAGACATGTTGCAAACATTATATCTGGTCGACTGGCAGTTAAATACATCAGTGAACCAACCATACCACGATAGTCAGTTATGTTCACTGGTTTGCCAGTTGGGTCAGAGTCCAAATTTAATGGTGCTGCAATAGGTGTGTTTTTCGATGGGATAGAATCATATTTGTATTTTCTTAACAAATCTCTGACATATTTTCCTTGGTTTATGAAAATTCCATTTTCAGTTTGCTTAATCTGAAGACCTAAGAAAAATGTTAATTCTCCCATTAAACTCATCTCATACTCAGATGACATGATTTTAGAAAACTTTTTACACATTGCATCATCAGTTGAACCAAATATAATGTCATCAACATAAATTTGTACCAATAAGATATTACCTTTTTCTTTCAAGATAAATAAGGTATTATTTATTGCACCTCTTTGAAAGCCATTTTTAAGAAGATGTTTAGTTAAAGTATCATACCAGGCTCTTGGGGCTTGTCTAAGACCATACAAAGCTTTGTTCAGTCTATAGACCTAGTGAGGATGCTTCTCATCGATGAAGCCTGGAGTCTGCTTAACATACACAACTTCTTCCAATGTTCCATTAAGGAACGCACTTTTGACATCCATCTGGAAGACCTTAAACTGCAGATGGGCTGCATAAGCCAGAAATATTCTGATGGCTTCAAGTCTTGCAACTGGAGTCAACGCCTTCTGCTTGACAATAACCCTGGCAACTAATCTGGCCTTGTTTCTTACAACATGGCCATCTTCATCCATCTTGTTTCGGTAGACCCATCTTGTACCAATGGGTTCTTTCTTTAACCCTGGTAGACAAGGAACAAGTTCCCATACATTGTTCCTTTCAAACTGGATGAGCTCTTCTTGCATAGCTTCCACCCAGCTTGGGTCTGCCATAGCCTCGTCAATCTTCTTCGGTTCAATTAGTGATAAGAAGGTGACGTTTAAGCATTGCTCACTGGTGGCTCTTCTAGTCTGAACCCCACTATTTGGATCTCCCACAATCTGTTCAATTGGATGTGCTCGACTCCATCTAGTGTATTGACTAGGCTGGTGTAACACAATATCAGTGCAAGTCACCTGGCGATCTTCTTCAGTTGCAGCAGCTTCTGGAGGAGGATCTGTCCAAACTACTTCTACGTTCTCATCAGAGTCAATGAGGTCACGATTTGCATCATGAAATTCTTCATTAAAAGGCATTTCTTGAAGAACTGGAGAAGTTGGAGTTTGAACTGGTGCTGATATTGAAGTGGCACGTACATCAGATCCAATCACCAATTCCTGTGGTAAATTGAAATTGATGGAGGGATAGAATGATGTGTCACTGGTGGTGCTCTTCTTCTTAACTGGTTCCAATTTGTTGTAACTGGAAACATCTTTTGGTGAAACAACAGACTGATGAACTTGGTCAGTTTCGCTAAAATTTATTGGAACGACTGGAGAAATATCAAGGCTTGGTCTCTTGTTGATTGCTTCAGTTGATTCGTCGAATGTGACATGAATTGTCTCATGAACCTTTTGGAGTCTATAATTATAAACTCTAAAGGCCTTTCGAATATCTGAATAACCTAAAAATACCCCTTCATCAGCTTTTGCATCAAACTTTCCAAGCTGACTGGAATCGTTTAAAATATAAAGTGGACAACCAAATACATGAAAATATCCAATATTTGGTTTATGATTCCTGAGTACTTCATAGGCAGTCTTCTTATGTCTCTTGATGTAGACTGACTGGTTTTGGGTGTGACAAGCAGTTGCAACTGCTTCAGCCCAGAAATTGGTGGGAAGACCTGATTCAGATAGCATACTTCTGGCTGCTTCTATCAGTGTGCGATTCTTTCTTTCCACAACTCCATTCTGCTCTGGAGAGTGTGCTGATGAGAAGTTTTGAGAGATGCCAGTGTCATTGCAAAATGTTTCAAGTACCTTATTTTGAAATTCAGTACCTTTGAAATTCAGTACCATTATCACTTCGCAACTGACAGACTTTTCGAGTATACTTGAGTTCAATTCTTTTGATGAGAGAAATGATTTCAGCAGGTGCATCACTTTTGGATCTGAGGAATACCACCCAACAGTATCTGGTGAATTCATCGACCATAACTAGAGTGTACTTCTTTCCAGCTCTGGTTTGAACATTCACTGTACCAAAGAGATCCATATGAAGCATGTGAAGAGGTTCAGTGATGCTAAAGTTTTGCCTGGTCTTGAAACTGGCCCTTTTCTGCTTGCCCATCTCACACCCTGGACATGGCTTTTCTTTATTGAAAGAAATTTGAGGTATCCCATTAACCAGTTGTTTGCGAGACAACTTGTTAATATTTTTGAAATTAAGATGGGATAATCTTTTATGCCACAGCCAGTTGGTGTCCTCATCAGCCTTGGTATATAAGCACTGCTCTTTTGGAGCTGGTTCCATATCCATGATGTACACATTTTCTTTTCTTGGTGCAACCATCACCACTTTCCAATCCTTGTTAAATATGGTGCCTTGAGCAATATCGAACAAAACTCTGTAGCCATCATCACAAAGTTGGCTGACACTGATCAGGTTGTATTTCAAACCATTCACAAATGCAACTCTTTTGAATTCGACCTGTCCGTTATTAAGTACACCATATCTTTCAGTCTTTCCACTTTGATCATTACCAAACATCACTGTCGGTCCATCTTGGACAGTGAACTCTTCAAGCAGGGGCTTACATTCGGTCATAGTCCGGCCAGCAGCGCTGTCCAGATACCAGATATTCTTCTTTCGATCGCCCTGCACACCCACAAAAATCATCAGTTATTTTTGTGAACCCATCTTTTCTTAATGGATTCACTGGACTTCTCTACAGAAGTCACAGTTGATTGTTGTGGAGGTAAACTGAAGACTACATCTGGATCTTTTTCACCATATCCAGGTGCAGGAGTAAAAACGATTGGTATTTGATACCTGCTCCCCTTTTTCTTATCAGATTTAGTTCCAGATGGAACATTCTTTTGTTTTGGTTTTGAGGAGGGTTTAATATTTTGTTTTAAAACTGGAGGTGATGAACCTCCTTCCAGATTTTTAATCCGGGCAGTACAACTCTGAACCTGTCGAGACAAAAGTTGGAGTTGACTTTCCAGTTTAAACAAAATATCTTTTTCATTAGGCTGCTGAACCTTGGACCTTGGTTCAGCTGGAGTTTTAGTCTTTTGGGTCTTGGGCTCCTTAGACTTTTGAGGTAAAGGCTTGTTACCAGTGGCCTTTTTAACTGGAGCACTAGCCTGTTTGGCTCCAGGTTTAACCTCAATGGGGGTGGTCTCAATGGGTTCAGTTTTAACAGCTTCAGGTTGATCATAAGAAGTTTCAACCCTGAGAGCTGGAGGCAATGCATGAAGATCTGGTATGAGAGCTGCCATTTCCAGATCTCCAGATTTCCATGCATTTTCTGGGCATCAATTGTTCTAGAAAATGCATCATAGTTCTTTCCAGATGCTTTTACCCATGACTTGATAATCATTTGTTCTTTTTCAAGATCATAAATTAATTTTTGATTATCAAATTCCAAAGCCTCAATTTTTAAAATTGACTCCTTGAGAGCCAACTGGACACTTTGTAAATCATTAAGTTGTGGCTTAACATTGTTTAGTTCTATTAAGATAGTGTCCAGATATCTTTCACTATCTACTCTAAGAGTTTCCACAAAAGCCAAATCACCACTTAATGATTCAGCAAGGTCCAGTTTCAGTTCTGGATCCACCTGATTGTCATAATCACATACCTTCTTCAAAATGATGTCCACCCATCTTTCAGTGATGACATCTTCTTTTGCCACATGCTGCTGTTGATCTTCCAAGGCCATGAAACACATGTCCCTTTCCTCTTCTTCATCAGCTGATGAGTCATCAGAGTACTCTCATTTTCCCTCAGTTTGTGCCATCAAGCACTGATCCTCTTCTTTTTCCATGGACAGGAGGGCAATCTGGGCCTTAAGATTCTTATATTTAGCTTTGTAGCTATCATCAGGCCGATTGAAATTAGGGACAGGGGGGCCAGTTTGGTTGTTCATCTGACTAGATCTGCATTCCTTCATAAAATGACCTTTCTTACCGCATTTATAGCATGTAAGATTGGTTTTATCCAGAGAGCTGGAGCTGGAAGCATTGTTTGGCCCATTAAATCTTTTAGATTTATGCTTAAACCTGTTAAAGGTTTTAGCAATCATGGCTACCAGATCATCATCGTCAGTTTCATCACAACCATCACTGATTTCAGTGGTCAGGCCAGAGTTCAAGAAACTGTTTAACATCTCCTTCATTGAGGGTGCCTGGACACTCTCTGCAGACATTAAAGCAGCACAAGGTTGCTCAGTTACACTAGCAACCTTGGGACTCTGGCATGGTTCATGGCATCCTGCTCAGCCACCAGTCTTGCAGCATTATTATCTTCAGTGAATCTGAAGGCTCCATAGAGCGATGCAAGAGTATGGCTGTGCAGGGTTTTACCTTGTCTTAAGACAAGAACCATATTTTCCCATTTGGAAGGAAGAATATCACAAAACTTCTCAAGAAGAATATCCTTATCCTTCTCTACACCCAAGCCTCTCAGCTGATTAACGAGGCTAGAAAATCTGGTGTATGTACCAGTTAGACTTTCATTGGGCAGAGCAAAGAAGGATTCATACTTCTTGTTCAAGGCAACTTTTCTGGTGACAATAGTGTCATCACCTCCTTCAAACTGAATAACTAATTCATCCCACATTGACTTGGCACTGGGGAACAACACAAGTGTTGGAATTAGATCTTCAGGAACAACTCCAAGGATCATGTTCTTGAGTCTGGTGTCCAGATCTACAAGTCTACGATCCTCATCAGACCAGTGGTCTTCGAGCTTTTCTCTTGAACCTCTTCTTCCAGTTGGATCTAGAAGAGGACTTACCCCAAGAGACATGGGTATATATGGTCCATCCTTAAGGATTTTCAACATATACCTCTCTATCCCACCAAAATGCAAAAGCATTCTAGCCTTCCATGTACCAAAGATCTCACTGTTTCCATCAAATTTTGGAACAGGAGTGTTAGAATAATGTACATGGACGTGATTTGGGGCAGTAGGAGGAGGAGGGTTTGTATTAATATTTTGAAAAGGTGGTGTATTAGTATTCAAAGGGTTTTCACCTTGACCAGAACCATCTCCACCTTCAGTAGTGTTCATCTAAGCAGATCTAGGCAAGTTTATTAGCCTTCTGCTCTGATACCACTTGTAAGTCCCAACTCAATAGATGGTACTACCTGAAGACACCTCTATGTCGATGATGGAGTTACTTTGCAATATAAGCACTGAACTGGAGACGACCAGTTACAGGAGTATATACCAAGTTCTAGATAGATTACTTATTTAAGTGACAATAAGTAAAGAACAATGCAATAATACAAAATACTTGTAAAGTAAATTGGTGAGACAATATGTAATTTTCAAGTGTAATTTATTTATTAACTTTAAATAAATTACAAGGTTGTTGCGGAACCAAGATAATACAAGTATGTAAATATCCTAACAACCTATGAACTACAATTGATCTACACTTGGAATTTCTCTAAAAAATCAAAACACTTAGAGTTGTGAAATGTTCCTTTTTACGATTGAGAGAATATTGCACAAGTTCACCAAGAATATTGCAGGTTTGCAAAGTGTGTGACTTCTAAAAAAGTATTATTCTTGGTTGTGCAATGACTTGTATTTATAGGCAAAGTTAACATTGGGATGTTAACTTTGGTCGTACAAATATGGTTGAGAGCATTTAAGGAATAACATTTAATTCCTTAAAATGCAGTGTAAAGTTGCAGTATAAAGCAACTTTATTCAACCAGCTTTATGTACCTTTTTGTATTTAAATAATAAGATAAATCTTATTATCCGGGTAAAAGCACATAAAGCATAAAAGTCAATTCCTCGTAATCAGTGTAAAGCTTTGTAAGAGCTTTCCACTGACGGTCTCCAGTTTGTAACTGACTAGAATGTCAACTGGGCTTCGCTGCCATTGTCATTCTCTATCTTCCATTTGTTGTCTTCGACTCCAACTGGAAGGATTCTTCAACTGGTCAGTTCTCAACTGGAGGAAGTCTTCAGTTACGTTGACTGTACGATGCAACTGGACTTCAATATATTTCTGGACAAATCTTCTTGGTCTCCAGGTGCAACTGGAGACTGGCCAGTTTCACTGAAACTGGTCCTAACACAAGTCTTGCAACTGGAGCAAAAGGCTCATCAAAGTCAACGCCCTCTGCTTGACAATAACCCTGGGAAACTAATCTGGCCTTGTTTCTTATAACATTGCCATCTTCATCCATCTTGTTTCGGTAGACCCATCTTGTACCAATGGGTTCGTTCTTCAACCCAGGTGGACAAGGAACAAGTTCCCATACATTGTTCCTTTCGAATTGGATAAGCTCTTCTTGCATAGCTTCTACCCAGCTTGGATCTGCCATAGCCTCGTCAATCTTCTTCGGTTCAATCAGTGATAAGAAGGTGACATTCAAGCATTGCTCACTTGTGGCTCTTCTAGTCTGAACCCCACTACTTGGATCTCCAACAATCTGTTCAATTGGATGTGCTCGAGTTCATTTAGTGTATTGACTAGGCTGGTGAACAACAATATCAGTGCAAGTCATCTGGTGATCCTCTTCAGTTGCAGCAGCTTCTGGAGGAGGATCAGCCCAAACTACTTCTATATCCTCATCAGAGTCAATGAGGTCACGATTTGCATCATGAAATTCTTCAGTTGAAGGCATTTCTTGAAGAACTGGAGAAGTTGGAGTTTGAACTGGTGTTGATATTGGAGTGATACGTACATCTGATCCAATCACCAGTTTCTGTGGTAAGTTGAAACTGATAGAGGGATAAAATGATGTATCACTGGTGGTTTTCTTCTTTTGAGCTGGTTCCAGTTGAGTGTAACTGGAAACATTATCTGGTGAAACAACTGACTGATGAACTTGGTCAGTTTCACCAAAATTTATTGGAACGACTGGAGAGATATCAAGGTTAGATCTCTTATTGATTGCATCATTTGATTCGTCAAATGTGACATGAATTGTCTCATGAACCTTTTGGAGTCTATAATTATAAACTCTAAAAGCCTTTCGAATATCTGAATAGCCTAGAAATACACCTTCATCAGCTTTTGCATCAAACTTTCCAAGCTGACTGGAATCATTTAAAATATAAACTGGACAACCAAATACATGGAAATATCCAATATTTGGTTTTCGATTCCTGAGCACTTCATAGGCGGTCTTCTTATGTCTCTTGATGTAGACTGACCGGTTTTGGGTGTGATAAGCTGTTGCCACTACTTCAGCCCAAAAACTGGTGGGAAGACCTGATTCAGATAGCATGCTTCTGGCCGCTTCTATCAGTGTGCGATTCTTTCTTTCCACAACTCCATTTTGCTCTGGAGAGTGTGCTGATGAGAAGTTTTGAGAGATGCCAGTGTCATTACAAAATGTTTCAAGTACTTTATTTTGAAATTCAGTACCATTATCACTTCGTAACTGACAAACTTTTCGAGTGTACTTGAGTTCAATTCTTTTGATGAGAGAGATGATTTCAGTAGGTGCATCACTTTTGGATTTGAGGAATACCACCCAACAATATCTGGTGTATTCATCTACCATAACTAGAGTGTACTTCTTTCCAGCTCTGGTTTGAACATTCACTGTACCAAAGAGATCCATATGAAGCATGTGAAGAGGTTCAGTGATGCTAAAGTTTTGCCTGGTCTTGAAACTGGCCCTTTTCTGCTTGCCCATCTCACACCTTGGACATGGCTTTTCTTTATTGAAAGAAATATGAGGTATCCCATCCACCAATTGTTTTCAAGACAATTTGTTGATATTTTTGAAATTAAGATGGAATAATCTTTTATGCCATAGCCAGTTGGTGTCCTTATCAGCCTTGGTATAGAAGCACTGCTCTTTTGGAGCTGGTTCCATATCCATGATGTACACATTCTCACCACTTTCTAATCCTTGTTAAATATGGTGCCTTGAGCAATATCGAACAAAACTCTGTAGCCATCATCACAAAGTTGGCTTACACTGATCAGGTTGAATTTTAAACCATTTACAAATGCAACTCTTTTGAATTCGACCTGTCCATTATTGAGCACACCATATCCTTCAGTCTTTCCATTCTCATCATTACCAAACGTCAATGCCGGTCCATCTTGGACAGTGAACTCTTCCAGCAGGGGCTTACATCCGGTCATAGTCCGGCCAGCAGCGCTGTCCAGATACCAGGTGTTCTTTTTACGATCGCCCTGCACACCCACAAGAATCATTAGTTATTTTTGTGAACCCATCTTTTCTTGATGGGTTCACTGGACTTCACTTCAGAAGTCTCAGTTGATTGTTGTGGTGTTGAACTGGATGCTGTATCTGGAGCTTTTTCATTAGCTCCAGGTGCAGGAGTAAAAACGATTGGTACTTGATATTTGTTCCCCTTTTTCTTTTCATTTTTAGCTCCAGATTGAGCAAATTTTTGTTTTTGTTTCAAAGGGGTTTTGATATTTTGTTTTTCAACTGGAGGAGACGAGGCTCCTTCCAGATTTTTAATTCTGGCAGTGCAACTCTGAACCTGTCTGGACAAAAGTTGGAGTTGAATTTCCAGTCTTGACAAAGTATTCTTTTCATTAGGCTCTGAACCTTGGACCTAGGTTCAGCTGGAGTTTTAGTCTTAGGATTCTTGGGCTCCTTGGACTTTTGAGGTAAAGGCTTATCACCAGCAGCCTTTTTACTTGGAGTTTTAGCCTGTTCAGCTCCAGATTTAACCTCAGATGGGGTGGTCTCAAAGGGTTCAGTTTTGATATTTGTAGACCGGTCATATGGGGTAACTGGACTAAGAGCTGGAGGCATAGTGTGGATATCTGGAATGATACTGGCCATGTGCACATCTCTAGATTTATAAGCATTTTTCTGTGCATCAATGGTGTTTGAAAAAGCATCATAATTTAATCCAGATGCCCTTATCCAGGATTTGACGATCTTCTGTTCTTTTGCAAGATCAGATTTTAGTTTTTGATTTTCAAAATCCAATGCCTTATATTTCAAATCTGACTCCTTGAGAGCCAACTGGACACTTTGCAAATTTGAAATTTGTGGTTTTAAATTATTTAATTCTGTCAGAACTGTTTCTAAATATCTTTCACTGTCAGTTCTAATAGTTTCAACAAAAATCAAATCACTGTTAAGTGATTCAGCAGGGTCTAGTTTCAGTTCTGGGTCAAGTTGGTTAAAATATTCACAAACCTTTTTTAAAATGATGTCCACCCATCTTCCAGAAATGACATCATCTTTCACCACATGTTGCTGGTCTTCCAAAGCCATGAAACACATGTCCCTAATCTCTTCATCATCATCAGATGAGTCATCAGAGTATTCCCATTTTCCCTCAGTTTATGTCATCATGCACTGGTTTTTCTCTTTTTCCATAGATAAAAGGGCAATCTGGGCTTTAAGCTTCTTGTATTTAGCTTTATAGCCATCATCAGCCCGATTGTAGTTAGTGACAGGGGGACCAGTTTGATTGTTCAACTGAATAGATCTGCATTCCTTCATGAAATGACCTTTCTTGCCACACTTATAGCATGTAAGATTGGTCTTGTCCAGAGAGTTGGATCTGGAAGCATTGTTGGAACCATTAAATCTATTAGATTTATGCGTAAACCTGTTAAAGGTTTTAGCAATCATGGCTACCAGATCATCATTGTCAGTTTCATCACAATCATCACTGATTTCAGTGGTCAGACCTGAGTTCAGAAAACTGTTCAACATCTCCTTCATAGAATGTGACTGGACATTCTTAGTAGATATTGAAGTAGCACAAGGTTTCTCAGATATACTAGAAACCTTTGAACTCTGGGCATGATTTAAAGCATCCTGCTCAGCCACCAGTCTCTGTGCATTGTTATCTTTAATGAATCTGAAGGCTCCATAAAGAGATCCAAGAGTGTGGTTGTGCAGGGTCTTACCTTGTCTTAGGACAAGAATCATGTTTTCCCATTTGGAAAGAAGAATATCACAAAACTTCTCAAGAAGAATATCCTTATCCTTCTCTACACCCAGCCCTCTCAGTTGATTAATCACACTGGTGAATCTGGTATAAGTACCAGTCAGGCTCTCATTGGGTAAAGCAAAGAATGATTCATACTTCTTGTTTAGGGCAACTTTTCTGGTGACAATAGTGTCATCACCTCCTTCAAACTGAAGGACCAACTCATCCCACATTGCCTTGGTACTGGGGAACAACACAAGTGTTGGTATGAGGTCTTCAAGAACAGCCCCAAGGATCATATTTTTCAGTCTGGTGTCCAAGTCCACCAGTCTGCGATCCTCATCAAACCAATGGTCTTCAGGCTTTTCTCTAGAGCCTCTTCTAGATCCAGTAGGATCAAGAAAAGGACTCACCCCTTGAGACATGGGTACATATGGGCCATCCTTAAGGATTCTCAACATGTATCTCTCTATCCCACCAAAATGCAAGAGCATTCTGGCTTTCCATGTACCAAAAGTCTCACTGTTTCCATCGAATTTGGGAACATGAGTAATTGAATAATGTACATGGACATGATTAGGGGCATTAGAAGGAGGAGGAGGAGGAGGATTGGTGTTAACATTTTGAATAGGTGGATTATTAACATCAGTTTCATTTGGACCAGAACCATTCTCACTTTCAGTAGTAGTCATCTAAGCAGATCTAGGCCAATATATATTAGCCTTCTGCTCTGATACCACTTGTAGGTCCCAACTCAATAGATGGTACCACTGAAGACACCTCTATGTCGATAGTGAGATTACTTTGCAATACACACACTGATCTGGAGACGACCAGTTGCAGTGTGTAGTATACCAGGTTAATCTGGAGAGTTACTTATAAGGTGACAAATATAAGTAAGTAACGACAATGCAATAAGTAAATACTTGTAAAGTAAATTGGTGAGACAATATGTAATTTTTCAAGTGTAATTTATTTATTAATGTTAAATAAACTACAAGGTTGTTGCGGAACCAAGATAATACAAAATGTAAATATCCTAACAACCTATGAAATACAATTGATCTAATACTTGGAAATTCTCTAAACAATCGAAACACTTAAAGTAGTGAAATGTTCTTTTTTGCGATTGAGAGAATATTGCACAAGTTCACCAAGAAATGCAAATGTCTGAATATGCAAAGTTATTTCTTGGTTGTGAAAAGACCTCTATTTATAGATAAAGTTGTCATTGGGATTCCAACTTTATCGTACAAATATGGTTGAGAGCATTTACGGAAGCAATACGACTTCCAATTAAATGTTGTATAAAGTATGACATAAAGTCACTTTATTCAACCTGCTTTATGTACTTTTGTACTTTAAACATAGACAATTGGTATTGTCCGGTTAAAAGCACATAAAGCATAAAGGTCTTCCTCGTAATCAGTGTAAAGCTTTGTAAAGGCTTTAAACTGATATTCTCCAGTTTCTATCTGAATAGAATGTCAACTGGGCTTCGCTGCCATTGTCATTCTCTATCTTCCATTTGTTGTCTTCGACTTCAATTGGAATGTCTTCAGGTCTGGTCAGATCTCAACTGGAGGAAGTCTTCAGTTGCGTTAACTGTACGTTGCAACTGACTTCACAAATTTCTGGACAATTTCTTCAGGTCTCCAGATTCAACCGGAGACTGGCCAGTTTATCAGTAAACTAGTCCTAACATTAATAAAGGGTAGCTGGTGTGATGATGAGTTTATTTACCTGACGGGCTCCATCTTTAGCCGCTATGCCTTCGCAATGGACTGACGGGCTGCATCTTTGGCCACCATGGCTAGGATGACGGTGTTGTACCTATACATTGTATTACTGTACCTTTTCAAAATGACGGTGTTTCCCATTAAAGATGGATGAGAATGGATGGTTTAGATTTATCTATATCTATAATCTATATCTATATCTATATCTATATATCATAATATATATTAAAGCATCAACCCCATTTTTAAAATCTCAATTAAGGAATTGGAGTAGCTAAAATATCCCTCTTCTTTATTCATTAATTTAAACATCTCTACCTAATATACCTATAATACCCTTAATGAAATAATTTACAACAAAAAATTTTAACATCAATAACTTTTACATTCAACATCATTGTCGCCCTCACCACCCCTCTCCTTTATAGAAGACACGCACGTACAAATTTATTGATCAGATTTATAATTAAGGTTTATTCATCAGATTCATAAGGTTTAATTCTCTCAAGAACCACACGTTACTCTATCAAATACATTTATTTATTTACTAATTAAAAAAAATTCTAAATGCGAGTTATATAGAAGACACTGCAAGTACAAATAAATATATATATTGATGAAGTATAAGAAATAACTATATCTTGTGACACATGTGTGAGAATGGTGAGTCATCAAGCATGATTTATATGCAGTGTACGCTCTAGGTATCAAGACGGTACATGAAACCAGAGTTCCTCCTCGTTTACTTTTATAGGATGATGATCAGAAAGAAACAACTTGATAGATATGATATTATTAATTCCGGATATGTACATAGGTTAGTGTTAAGCATATTTCTTCCAATCAAATAATATAACTCCTCAAACAAAGGCAATAAATAGAGCCAAAAGAAAACCTACGAAGAACCACATAATCCTCACACATATAACTTCATCCTTCTTTTTATTCAAAGTCTTCTTCTTCACCCGCTGGTCGTTATCTTCAATAACGGTAGATGACGTCGCCTTCGCCTTGGTATCAACCGTAGTAGTACTATTGTCTATATAAAGATCAATCCGATGCTCCTCGGTTGATCACAGTGTATAATAACTCTTTTGAAATCACAGTGTATTTATATTGGTCCTAAGGAAACTATAAATTAATAGTTACTAAAATATTTCAAATTTTAGTAGAACTTTAAATCTATATTGAGTTTATTTTTAAATCTCATCATTGGACTCTTATCATTTATTTTCCTTGTCTCATCTAAAAAAACTCAAGAATGCAGTGTAGGGACATTATTTACTCGTATTGCAACAATAAGTTGTAAAGAGTTCTATTTTTAAATCATCCTTAACTTTGTCATCCACTGGATTTTGAATGGTACGCGTCAAAATTTCTGCAATGTTTTGAACCTCATAACATTTATTATATTCACTAGCATAATCTAGCAAGTGATTCACATCTATTTTTGTTGTAATGTATAACTAATCAATGGTATACCCACGAATGTCTTTTCCAAAATTTACATCATAAAAATCTTTAAATTAATAGATTATTAATTTATTAATATAATAATATCTCGCTAATAAAATGTGTTAGTCCAACATTATTTCACAAACCGTAAATCGTTAGATGAAAAAGTGTTAGGTCCAGATTTACTGGACTCGCTCCAGACTCGACTGCTGGAGCCTTACTGAAGATCTGTCCAGAAACGTGTTCTACTGGACCTACTCCAGACTTGGAATCTGGAGTCCCTCTGAAGATTTGTCCAGAAATAATGGAAGACCAGTGAGCAAATACTTGTATAGGAAATCTGGAGTATTCTCCAGATTAGCTCACTGGACTTCACCCCAGTCCAGATCTACTCTACTGAAGACGTTCTCACTGAAGTCAGAATAAAGAAGACTGACAAATGGCGGAGTCCACTGGAAGTCTTACCAGATCTGTACACTGGAGGATTGTCAGTGTTCTAGACCTTACAAGTCTGAACACTGATATCGAGTAATTGACTTTTGCCTTTACACACTTTCCAAAGAACAATCCACTTGTTCTTTCCCAAAGTTTATACGTGTGTAAAGGTGGTTGGTTAAAAGAATAAAGTCATATTGATGTGACTTTATCCTTATACCTTATCTAATGCATTTAATGTTCTTGTCGGATCATTAAATGCATGCAACCATATTTGTACGACACAAAATTCACTGGTGAATTTTGTTGCCTATAAATACAAAGTCATTTCCTTGAGAAAATTACTTTTAAGCATACATTTTTCATTAGAGTGAATTTGTCTAAATACTCTCGATCTTAAACTGGGATACTTCACAACTTTAAGTATCTCGATCCAAAAGAGTTATTTGACAAATATAGATCATTTATAATTCATAGGTTGTTAGGATACATACTTATTTGTATTATCTTGATTCCGCACAACCTTGTATTTTATTTAACATCATAAATAAAATACACCATTGAAAAATACATAATGTTCCACTTTACTTGTTTATTGCTTTAAGTCTTGTATTACTTTGTTTATATATTCTTGCATTTATTTACAAGTAATACTAGTCCATTCTAGTGATTATTAGACTTGTTGTATTTTACACTTCTAGGTTAACCATCGTATTTCAGGGACTCACATTTGGTATCAAAGCAGAAGGCTAAACATTGCCTAGATCTGTTTCTTTGATGGCCAACCTAGAAAATACACAAGGAAGTTTTAATTTTGGTCCCGATCCTAATGTTAATGTTAATGATCAAAATAATGAACCACCTATTGTTAATAACACTAATCCACCACCTCCTCCTCCTACTCCTGCTTCTCCACACGTGCATGTGCACTATTCAAATAATCATGTTCCTAAATTCAGTGGAAACAGTGATGAGTTTGGTACGTGGAAGGCTAGGATGATATTGCATATCACTGGTATTGAGAGGAACATGATGAAAATCTTAAATGAAGGTCCTTATGTCCCTACATCACCTCTCAATCCCCTTCTTGATCCTTCTGGATCTAGAAGAGGAAGGGAAAAGAGGGAGGAACATTGGTCTGAAAAGGAGAGGAGACTGGTGAATCTAGACACCCTTCTCAAGATCATGATCCTCGGGGCCGTTCCAGAAACCCTAATTCCCACACTAGTTCTTTTTTCTCAGCCTAATGAGTCTCTCACTGGTACTTACACCAGATTTATGAGTATCATAAACCAGTTGAGAGGTCTCGGGGTTGAGAAGGACAAGGATATACTTCTGGGGAAATTTTGTGATATTCTGCCCACAAAATGGTCTCACATGATCCTGGTCTTACGACAAGGTAAAACTCTGCACACACACAATCTCTCAACTCTTTATGGAGCTTTCAGGTACACTGAAGAAAATCAAGCTCAGAGAGTGGTGGCAGAACAAGATGCTTATAACCATGCCTCCAGTAGTCCTAATGTGGTTAGTCATACTGAACCACAAAGTACAGCACTGATATCTTCTGAGAATGTATTTTCTAAGAAGAAGATGGTGTCTGAACTCATGGATTCTGGAGAGTCCAGTCAAATCTCTCCAGACTGTTGTGATGAAACTGATGATGATGACCTTATTGCAATGATTGCTAAAACGTTTAACCGTTTCAAAACAAGAGCAAATAGGCCATCTGGACAATTTGCATCCAGTTCTTCAACTGATAAGACCAATTTGACATGCTTTAAGTGTGGCAAAAAGGGTCATTTCATGAAAGATTACAGGTCCAGCCAGTTTGTATCCAAGCCTGGTCCATTTTCTTCAAATAATAAGCCTGATGATAGCTATAAATTGAAATATAAAAAGCTTAAGGCCCAGATTGCTCTCATGGCACAACAAATTGAAAAACAATAATAAGTGCATGATCGCAACAACTGAAGAGAAGTGGGTTCCTTCTGATGAATCATCTGCTGATGAAGAAGAAGAAAGAGATTGCTGTTACATGGCTCTGGCAGACGAAGAGCACCTGGTGAAGGAAGATGTCACATCTGGACGATGGGTGGACATTGTTATTAAAAAGGTTAGTGATTATGATACTGCAACTGACCAAGAATTAAAACTGGACATAGCTGAAGCTCTAATTCTGATTTGATATTTGTAGAAACTGTTAGATCTGATTGTGTAAATGGTCTAGAAACAGATTTTTCTGAAATAACTGTCTTAAAATCAAAATTGAAAGAACTTCAAGACATTGAACTGGCATTTCAAGCCCAGGTTCTGGTAACTGATCTCGAACAATCCAGTCATGCACTTCAAAACGAAGCACATTGATCTCAGGTATCACTTCATTCGTGATCATATTATGAAAAACAACATTGAACTCCATTTTATTCCCACTGACAAACAACTCGCTGACATTTTTACTAAACCTCTGAATGTCAAAACTTTTGAATATCTTGTTGGTGAGTTGGGAATGTTAAACCCTTAAATCTGGAACCTTGGTATTGAACGCCATTGTGTACTACTGAGGATCTTTGATTTAAAGATTTCTGGATCAACATTCCAGGGGGAAGACTTGAAAGATATTTTTGTTCTTAAAATGTTTTAAGTTCAGGGGGAATTTATAATTTATTTTCTCACTGGACAAATTCTTCAGAAAATATTACTGGTGCTTTGTAAATGTGTCCCTCTCACTGGTAATTGGACAGGTTGAAGTGCGTGTTTGAGGTGACTTTTGTCTCCTTGTAAATGTGTCCCTCTCATTTGTTTGTATTAGTTGACGTGCACGTTTGAGGTTACCAGTCTTTCAAAATGGTTTTCACTGGTACTTTAATGGAGTGTCCCTCCAGTGTACCATCAGTACATATTTCACTGGACTAATCCACCAGTGATACTGGAGTGTCCAGTCAACCTCCAGATGCACTGAAATAAGTCATAATATTTTTTTTAAATACTTGGTCATTGTGCGTGCCACGTAAGCAAACTTTTTAAAGATATTTATCTTATAATCCTACGTGGCATGTAAATTTTTCAACGTAATAATGGTATTTTTACCTTGGAAAAACAAAAAGTGCAACTTGATACTGTTTGTGGGCTGTAAAACGTCACACATTTATGTGTGATGTGATGTAATTAATGCGGATCTCAGAACAAGATCAAAATTTTATTTGATAATTTCAAATTAAACCGTTTGAGTTCCACATTCTCTCTCCTATATATACTCACTTTCAATTTCATTTGCATTTACTTCGAACATATTTACTCCCAAATCTTTCAAATTCCTTCATTTAATTTCTTCATTCAATTTCCAATCATAATCATGTCTCATATTTACTCCCAAATCTTTCAAATTCCTTCATTTAATTCTTCATTCAATTTCCAATCATAATCATCTCTCATATTTACTCCCAAATCTTTCAAATTCCTTCATTTAATTCTTCATTCAATTTCCAATCATAATCATCTCTCATATTTACTCCCAAATCTTTCAAATTCCTTCATTTAATTCTTCATTCAATTTCCAATCATAATCATCTCTCTTATTTACTCCAAATCTTTCAAATTCCTTCATTTAATTCTTCATTCAATTTCCAATCATAATCATGTCTCATATTTACTCCCAAATCTTTCAAATTCCTTCATTTAATTCTTCATTCAATTTCCAATCATAATCATCTCTCATATTTACTCCCAAATCTTTCAAATTCCTTCATTTAATTCTTCATTCAATTTCCAATCATAATCATCTCTCATATTTACTCCCAAATCTTTCAAATTCCTTCATTTAATTCTTCATTCAATTTCCAATCATAATCATCTCTCATATTTACTCCCAAATCTTTCAAATTCCTTCATTTAATTCTTCATTCAATTTCCAATCATAATCATTCTCATATTTACTCCCAAATCTTTCAAATTCCTTCATTTAATTCTTCATTCAATTTCCAATCATAATCATCTCTCATATTTACTCCCAAATCTTTCAAATTCCTTCATTTAATTCTTCATTCAATTTCCAATCATAATCATCTCTCATATTTACTCCCAAATCTTTCAAATTCCTTCATTTAATTCTTCATTCAATTTCCAATCATAATCATCTCTCATATTTACTCCCAAATCTTTCAAATTCCTTCATTTAATTCTTCATTCAATTTCCAATCATAATCATCTCTCATATTTACTCCAAATCTTTCAAATTCCTTCATTTAATTTCTTCATTCAATTTCCAATCATAATCATCTCTCATATTTACTCCATTTCCATTCAATTCTTCATCAAATCTTCATCAAAACCCTAAATATTTAATTTCATCTTCATCTATTCATCATTCAAATGGCACCAAGACTATCCAAATCTCTTAAAAATCTGCTCGCTGCTGAATATGCTCCAACTGAAATGTTGAAAGGGCACCTCATATCACTCTTGAGGCAAATGCTATAAGAATAAACATGAATAACTGGATGGCCAGACTTTCACTTTCCAGTGTTCATGATGCCCAATCTGTTATTAGGAGATTAAACACATTTTTTCTCTCATGTCCATTATATGGTGCTCTTACATTAAATCCAGGAAGGATGTACCACGATTACCTTTGTGAATTCTGGTACACTGCACAATATGATGATACAACTTCCTCAATCACTTACTCTCTGAAGCAAGGTACCAGACACTTGGGTTTCACTGTTAGTTTACTCAGGTCTGTTCTACAGTTGAATTATTTTGAACAGAATGAGTTGCCCATAGAACTTCCCTCTGGTATCAATACAAGGGAAGTGTGCAGACTGATGGGGCACACAGATATTGTGGATGAGCATGGCCAGCTATCCAGGAAGGGAACAATCTACATGAGCAAACTGACAGACTCATGGAGATACATCTTCACACACATTGTTGAATGTCTGGGAGGCAGTTCTGGAGGGTTAGACCAGATAAATCAAACTCATCTCCAGATTGCCTACTGCCTCTGGTTTGGACTAAGAGTGGATTTTGCTCAGATCCTTTTTGATGATCTGGTAGAGCGTCTTAGGGTGAAAGGAAGAAAAGCTTTTGTTCCTTATATCCGTTTTCTTTCACTGATATTTAAAAGAGCTCTAGGAGACCAGTATGATTATGAAACTACTCACTTTTCTGTGAGTGAGTATATGAGGGATCTGACCAACCTCAGATCTCCACTGAATGAGGTAGATATTCCTCAGTCCATGCTCTCCTTTCAAAGAGAAGAAGTTGAAATGGCTCCAGGTAGAGGTCAAGCTGGTGAAGGACTCTCTGGTGACCAAGATGTACAGATCATAGAAGCTGTACAACCCATTAGACAGGTGGCTCCTGAAGGTCAAGGACCAGAAAATGTTGAACCTGCCAGACGACCTAGATCAAACAGGCGTCTGATGAGAGCTGGAGTTCAGGTGAATCCGGAAAGACATCCTGGTGATGCAATGAATTTGGATGGGTCTCCGATTTTTGAACCTGAAGAGAATGTTGAGCAAGAGAATGTACAAGTTATTGGGCAGGTGACTGATGAACAGATAGAAAATGTGGCCCAGATTATTGAGCAGGTTGTTGAGCAGGTCGAACAAGATGTTCAGACTGATGAACAAGCATCTGGTGAGCAAGAGGCTCAGATCGATTTGAATGTTGAAGCCAGTGAACTGGTTGGTGCTCAGGCTGGTGAAACAAATGTTGGTGAAATGTTTTGGGATGAGGCTGATTCTCCCATGTCAGAAGATCAAAATTTTGATGTAAATATGAACTTTCTGGGTGAAGATGTTGTACAAGAAGAAGAAAGTCTACCAGAAATGCCACCACCTCCACCAGAAACAAATATTCCTCCACCAGAATCAGAAATGCCACCACCTCCACCAGAATCAAATATTCCTCCACCAGAATCAGAAATGCCACCACCTCCACCAGAAACAAATATTCCTCCACCAGAATCAGAAATGCCACCACCCCCATCAAACATGCCACCACCACCACCACCTTCAATTCCACAATCCACTCCTTACTTCAATCCATTCACAATCCAAACTTCACAATCTCAACCTCCACCAATTGAAACTCCAGTCGAGATATCTGAACAAGGTGCGCTGGACTCAACAGTTGTAACATCTGAAGCTGCAACTGAAGAGGTCTGGGCACAAGTACCTCTCATGACCAGATTGACTTCCAATCTTGAACCTCCCAGTGGTCTCTCCACTTCATCTTCTGCCGAGGTCCAAGGCCTTCTTAGTAAGGTGGCAGACCTGGAGAGATCACTCCAGACTTCATCGCAGGTTATTTCAAACTTTAAATCCTTATTATCAAATAACCTTGCATCTGAGATGAATGTGTTTGCTGGGAATGAGAAGCTTGTTTATGAGAAGCTTGATGAACTGGTACTGGCCACAAACAACAATACTGAAAATTTCAAAGTGGCAGTCCAGGGATTGGAGACAAGACTGGTGAACTCTGTTCAGACTGCAGTGACTGGTGAACTTGTTCAACCACTGGCAGGTCTGAAAGAAGTGGTTCAGAAGTTGGTTACCAGGATAAGTTCTCTGGAGAGTAGGTCCACACTTGATCAGGATGTTGTTGTTAGCACGATTAGTGATGAATGCACAAAGAAGTTCAGAATCAGTATGCTGAAAGAATTATCTGAAGAAACTTCTGAGACTGTTCTTCGAACTCTTCAAGATGGGCTGTTACCCCAAGTGGAGAGGTTGATGGAAGAAAAATTGCCAAAGCACTTGCCTAAAGAAGTTGAAACTGTTAAAAAGGAAGTGCAGACACTTAAGAAAGTTGTGACTGATACAACTCCAGTGGCTGGAAGAACCTTTGGTGCACTGGACAGACATATGCTAGAACAATTATGGAATGATCTCAAGTCCAGAACTGGTGATCATTCCAAGGGGGAAAAGTCGTCTGGTGACCAAGAAGGTTTAATTAGAAAGAAGAAGGATGTTGTTGCCAGTGCTGTTGAAAGGGCCTTTGCTACTGAAAGCATTGTGGAAGAAAAACAAGTGACTGGTACTGATGCCAGTGCACGTTTAGCAAGAAGAGCATTTGGCACTGAAGCCACTATGCTGACTGAAGAGGATGCTGGTACTGAAGCCAGTGAGCCCCAGTTTGAGTCTTTCCCAGATATACCAACTACTCTGAAGGCTGTTAAAGGAAAAGAACAAATGATATCTGGAGAAGAAGAGCAAACTGCTGAAGAATCATCAGAGTATCCTACTGCTGATGATGAAACTTCTAAAAAGCTGGAACAAGAATGCATCATGATTGAAATCTTCAAGAGAAATTAAAGAGATGGACTGCTGGCCCATCAAAGGGAGAAGGCATCTATGGGGACTCTGGACTCTTACAATGCTGGCAGGTTAGGCATAAATATTGATGTGTATAAAAAGATGAAGGAAGACCCCAGAGTTCATCAATGTCTGAATGCATTGAATGATGTTCATGTACGCTCCTTTTACGCCGAAGAAGAACAAATCTATGATTCAATAATTTATGGCGTTAGTGTACCAGAACTCATCAGGCAGAGGAAGGAGGAACTGGTGATGCTCCAGAGGAAGATAAGGAAAAACGCTGGTGCTCTGGAGATAGAGTACAGAAAGAAACTGACTGGCTTACCAAAACTGACTGCCAAACAGATCAAAGCAATTAAAGATACTGATGTAAGCACATTCATTCCCCTAGACACTTCTCGAAAAATCAATCGTCAACAACTCCAGTCTGCTGTAGAACAAAAGAGAGTGTCAAAGGAAACTGAAGCATTGATCCAGACAGCCAAATTGAAAGACAGGTATAATGAAATGTTAAATTTCAGGGCTGATGCTAGACGGATCACTGGTGCAGAAATCAAGCTTGCTAGGTAATCATGAAGGTATGTCCAAGTTTGAAGTAAAGTTGACCAGGGAAGGTAACTTTACTGATGAAAGAAAGAGTACTTCAGTCCAAGCGTTTGGATGGAGTGAACTGAAAGAGATTGCTTTAACGTTCAGGGGGAAGACAAATGTGTCGACTGATGTTAAAGCATTTCTGAAGAGAATTGAGAAGGTATGGAGAAGAAAGCAACAGATGGAAGTTGCAATGGGCATGAAATTGCCAGAATCAATACCATCTTCTCCATCACCAAAGAGAAAGGCTTCTGAAGATGCTCCAGGACAGACATCGAAGAGAAGGGCCTGACTCTTATCATTTACTTGTTGTAATTTATTGTTTGATGAAAATTGTAAACTATTTATCAGTTGATGTATGTAATATTAGTTGCAATTTTTGATTCATAAAAGTAAATGATCAGATTTAGTCTAAGTTAGAACTTAAAAGATGAAACTGAAAACACTCATGATCTATAAAGTGTTTTCCAGTAACTTAGATTTTCTAGACTAAAATCAAAACTTGTGTTTTTCAAGCATACAAAATTGTATAGATTTAAGCTTGAAAACACTTGCATTATTTTTAAACAAATAGGGGGAATTTGTTAGGTCCAGATTTACTGGACTCGCTCCAGACTCGACTACTGGAGCCTTACTGAAGATCTGTCCAGAAACGTGTTCTACTGGACCTACTCCAGACTTGGAATCTGGAGTCCCTCTGAAGATTTGTCCAGAAATAATGGAAGACCAGTGAGCAAATACTTGTATAGGAAATCTGGAGTATTCTCCAGATTAGCTCACTGGACTTCACCCCAGTCCAGATCTACTCTACTGAAGACGTTCTTACTGAAGTCAAAGACTGAAGTCAGAATAAAGAAGACTGACAAATGGCGGAGTCCACTGGAAGTCTTACCAGATCTGTACACTGGAGGATTGTCAGTGTTCTAGACCTTACAAGTCTGAACACTGATATCGAGTAATTGACTTTTGCCTTTACACACTTTCCAAAGAACAATCCACTTGTTCTTTCCCAAAGTTTATACGTGTGTAAAGGTGGTTGGTTAAAAGAATAAAGTCATAGTGATGTGACTTTATCCTTATACCTTATCCAATGCATTTAATGTTCTTGTCGGATCATTAAATGCATGCAACCATATTTGTACGGCACAAAATTCACTGGTGAATTTTGTTGCCTATAAATACAAAGTCATTTCCTTGAGAAAATTACTTTTAAGCATACATTTTGCATTAGAGTGAATTTGTTTAAATACTCTCGATCTTAAACTGGGATACTTCACAACTTTAAGTATCTCGATCCAAAAGAGTTATTTGACAAATATAGATCATTTGTAATTCATAGGTTGTTAGGATACATACTTATTTGTATTATCTTGATTCCGCACAACCTTGTATTTTATTTAACATCATAAATAAAATACACCATTAAAAAATACATAATGTTCCACTTTACTTGTTTATTGCTTTAAGTCTTGTATTACTTTGTTTATATATTCTTGCATTTATTTACAAGCAATACTAGTCCATTATAGTGATTATTAGACTTGTTGTATTTTACACTTCTAGGTTAACCATCGTATTTCAGGGACTCATAAAAAGAAATATGGGTAGTCTTAAAATTTCGTCCTCTTTCATTAGAGATGGAAATTCGATATACTTTTGACGACTTTTTAATTTTCGTTTTTTTCCCATTGTACTTGTGTACCTACACATGTGTAGGATCTTTGTTTTCACATGTAAATTAGTAAATGACCATTTGTACACAACAATGAAGGTTAAGGGCGGAGCCCGTCAATCCATGGCGGAGCCATGGTGGCCAAGGGCGGAGCCCGTCAGTCTATGGCGGAGCCATAGCGGCTAAGGGCGGAGCCCGTTAGGTAAATCAGCCATCACCGATCACCCCCTATGACCTATTACCCTTTATGACCTATCACACTATGACCTATCACCCTCAATGACCTATCACCCCCATATCACCCTTTATGACCTATCACCCAATGACCTATCACCCATGACCTATCACCCTATGACCTATCACCCTCAATGACCTATCACCCTATGACCTATCACCCTCAATGACCTATCACCCTCAATGACCTATCACCCTCATGACCTATCACCCTAATGACCTATCACCCTAATGACCTATCACCCTAATGACCTATCACCCTCAATGACCTATCACCCTAATGACCTATCACCCTCAATGACCTATCACCCTAATGACCTATCACCCTCAATGACCTATCACCCTCAATGACCTATCACCCCCTATGACCTATCACCCTCAATGACCTATCACCCTATGACCTATCACCCAATGACCTATCACCCTCTATGACCTATCACACTATGACCTATCACCCTCAATGACCTATCACCCCCACCAGCTACCCTTTATGAATTTCCTTAAGGGTGAAGCCCGTTCCGAATCACAATTTTTGTTCAACCTACACATGTGTAAGTTATGTGTAAGTACCAAAAGAAAAACGAAAATTAAAAAGTCGTCAAAAGTATATCGAATTGCATCTCTAATGAAAGAGGACGAAATTTTAAGACTACCCATACTTTTTTTTTTCATCTAACGATTTACGTTTTGTGGGATATTTTTTTTTCTCTTTTTTTTTAGTTCTCATAATAACTTTAAACTCCTATATAAAAGAGAAATCCTCTCCCCAAATCTTAAATTACAACTTTAAACTACCAAAATTACCAATCTCTTTTATTCATCAATTTTAAACATATTCACCTAATATACATATAATACTCCTAATGAAATAATTTACAAAATAAACCTCTCAATCCTTAAAATAACTACACTATCTCCTTTAACATCAATTACTTTTACATTTATCAACATTGCCGCCCCCACCACCCGTCACCGTCATCGCCACCACCTGTCGTTGCCACCGCCGCCGCCACCCCGCGCCGCTACCACAATCGTCGTCGCATTACGCGCGCATATGACTCGTATATATAACAAGAAAATACATGCTACTATCGTTCATTAATCAGAAATTTAAAAAAGAAAACAAAATACGGACGTGTGTGGTCCACAAAGAAGTAATAAGCTTAATGAGTGTGATATGTAGATGATGAAGAATCACGTACTAGCTAATTAACCTTAACTATAAACTATTTTAAATCAATCTTCTATAGGAATAATAATAATCAGAGTAAGTAATCGGCATTAATTATCGTGTTTTGCGATTTGAAGCAATTGATATGCGAAAAAGAGACCGATTAAGCCACCGATGATAACACCGATTATGAAACACATAATATTGCACTTGGTATCATGACTACACATCGTTGCCGTCGCCTTGGTGTCGTCTTGATCATCTAATACATGATCATCATCCGCAATAGTAGTAGTACTACTATCCATATGATCAATCCGATGCTTCTCGACGACGGTCTTCCGCCGGTTATCCTCTTCTTCTCTAGCCGCCATCCCAACGTGCGTACCTACTTGCATTGTAAGTTATTTCTACAATAAATAAAAGCCTAAAAGGTCAAGATGATCTTGAATGATAGATTTATTTTGTTTACCTACAGAAATTATTATTGGGAATAAAATTAATTAACCCTAAGATTCTAAGAATGTACGTAGAGAATACTGTAGGAAAAAAAAAATCGTGGCTGAGAAGAAAACAGGAAACAAATTGTTGTGAAGTTGCTGCTTCTCTTTTGAGTTTCCAAGTCGGCTGGCTTGTCGAAAAAAAAACTATATATTTGGGGTTTTGAAGAGATAAAAAAATCGGGTTTTGGGCTTTTGGGGGTGTGGGTGGGTCGATCGATTTGCTCCTTAAATAGCCAATTATAAGTGTTGTGGTTGAATCAGGATGTAATATCCAAGTCTAGATACAACTGCTTTTCTTGATTTCTTAATTTAAAATTAAGGTTTCTATATTATTATATAGATGGGTGTCCGTGCGTTGCAGCGGCAAAAATAGACAACGTTCGAGGTATTGTGACAATGTTAATTTCAAATCAAATACTTAATTGGAACTTTTATTTGTATGATAGTTTTTGACAATAACAAACAAAAAAAAATATTTGACGAACAAAGAGAATTTTAATAAAGTCTGAAACTTTTGTAAGGGTATTTTAGTCACAATGTATAGAATGGAAATAGGGATGTACTAAGATGGAGGGTAAATTAGACATATCATGATTTTAAAAGTTTGAGGAGGGAGGTCAGTTTCTTTTATAATGGAGTATAGATAAAAATTATTAGATATATATCTGGTCAAATACACTAATTGTTTATAACATTTTAAGATAAGACAAATTATAATTTGTAAATTTAAATATAAAAATGTTGATAATTTACACTTTTTAGCCTCACTAAGTGCTTGATTTATAATTATTACACAATTCTATAACTTTTAAATTAATAACTATTTTGTTTGAACTTTATTAACTGATAGTTTACTAATTGATATCGATTTTCATGTATTTATATCTCAAACGGTATCTTTTTAAATCGATCATTTCAAATACTATTTATCAATCAATATATTTAGTTTTTAAATTTCGAGTTTAAGAATTCACATAGGAATTGATACATTATTTTGAATAAAAATAAAATATACAATGCTCATGTTAATTGGTAAACTATCTTTATCAAAAGTTGGTTTGTAGTATAACATCCAGTTTTTAAGTACGGGCTAGCGAAAAAGTCGAAAAATATCTTAAGGTGATTATAAACAACAAATGACAGATGACAAATATAAACAAATATTGTCTTTTAGTATATAAGCAAAATTTAACAAAGTTTTTTAATATACAATAATACATCGAGTTATATAGTTTGTAACTATTAAGATGTGAATATAAATTGTTATGTAGATTGGACTACTATTATTAATTGAAACATAGATAAGTTTTAAAATATTTTCAACAAAAAAACAAAAATATTTTAAAACTTATCTATGTTTCAATTAATAATAGTAGTCCAATCTACATAACAATCTACCAATAAACTAAAACAGGATTGAGACGTTCTTGAAACGACATGTGGCGTAATCCTTGATCGACACGTGTCCTTTTAATTTATTTACTTTATTAAATTAGCTTTTTTAATTGTATATAGATTCAATTTCCTTATTAGACTTAAAATTAAACTAAAACTTTTGGCTTATAGATACAAAACACATTATAACCTTATTTGATTATTCATTTTCTTATTAATAAAATTGTTTCTTTTTCTTTCTCAATTCTTCAACTCCTATTACTTATATTACTTATAATAAGTTATTAACATGAAAGACTTCAAAATTTTGAGTTTACGATCCGAAATCACAAGGCTATTTGTCGTCATCCACTATGCTTACAAGTTCCGATTTTGATGTGATTGTAAAAATTTAAGGTAAATCCAAAACTCTAACTAAACATATATTATATTTATCATTATTATTTATTATAATTTAGCTTCGATCATCGATTTACTTTAACTACAATTTATTTCATACTCACGAATCATGTATGACATATTCAAATTTCTTTATGATACAATCTATATAGCTATTGTTCATCGTACGGGTATTAGACTAGTTTATATAATGAAAAGCTAAAATGATGTTAATTATCTTTACTACATTATTGTAACACCCTTCATTTAAAAATACGGGTTTCCAAAAATTTTCGCCTAACGGCGTCAAAATAAAGCGGAAGAAATATTAAAAGTCCAAACCAATTAAAATATGTTTGGTTTACTTATTCAATGGTGTTACTAATCGCATCATCGAAACTAGTTTAATAGAAACCCGTTGGCTGCCTAACACAAAACAACCGACTACATAATAATCCAACTCCATTAAAGACAAACATAAACAAATGTCTATAGAAGTTCAGCATCTATGGGTAGCTAAGGACTTCATCAAGCTATCTACCCATTCCTCGCTCTTCTTCATCAACTACCTCAGCTACGCTAAACCTGAGGGAGCAACACATTTCAAAAGACAAGTGTTAGCTAACAAATTAGCTAAGTAAGATAACACTCAAGTTATAAAACATTTGTCCATTTCAAACATTATGGATTTAAATTCTTCATTAAGGCACAACACACATCAAACACACAATACTTCTTAATAGGATGAACCACCCTGGATGTGCCTATCCTGCTTTACTTCATTACACACATATAACCACATAACTGCTTTCTACATTAACTGCTTTACTGTTTTAACTGCTTTACTACATTTTAACTGCGTCAATGTGCAACATAAGTTACACCCGACTAGATGACAACCATTCAGTTGAACATCAAACGTCGTTAAGGAATGGCAAGCCAATCCCTGAGTAATCCGTATGTACAAGACAAATGAGGGCGGGTCAGACCCCTCGTATTACTCAACTTCATCTCAATGACCATGTTGCAAGGAGCCACCCAAGCAACCTACGTCAACGCACTTAGCCGGGCTAGGGCAAGTGCGGGTTATGCTTAACACTTTCCCGCATCAAAGTTTTACGAGCTCGAAACTGCATCATTTAGTTTAGGTGACTACATTACCTAAACATTTACTACGTTAACTGCTTTTACGTTTTAGGCCCTTAATTGTGAACGTGTCATGGCAACTTAGCAAGTCTAGTGAACTAGATGAGCAAGCATTACAAACATGCACAACATCAATCAATAACAACATATACTGCATCTCATAACATCACAAGTTACTGCATATCATATCACTACATTATACTACATACATAGCACTACATCCTACGTCATATCATAACATGCACCACAATACATATCATGAGGGACTGTATTTCAGGTCTCAAAGGTCAACTACATAACCCATATTACCTCCCGTGTAACCCATATACCCATAAACAACATAAGTTACCAATTGGGAAGTTATAATTATGAAACCATCATTTGTTGAACCTCAGCGTGTCAAAAGTAGTGTATCTTACCTCAAAGAAGCGCACGACACTAGGCAACTACGTTACCGTGTAAAGCAAATAGTCTCGTCTACCTATATAAAGTAAACGACCATTAGACACGCTAATACTCACGTTATTAAGGTCATATCTTAGACCTCACACCTACAAACAAGACCCACGACAACGACTACGCATTGGAGGTTCAAAAGTTAAACTCATTTCAAAACTGACACTGTTGCGCCGCAACATACCACGTTGCGCCGCAACTTATCTTTCTGTATTACAGTTGCGCCGCAACCTACATGTTGCGCCGCAACACCAGCCCTCAGTTGCGCCGCAACCTACATGTTGCGCCGCAACCTACATGTTGCGCCGCAACTTAACTTTCTGGAAACCAGTTGCGCCGCAGCTACATGTTGCGCCGCAACCAGCCCCGATTCTGCACAACTTCGATCGATTACACCCCAAACCAGATCCAAACGACTCCAAATCAAATACATGACTTTCATACATCAAAATCCTTCATTTTCAAACCATTATAATGCAAATAACTCCTTTATTAAACCACTCATGATTTGCATTATTAAAACAAACGTTATTTCGACATCAATTGACCCTCCAATGGTTTAGATCTGATTTCTAATGACTCATATGATCAAAAAGACACAAAATCAAAATCAATATACCTCTACTACCTGAAGATCACAATGGGGATTCGAAATACTCGATCAATCACTCCTAAATCACCCGTTTGAAGGATTTTCGGCTTAGAATTTTGATAGGGGGTCAAAGGGGTGGCTAGGGCTTGAGAGAAAAGTAATATTTCTGCAAATGATGAACTAATGGCTCCCTCCAAGACCCTAAACCCGTTTTTGACTTTCACACCATGTCAAAATTGGTCCCTAAGCTTCATAAAGTCATATTTTTTTCAAAACACCTCTATGGACTATATACAACTCATTAAACACTTTGAACACCTCAAAAAGGCATTTAACTACATCTTAACCACATTACTACATTAATCAATAAGACATTCAAGTCTCACACACATAACACATTAACTACATATAAGCATAAAATCTATCAAAGACTTAACGACACATTATGTTGACTTAACGACTCTAGTCAGCCGTTAAATAAAAAGATTGGGATGTTACAATTATAAAGCATTTGTTCCCGCTAAATTTTTTCAACTTTTCAACTAAGTTTTTGAAAACCCTATAATGCCCCTATTATTTTTTCACTAATATAAATATATTTACCTAAAATAACTATAATACCTTTAGAAGAAATCTCAGTCACTCATTTTCATTTCTCTGCTCAAATCTCAACCACTCATTTTTTTCTCTCTGCTCCATAAATCATTTTATTCATCTAATTCATTCAAAATCTTTTATCTCAAAAACCGTACGTCGATAAATTATAAAAATTATATGGATGTTCTTAAAATTTCATGCTCTTTCATTAGAGAGGTCATTCGATATACTTTCGACGAATTTTTAAATCTGAGGGCGGAGCCCGTACGGCTAAGGCATTTGGCTATCACACTCTATGACCTATCACCTCTATGACCTATCACCTCATATGACCTATCACACTCTATGACCTATCACCCCCACCATCTCACCGCCGCAACGCACGGGTACTTTCTCTCATATTTAAATTAGATATGCTCGAAATTATATATATTACATGCTCGAAAGTTGAGGAGAACATTATCATTTGAAGTATTTTACTTGGAATGGAATTCAAAGGTTACGATCTAGCTATGTCAGGACTTTTTTATTTTGAATTAAATTGCTATATATTAAGTGTTTTATTTTGAATTAAATTGTGTTGAATTAATTAATATAATAGCCGTAATATTTGATATCTACCAATAAACTAAAACAGGATTGAGATGTTCTTAAAACGACACGTGGCGTAATCCTTGATCGACACGTGTCCTTTTAATTTTTTTATTTATTAAATTAGTTTTTTTAATTGTATATAGATTCAATTTCCTTATTAGACTTAGAATTAAACTCTAACTCTTGTCTTATAAATACAAAATACATTATAACCTTATTTGATTGATCGTTTTCTGTAACACCCCAAGATTTTTTTTTAAGATAAATAAATTAACCTTTTTTTGTAGTTTTGACATTATAATAATTTCCAATTATTTAATTTTGAGTTATGGGGTTAATTTAGTTGAAACTTTAGTGGATAGCGGGTATAATACCCATCAAAATTTAAAGAAGGGCGTGGCACATAAGGGATGTGCCAGCCATTTTCTCTTGTGACTCACCTTTTTCCTACTTCTACTTCAAAGTTCTACACTCTTCATTCCCCATTCTTTCTAATTACTTCAAAGAAGATTGAGTTCTATCTTCCATCTAATTCAAGCAAATCCTTCAAGAGAATAACATAATAATAATAATAAAACATATTATAGTGAAGAATTTAATTTGGAGAAATTGAGAGTGTGTGTGGTGTGTGGGTCAAATTTCAAGAAGAAATGGAGGAGAAGAATAGTGTGATTCCAATCTCAATTTTAGTTATTATCCTCAAGGTAAGGGTTCTTTCTAACCTAGTTTGATTCTAATTGCAAGAATTAGGGTTCATGCAACCATCAAAAATTGGGGGTTTTAAGGTTGGAGGATAACTTTGTTATTATTTTCCCAAATTTTAATTACATCTTGATATTTAATTATATGGTTGCATGAATATGTTGATTTGAATTGTTAGATTGCTATATATTAAGTGTTTTATTTTGAATTAAATTGCTATATATTAAGTGTTTTATTTTGAATTAAATTGCTATATATTAAGTGTTTTATTTTGAATTAAATTGCTATATATTAAGTGTTTTATTTTGAATTAAATTGCTATATATTAAGTGTTTTATTTTGAATTAAATTGCTATATATTAAGTGTTTTATTTTGAATTAAATTGCTATATATTAAGTGTTTTATTTTGAATTAAATTGCTATATATTAAGTGTTTTATTTTGAATTAAATTGCTATATATTAAGTGTTTTATTTTGAATTAAATTGCTATATATTAAGTGTTTTATTTTGAATTAAATTGCTATATATTAAGTGTTTTATTTTGAATTAAATTGCTATATATTAAGTGTTTTATTTTGAATTAAATTGCTATATATTAAGTGTTTTATTTTGAATTAAATTGCTATATATTAAGTGTTTTATTTTGAATTAAATTGCTATATATTAAGTGTTTTATTTTGAATTAAATTGCTATATATTAAGTGTTTTATTTTGAATTAAATTGCTATATATTAAGTGTTTTATTTTGAATTAGATTGTGAATAAAGTCTTATATGCATATTGTGTTGATTTGTTAGGTTGAAAGCTTTGCAATTGTTGTGGCAATCTTGATTGTTGTTAGTCGCGGAGGAGGTGAGTAAATTTGCATACTCTTATATGTGTGTTGGGTCGATTACCATATGATGGTGGATTCCGTGTATGGTAATCGATTTGGCGTTAGGGCCTAATTTTGAGGCCGGGGCCTAAGAACCCCATAGTTGAATTGAGACGGAGCCTAAGAATCCTATAGTTGTATTGAAATGAGGCCTAAGAACCTCTTTGATTATTGTTTAGCGTATATGGATCCATGTATGTGTTTGTTAGCGCAAAAGTGAGTATGCAAGTGATGGTATGACGGTACCATTGGCTACATGCGACAGTCTTTTGTGTTTTTGCCCTCCTTCGTATATATATTTGTATGCAAGTTTATTCACTAAGCATTCACTTATATTTTAGTTGTTTACCCTTTTTATAGGTGGTTCCGGAAGAAGGAACTAGTGTGGTTGATTTGAAGTTTATTAGAGGAAAGGTTGATTTTAGAAGACTTGGAGGTATTGACCATTCGATGAAGAATGGTATTTTGTGTAGACACTTTTTTTAACGGGTGTAGACACTTAGTTATCCCACCTCTCTATGGCTCATGATACTCTTGTCATTTTGGTAAAACTTTGTTTTGGTATGTTTCTGCAAATTACATTTTGTGAAGGTCTTTTGGTTTATAAACTTGTTTGTTTGACTTTGGTTGTTGACAATATGGGTAATGTGACCCGTTTAGTTGTGTAAACATGATTTGTATCAACGGATGGTATGAAGACTTTTGAAATGGTGTGTTAGATGTTTTATGTCAAAAATGAAGTTGTTTATCAGTCGTTAGAAGATCGGTTTTGGGTATAAGAGGTCGAAAGTTGTTTAAAGTGTCAAAAGTACGAAACTGGGAAGGACGACCTTTGTTAAGGGGACGGCCTTTGAGGACGGCCTTTATAAGGATGCCTTTGAGGACGGTGATGTTAAGTTTTAAATTTATAATTCAAGGAGCTACTTATTCTATATTATCACACAACTAAGGGCAGTATACCCTGTCTAGTAATAGTATAGCCTAGGTAAGTCCAGGTTCGTTCGCAAGGACTGACTTAAGGAAATTAAAATACTAAAAATGAAACTACAGATTTTTGGGGGTTTCCTAGTTAACTAAAATGCATAAGAATTGAAAACGACAATATATGTAAAAACTGACATTCGTTTGGTTTTGATTGACATTCTTAAAACTGGTTATGATTGAAGTTCTTGAACGACTCTTTAAACATTCAGATTCTCGTTAGATTCACTAAATTATTTAGCTTGACTGCCTTTCGACTGGTCAAACCCTTCAGTGAGTTCCTGTTAAGGTGGCTCACTGAGCTTTAAAAACTGAGTTTGTAACTATGACTGAAATCTTTTATGTAAGTCTAAATCCTTGTTAAATTCAAAAGACACTGATTATCCTAGTCATCCGGATCTGGTTTCCGTTCGCCAGATCAACTAGATTAACCTAATTAAAACACATACTCGTTTGAATCAATTATTAATTTCCCATCAAATGTCCAGTTATAGATCAAACGATTACACTGATTAAAGACCGATCAATGTTTCACAAACAGATTAAATGACTCTAGAGCCTCGGTACCAGCTCGACTCAAACAAATCAGTAAAATAAGTTTGTATATGAAAACCAATAACAAATCAGATTCAAATAAATATGGATCTGCGATTTAGCATAGAAACAGTTCAACAATCAACCATAGTCAACAATCAAGTCATGTTTACATCACGTCCAAATGAATGTCTAGTAACTTAGCTACTCATAGACTAAGTAGCCATGAACAAACTGATAAAATAAAATAACATACAAATCTAGAGAAACTGGAAAGAGAGAAAGAATTGAAACCGGGTGATTATAAATCACAAGGTTGGATTCCTTGATGTCTGATGATGTTAGATCTGCTTTGGAGTGCTCAAGAAACCCTATTCTTCGACCCTTAGCCGTCACTTTCGACCTATGTGCCTCTGATATGTTTTTAGGGTTTATAATGGGGTATTTATAGGCAAAATACGAAAAACCCTAGTTCTGCCGACCTAGCCCTAGCGGCGCTGGGAAGGTGCCTGATGGTGCCAGCGGCGCTGGTAGTGATCCAGCGGCGCTGGATTTATGTAAGTCCCTACCATTGAATGGATCGTAAATAAGACGTGATTCGCTATGTCAAGAGTGCGGAATCCTCTTGAGATAACTAGATTGCTACTGCCTTTCGTCAATTAATCAGTAATTAATCAACCTAAGGTCACACACGAAGTGCTAGTTCGTGTAGGAGGTAACACGAGCAACAATTCGACTTTTAAGTTCTTAATTCGTTGCTAATCGCAAAAATTAGCATGTATTTATACTAATAGGGTTTGTGTTCGTGTGGGCTTGGGCCTTAATTGAAGTCCATAAGCCTTTTAATCAAAAAAACCAATCGGTCTCGTGCTGACGTCAGCACGAGGGTAATCCTTCATGCTGATGACGTCAGCACGAGGTTCGTCCCTTTGGTCCTTTGTTTTACTTGTACATAACATTCAGCCATCGTTTAAGTGTTCTACGACACTTATAAACCTTGGCTCTACATTCTTGTACCTGCAAAACAATTATATAACACACAAACATAACAATAACCATAACTTGATCTTATATTGAAGTTCAAACGTAATCATTAAACACTAACGTAAGTCCTAATGACTTATTATTTAAACGATTACACAGATATTCCTAAGAACAAAAACGTTTAATTAAATCCACCCATTGGCATACCAGTACGTCCTCTATAAACTGGAACCCATCTATTTATACAAAACTGGGGGTCTTGCTCCGCCGGAGGTATAATAAAATCTCTAATATTAAACTCTCGCGTAGCATTTATCTTCCAGCCTAGATCAACAATATATTCATGTTCTTCATGCACTATCTTTGCAAACACTTTGAATCTTAACTTTGCAGCATTTCTTGGATCATCTGGACTTTCTCTGATTGGATTAAGTCTGAAATGTTCCTCTTCAGCTATTGGTTCAACCGGAACGTCTCTATCTTCATTAAAGACACGATTGAAATCATAAGGTTCTTCCATCAACCTTTGTCTATCAGCTTCAGAAACAAATTCTCCTTCTTCCAGATCTTCATCAATGATACTATCAAAGTCATCATCAACACGATCAATATCGTCCAATGCACCTATTTGAAGCTTATCTGCAATTTAACATATTCAAACATACAAAGATAAAAGAACATAAAATATATAAGTCAAGACATAAAAATAAGTATAAATACATAAAACATGATAAAATAAATAATATTATATCATAAATATAATGTAACAATTACATCAATATTTATCTTATAATCTTTATCTATTTTAACCAACAAAAATTAATAACATTAAGGTTGATAATCTGAGTCTTCAGGATCATCAGAACTAGAACCAGAGACAAACGGTAAACGATTTACAATCATTAATCGTTTTCTCTCTTTCTTATGACGATCTGTATCTGACCATTGATCACTATCAAGATCAATATTAGCCTGATCAACCTCAAAGTTATGACTTTCCCATACTTTAGTTTCTGCCTCAACTCGAATATGAGGATCATTTCCAAATTTCTCTGCAATCTCCCATTCTATTCTATCTTCTTCTGATCTCACACTCCGTGGATTATGATAATCAGGACGTTTACTAGAGTTAGAGTTACCAGAATTGGAATCTTCATCATCTGACGAGTTGTCTGGGTCTTCAGGATCTGCATCTAGAGCAGCAGCCATCACAGCATTTCCATTCTTCTGAAGATTAACGAACCATCTCCTTCCTAAGTCTATCAAATCAGATTCACTAAGACTTTGGTAATGTCTTGCACTGATTGACATATACTGGCAACCTTCTTTTCTCTTGATAACAAATAGCTTAATTCTATGATCATAGAACCAACTCTGTATCACTAAGAAATACGTAGGTGCGTCCTTGTCTGAGATGAACTCCCAAAACATCGACGGTTTATTAAATCCACCCATTGGCATACCAGTACGTCCTCTATAAACTGGAACCCATCTATTTATACAAAACTGGGGGCCTTGCTCCGCCGGAGGTATAATAAAATCTCTAATATTAAACTCTCGCGTAGCATTTATCTTCCAGCCTAGATCAACAATATATTCATGTTCTTCATGCACTATCTTTGCAAACACTTTGAATCTTAACTTTGCAGCATTTCTTGGATCATCTGGACTTTCTCTGATTGGATTAAGTCTGAAATGTTCCTCTTCAGCTATTGGTTCAACCGGAACGTCTCTATCTTCATTAAAGACACGATTGAAATCATAAGGTTCTTCCATCAACCTTTGTCTATCAGCTTCAGAAACAAATTCTCCTTCTTCCAGATCTTCATCAATGATACTATCAAAGTCATCATCAACACGATCAATATCGTCCAATGCACCTATTTGAAGCTTATCTGCAATTTAACATATTCAAACATACAAAGATAAAAGAACATAAAATATATAAGTCAAGACATAAAAATAAGTATAAATACATAAAACATGATAAAATAAATAATATTATATCATAAATATAATGTAACAATTACATCAATATTTATCTTATAATCTTTATCTATTTTAACCAACAAAAATTAATAACATTAAGGTTGATAATCTGAGTCTTCAGGATCTGCATCTAGAGCAGCAGCCATCACAGCTTTTCCTTTCTGAGTCCCGGATGTACTAGCACCAGATGTACCAGCAATCTCTGACTCTTTCTGTCTTGACGCCTCCCCCTGAACATCTGCAGTCTCTGAATTAATCACAGCATCAGCATCAATATCTTGACCTTGACCTTGATTCTCTGTCTCACCATCTTTTGGTTGGCTTCGATTTGGATCTTGAGCTGGATCTTGATCATCTTGATCATCATCACATCTCTTTGCTTCTTTGCTAGCTCATCATCCTTACAACCATCTTTATCTCCCCCTTGAGACAAGAATCGGTCAATTTTATCACCAAGAGAATGAACAAGTGCGGTCATAATGTCCATCTCTTCCTGATGTTTTGCAGCTTGGAGGTTCAACTGTTTCTCCAACGCTGTGACTCGCATCTCTAACAACTTCTTCTCCGAAACAATACGACTCAGCTGAACTTGTACTGGCAAAGCTGAATCTGAAGTAGAAGCAATGTGCGATGTAGAAGCAGGCGGTGGCATCGTAGTCTCAAATGAAGGCATACGAACATGAAAAGTTCCTGATGGAGGCATCTGCGGTCTTTGCAATGGTAACAACAGACGATCCATAGCTGTAGCAACAAGAACTAACGCCTGAATAGGAGTAGAACGAGGTCTAGGAGCAGGAACTATCAGCTCTGGCTCCTGACGAACTGACGACTCTGGAGCTCTAGTAGTCGTAACAGTCGTAGCCTCAGTGACAACTCTAGCATGAGAACCATCTAAACGAATCGTGAACTTGGTTCTCGGCCTTTTCTCTCCAACAGAAGTACCAACTGAAGTAGTAGACACCGAAACTGGGTATTATAGAAGGTTTATTCAGGATTTTTCCCGAATAGCCAAGCCTATGACGGAATTAACAAAGAAGGGTGTGAAGTACGAGTGGACTGAAAAGCAGGAAAATGCATTCCAAACGTTGAAAAAGAAGTTGTGTGAAGCTCCTATCCTTGCCTTGCCTGAAGGTACTGATGATTTAGTGGTATATAGCGATGCTTCTATTACGGGTTTGGGTTGTGTCTTAATGCAGAGAGACAAAGTGATTGCCTATGCTTCACGTCAGTTGAAGCCTCATGAGAAGAATTACCCTACCCATGATCTTGAGCTAGCGGCGGTTGTGTTTGCATTGAAATTATGGAGACATTACTTATATGTACTAAATGCACACTTTTCACCGACCATAAGAGTTTACAATATATGTTTACTCAAAAGGAGATGAATGTGAGACAAAGAAGGTGGATGGAATTACTTAAAGACTATGATTGTGAAATCAAATACCATCCGGGTAAAGCCAATGTAGTGGCGGATGCACTAAGTAGGAAAGTGCAAAGCTCTTCTTGTAAGTTGATGAGCATGCAAGTTCAAGCCAAGTCGGGTCTATTAGATCGAATTAAAGAAGCACAAGAGATGACATTAATGAAGGATAATATTGATAAAGAGAGTATTGGGAAGAAGAAACGACTTGTGATGGAGACTAATAGCCGTGGGTTTAAAACATACAAGGGTCGTATTTGGGTGCCACTGCTTGGTGGTAACCGGGAGTTGATCCTTGAAGAGGTCCATAGAAGTAGGTATTCGATGCATCCCGGTGTCACCAAAATGTATGCAGATTTGAAGCCGATTTATTGGTGGCCGGATATTAAAGGTGAAGTAGCTCATTTTGTAGCAAAGTGTTTGACATGTGCACGTGTGAAAACGGACCATAAAAAGCCGTATGGTTTGTTGCATCAATTAGACGTTCCCGAGTGGAAATGGGATCATATCACGATGGACTTTGTAACGAAGCTACCGAAAACGCCGAAAGGGAATGATATGATTTGGGTGATTGTAGATAGATTGACGAAGAGTGCTCATTTTCTAGCTACCCGACAAGATGTGCCTTTAAAGAAGATGGCAAAGATGTATATAGATGAAGTTGTCTCGAAACATGGAGTTCCATTGTCTATTGTCTTGGATAGGGACACTAGATTTGTGTCTAAATTTTGGAAGGGTCTTCAACGAGAATTGGGTACTAGAGTGAACTTGAGTACCGCCTATCATCCTCAAACCGATGGGCAAAGTGAGAGAACCATCCAAACCTTAGAGGATATGTTGAGAACGTGTGTACTAGACTATGGTTGAGCATGGGATGAACACTTGAAGTTGATTGAATTTGCTTATAATAATAGTCACCATGCAAGTATTGGAATGCCACCATTTGAAATGTTATATGGAAGGAGATGTAGGACTCCAAGTTGTTGGATGGAGCCCGGTGAAAAGCAGTTAATCGGTCCCGAAATTATTGAAATCTCCGCTGAGAAAGTTAATGTAGCTAAAGAAGCTTTACGTGTGGCCAGAGAAAGGCAGAAAACTTATGCAGATAAGAAAAGGAGACCAATAGAGTTTAATGTAGGTGACTTAGTGATGCTGAAAGTGTCACCATGGAAAGGAGTAATCCGATTTGGAAAGAAGGGCAAGTTGAGTCCAAGATTTATTGGACCTTTTAAAATCTTGAAACGCATTAAGGATGTAGTATATCAGTTGGAATTACCTCCAGAATTGGATGGAATTCACAACACCTTTCATGTATCCTACCTAAGGAAGTGTCTAGCCGAGGAGTCAAGTGTGATTCCAATTCAAGATGTGAGCATTGACCCAATGAAGAAAATGGTTGAAGAACCGGTGGCAATACTTGGAAGGAAGCAAAAGAAGTTACGCAGGAAAGTGATAGATCTTGTCTTGATAAAGTGGAAGCATAATCATGGAGAAAGCTTGACTTGGGAAACTGAAGCAGTAATGAAGGAGAATTATCCTGAGTTGTTCCTTAATGATGAGATTCCGGGGACGGAATCCTCTTAAGGGGGAGGTAATTATAACATCCCAAACTTTTCTTTAAGATTTGACTAACGCTGTTAAGTCAACCTCATGTGTGTCGTTAAGTCTAGTGTGAATATATGCATATACGTAGTTAATGTGTGTTATGTGTGAGGTTTGAAAACCTAAATGTTAATGTAGTATAAATGTGTGAAATATGAAGAAATTATGTCTATGTAGTGACATTTAATGAAGGGTTAATGTTGTATATGGGCAATAAAGAAGTTTGTGACCAATAATGAAGGATTAGGAAGCCTAGGGACTAGTTTTGACATGTGTGGAAAGTCAAAAACGGGATTAGTAGCTTAGAGGCTGTCATTAGGAGGTTATTTGCAGATCTCACTTCTTCTAAACAAGCCCTAACTGATCCTAAGTAATTCCATAGTCTTCTCTCATCAAATCTCAAGCCGAAAAGTCGTTTTGTGTGTGAATTGGTGGTCATTGTCAAGAGTATTTGCATTCTATTTGTCATTTGCAGGTAATAATCAATTCATTGATCGTATTTTCAGATCATGAGTCGTGTGTGTTGAATCAAATCTGATTGAAAGGGGGTTTGTAAAGGAATTAGGGTTTCATTGTGTTCTTGGTTAATTTATGTGTTTTAATCAAGTATTTGGCCTAAAATGATTGTAAACGATGTTTTAACGATTTGGATTGATAAGAGATGTTTTGATGATCAAAGATTAATGTTTTTGTGTCAATTCGATCGGTACTTAAAGAGTTTTGGGGTCATTTTCTGGAAAAAGGTCGAAAAACACGTTTCTGCACTTCGAACGAAGATAACCTTCGTAAGGCTTCTATTTTCGTACGCAGTCACTATCTTCGTAAGAACAAACTATCTTCGTAAGAACAAACTATCTTCGTAAGAACAAACTATCTTCGTAAGAACAAACTATCTTCGTAAGAACAAACTATCTTCGTAAGAACTGTAGCTAAGTTCGTAAGAAGGATTTTCCAGACTAAGTTCGTGAGGTTTGTTAAGTTCGTTTGAGTCCCAAATGACTTATATTTCATATGTTAATGTACGATAGGTGTCGGGGATTACTGATAAGCACTATTAGCTATTTGTTTGCACGCGTACACTACTACCAGGTAAGATACACTACTTTGACACGCTGGGGGATCAACTAAAAGCTGGTTTCAAATCGTAAACACTTCCATTCGGTATCTTTATATTGCATGTGGGCATATGGGTTACTTGGGAGGTATTATGGGTTATGCAGTTGACCATGAGACCTGAGATGCAGTCCCTATTGTAGTGTAATGTAGTATTGCTTAATGTAGTATGTAGCTATGCAGTTGATGTAGTTTAATGAAGTATCTTGATATGCATGATATATAGAAATGAAGTTGATGTGTGATATGCATGCTTGACTTGTACGCCTAGTTCACTAGACTTGCTAGGTTACTATGTCACTTGCATGTTTAAGGATCCAAACGTAATGAAGTTAAAGTGTGTGAAGGTCTAGGAATGTGTGTTACCTAGACTATATGTGTGTGAATGTTTGGGAATGCAGGGACCCAATCTATATGTGTGAAATTGAGCTCATAAAACTAATGCAGGGAAAGTGTTAAGCTTAACCCGTACTTGTCTCAGCCGGATGAGTGCGTTGATGCAGTTGTTGCTTGGGTGGCTCCTCGCAACATGGTCTTTATAACGCAGGGCGAGTAATACGAGAGGTTTGACCAACCTCCACATACGGATTACTCTTGGATTGGCTTGCCACTCCTTAACGACGTAAGATGAGTAGTCTTTTGACTGATCATCCAGTCGGGTGTGATGCAGGGCACACTTATATGCAGTTAACAAAGATACGTGTGACAATGTGTGAACTAATACAGGATAGGCACATTTAGGATGATTATCCTAATTAATATGAAGTCGAAATGTAGTATATGTGTGAAATTGAGCTCATAAAACTAATGCAGGGAAAGTGTTAAGCTTAACCCGTACTTGTCTCAGCCGGATGAGTGCGTTGATGCAGTTGTTGCTTGGGTGGCTCCTCGCAACATGGTCTTTATAACGCAGGGCGAGTAATACGAGAGGTTTGACCAACCTCCACATACGGATTACTCTTGGATTGGCTTGCCACTCCTTAACGACGTAAGATGAGTAGTCTTTTGACTGATCATCCAGTCGGGTGTGATGCAGGGCACACTTATATGCAGTTAACAAAGATACGTGTGACAATGTGTGAACTAATACAGGATAGGCACATTTAGGATGATTATCCTAATTAATATGAAGTCGAAATGTAGTATATGTGTGAACGTGTGATGTGTGTTGTGCCTAATAAAACTTGTCCAATAATGAAGATTGTTTTAATTGGACAAATGCTTTTAATTAAGTGTTATCTTACTTAGCTATTCTTATAGCTAACACTTGCTTCTTTAATGTGGTTGTTCCCTCAGGTTTAGCTTGATGGAATTAGATGAAGGATGTGTGAGCTTGGGTAGATTCATTGAAGGAGCCTTAGTTATCCATAGACGATTATTTGCTTAGACATTTATTTACATTTCGTACTTAATGTCGAATTTATGTTGTGACTTGTGAACGGTTGTTTTATGTTGGGCAACCGTTGGGTTTTCATTTGAACTATTGTTTGATATGGCATGTAACACCAAATAAATGCAGAAACCGAACTGTTTTTATCGGTTTTGACTTTTACAGTCTTTACTTCCGCAATTTAACACCGTTAGGTGAAAAGTTTTGAAAACCCATATTTTTAAACGACGGGTGTTACAAGTTGGTATTAGAGCAGTGGTTTAAGTGAACCAAGGCCTATTAACCATAGGATTTGGACTTAAACTTAAGATATGCATGCTAGGTATTTGTAGGATGCCTTAGTTTTAATGAAGTATCTTGATATGCATGATATATAGAAATGAAGTTGATGTGTGATATGCATGCTTGACTTGTACGCCTAGTTCACTAGACTTGCTAGGTTACTATGTCACTTGCATGTTTAAGGATCCAAACGTAATGAAGTTAAAGTGTGTGAAGGTCTAGGAATGTGTGTTACCTAGACTATATGTGTGTGAATGTTTGGGAATGCAGGGACCCAATCTATATGTGTGAAATTGAGCTCATAAAACTAATGCAGGGAAAGTGTTAAGCTTAACCCGTACTTGTCTCAGCCGGATGAGTGCGTTGATGCAGTTGTTGCTTGGGTGGCTCCTCGCAACATGGTCTTTATAACGCAGGGCGAGTAATACGAGAGGTTTGACCAACCTCCACATACGGATTACTCTTGGATTGGCTTGCCACTCCTTAACGACGTAAGATGAGTAGTCTTTTGACTGATCATCCAGTCGGGTGTGATGCAGGGCACACTTATATGCAGTTAACAAAGATACGTGTGACAATGTGTGAACTAATACAGGATAGGCACATTTAGGATGATTATCCTAATTAATATGAAGTCGAAATGTAGTATATGTGTGAACGTGTGATGTGTGTTGTGCCTAATAAAACTTGTCCAATAATGAAGATTGTTTTAATTGGACAAATGCTTTTAATTAAGTGTTATCTTACTTAGCTATTCTTATAGCTAACACTTGCTTCTTTAATGTGGTTGTTCCCTCAGGTTTAGCTTGATGGAATTAGATGAAGGATGTGTGAGCTTGGGTAGATTCATTGAAGGAGCCTTAGTTATCCATAGACGATTATTTGCTTAGACATTTATTTACATTTCGTACTTAATGTCGAATTTATGTTGTGACTTGTGAACGGTTGTTTTATGTTGGGCAACCGTTGGGTTTTCATTTGAACTATTGTTTGATATGGCATGTAACACCAAATAAATGCAGAAACCGAACTGTTTTTATCGGTTTTGACTTTTACAGTCTTTACTTCCGCAATTTAACACCGTTAGGTGAAAAGTTTTGAAAACCCATATTTTTAAACGACGGGTGTTACAAGTTGGTATTAGAGCAGTGGTTTAAGTGAACCAAGGCCTATTAACCATAGGATTTGGACTTAAACTTAAGATATGCATGCTAGGTATTTGTAGGATGCCTTAGTTTTAATGAAAGATGATATAGGATGGGTTGGGACGAGTGCGAGTGTGATAGGGCTTATGAGATGTTTACGTTACGATGATATGTTTTAGCCATATCTTAACAAGCATTTTGCTTTAATTTGCGCTTATCGACTCTACCTTTTTATTAAAGGAAAATGGTTAACACTCGCAACCGCAACTTCCGACATGATGGAGCTACTGCTAGCATTACCCCACCTGTCCATCCAGGTGCAGGCGCTGCAAATGCTGCCAATGCTGCTGCTGCTGTTGCAGCCAATGCAAATAGAAATCGAGGAAATCCCCGCCAGGTCAATCAGCAAGGCTCATTAGGTCCTATGCCTCCACCTCCCGGCAATCCACCTAGGGTTAATGAGGAAGTGGTGGAACAAATCCCTAACACGGCTGAGTTGTACAATCTCGTACGGACTCTCCAGAACCAATTGGCCCAGACACAGGAGCAATTGAACAACGCTCTTGCTGAAAATGCTGAAGGAACTAATGGCAACTATTCAGTGCCTTCTCACCACTCTGAGCCACCGGTCGATGATGTTGTTATTCCCCCTGCAAATGCCGTTGTGGTTACTCCTAATGTCGTTCAAGCCCCTCGGTTTAAGTTTGAAAGTTTCCAGAAGTGTGGAGGTCAGAAGTTTGATGGAACCCTTAATGCAGTGGGTTGCATGGAATGGCTCGATGATACGGAGATGGTCTTTGAAGCCTGTGACTATCCCAAGGATAAGAAGGTGTTGTGCGCTAGTCGAATGTTGAAAGAAGGTGCTCGGGATTGGTGGAAGAGCATTACTATTTCGATGACTCCAGCTATGGTATCTGCTATCTCGTGGGCTAACTTTAAGCAGAAATTCATTGAGGAATATATTGGGGTTCATGAGCAGCGTAAGATGGAAAAGGAGTTTCGTGCCTTGACGGCTGAAGTCGGAAAGGTCAACGAGTATGCTCGTTCCTTCATGGAGAAGATGAAGTTCGTAGGTCATTTATTCCGTACTGATGCAGATCAGGTTGCTTGCTATGTTGATGGTTTGCCTCCGAGTTATCGAGGTATCTGCAGGCAGCACAAGACTCTGACTGAAGCTATCAAGGAGTCTAAGAAGCTTGACGATGATTTCGCTTCGGACAAGAAGGTTGAGAAGAGTGATGATAAGAAGTCGGGGTTTAAAAGAAGGTCAAATTGGTCTTCCAATAACAATAATAATAAGAAGTTCCGTGGAAGTGGTAGTTCGAGTGGTGACAAGGATAAAAAGAAGAATGGTTCATGGTGTACATTTTGCAAGACAATTCATGAAGGGCATTGTACCGACAAGACAAGAAGGTGCCATAAGTGTGGGAAGTCGGGACATTTTGCCACTGAATGTAGGGACAAGACTCGTTGCTACAAGTGCCAAAAAACGGGTCATCTCATTGCCGATTGTCCACAGATGAAGAATGTTGGAAAGAAGACCGCCACGACAGCAACAAAAGTGAGAGCTCTTCAAATGACGGTTGATGACGCAAGGAACAACGATGAAGTGGTATGTGGTACTTTCCTTGTTAACTCAAAGCCTGCCTCTGTTTTATTTGATTCAGGTGCAAATAGGTCGTTTGTGTCCACATTATTTGCTCCTAAGCTAGAAAGAGTCACTACTCCCTTAGATTGTTCATTAGAGGTAGAAATTGCTAATGGTACGGTTAATAATATACGTGTGGGTTATGACGATTGTGACATTGAGATTGAAGGTTGTTCTTTTCCAGTCCAACTATTGCCTACTACCTTAGGTGGTTTTGATGTAGTGATTGGTATGGATTGGTTGGCTAGAAATGAAGCTAGTATTTTATGTTCCCAAAAGATAATTCGATTGCCTATATCCGAGGGTAAAGTGATAGCGGTGTATGGAGACAAGAAGAGAGGAGGAATAAAGATTATTAGTATGATGAAAGCTATTAAATGTATAAGGAAAAACAAGAGCCATTTATTGGCTTATGTCATTGATGCAAGGAAAGAGAAGTCTCCAATCGCTAGTGTTGATGTAGTATCCAATTTCCCCGATGTGTTTCCCGATGATCTACCCGGTATTCCTCCCGATCGTGAAGTTACTTTTCAGATAAATCTTATTCCCGGTGCTACACCCGTTGCTAAAGCACCTTACCGATTAGCTCCTACAGAAATGAAGGAATTAATGACGCAACTTCAGGAGTTACTTGACAAGGGGTTCATACAACCTAGTTCCTCGCCTTGGGGAGCTCCGGTTCTCTTTGTTAAGAAGAAGGATGGATCGATGCGCATGTGTATTGACTATCGTGAGTTGAACAAACGAACGGTCAAGAATAAGTATCCTCTCCCGAGAATTGATGATCTTTTTGATCAACTACATGGTGCTTCGTATTTTTCAAAGATTGATTTGTGGTCCGGTTATCATCAGTTGAAGGTAAAGAAGGAAGATGTAGCAAAGACAGCTTTCCGGACTAGATATGGTCATTATGAGTTCTTGGTCATGTTATTACATCAGAAGGTATTAAAGTAGATTTCAAAGATTGATTTGTGGTCCGGTTATCATCAGTTGAAGGTAAAGAAGGAAGATGTAGCAAAGACAGCTTTCCGGACTAGATATGGTCATTATGAGTTCTTGGTCATGTTATTACATCAGAAGGTATTAAAGTAGATTTCAAAGATTGATTTGTGGTCCGGTTATCATCAGTTGAAGGTAAAGAAGGAAGATGTAGCAAAGACAGCTTTCCGGACTAGATATGGTCATTATGAGTTCTTGGTCATGTTATTACATCAGAAGGTATTAAAGTAGATCTTCAAAGATTGATTTGCGGTCCGGTTATCATCAGTTGAAGGTAAAGAAGGAAGATGTAGCAAAGACAGCTTTCCGGACTAGATATGGTCATTATGAGTTCTTGGTCATGCCATTTGGGTTGACCAATGCTCCAGCCGCGTTTATGGACTTAATAAATCGGGTATGCCGCCCCTTTCTAGATCATTTTGTTATTGTGTTTATTGACGATATTTTGATCTATTCTAAGTCAGAGGATGAACACCGTGAGCATTTGAAAGCAGTTTTGGAGGTGTTGAGGGAGAAGAAGTTGTACGCAAAGTTTTCTAAATGTGAGTTTTGGCTCCGAGAAGTGCAGTTTCTTGGTCATGTTATTTCATCAGAAGGTATTAAAGTAGATCCTTCAAAGATTGAAGCTGTTTCAAAGTGGGAGCAGCCAAAGACTCCTACCGAGATTAAGAGTTTTCTTGGTTTGGCTGGGTATTATAGAAGGTTTATTCAGGATTTTTCCCGAATAGCCAAGCCTATGACGGAATTAACAAAGAAGGGTGTGAAGTACGAGTGGACTGAAAAGCAGGAAAATGCATTCCAAACGTTGAAAAAGAAGTTGTGTGAAGCTCATATCCTTGCCTTGCCTGAAGGTACTGATGATTTAGTGGTATATAGCGATGCTTCTATTACGGGTTTGGGTTGTGTCTTAATGCAGAGAGACAAAGTGATTGCCTATGCTTCACGTCAGTTGAAGCCTCATGAGAAGAATTACCCTACCCATGATCTTGAGCTAGCGGCGGTTGTGTTTGCATTGAAATTATGGAGACATTACTTATATGGTACTAAATGCACACTTTTCACCGACCATAAGAGTTTACAATATATGTTTACTCAAAAGGAGATGAATGTGAGACAAAGAAGGTGGATGGAATTACTTAAAGACTATGATTGTGAAATCAAATACCATCCGGGTAAAGCCAATGTAGTGGCGGATGCACTAAGTAGGAAAGTGCAAAGCTCTTCTTGTAAGTTGATGAGCATGCAAGTTCAAGCCAAGTCGGGTCTATTAGATCGAATTAAAGAAGCACAAGAGATGGCATTAATGAAGGATAATATTGATAAAGAGAGTATTGGGAAGAAGAAACGACTTGTGATGGAGACTAATAGCCGTGGGTTTAAAACATACAAGGGTCGTATTTGGGTGCCACTGCTTGGTGGTAACCGGGAGTTGATCCTTGAAGAGGTCCATAGAAGTAGGTATTCGATGCATCCCGGTGTCACCAAAATGTATGCAGATTTGAAGCCGATTTATTGGTGGCCGGATATTAAAGGTGAAGTAGCTCATTTTGTAGCAAAGTGTTTGACATGTGCACGTGTGAAAACGGACCATAAAAAGCCGTATGGTTTGTTGCATCAATTAGACGTTCCCGAGTGGAAATGGGATCATATCACGATGGACTTTGTAACGAAGCTACCGAAAACGCCGAAAGGGAATGATATGATTTGGGTGATTATAGATAGATTGACGAAGAGTGCTCATTTTCTAGCTACCCGACAAGATGTGCCTTTAAAGAAGATGGCAAAGATGTATATAGATGAAGTTGTCTCGAAACATGGAGTTCCATTGTCTATTGTCTTGGATAGGGACACTAGATTTGTGTCTAAATTTTGGAAGGGTCTTCAACGAGAATTGGGTACTAGAGTGAACTTGAGTACCGCCTATCATCCTCAAACCGATGGGCAAAGTGAGAGAACCATCCAAACCTTAGAGGATATGTTGAGAACGTGTGTACTAGACTATGGTGGAGCATGGATGAACACTTGAAGTTGATTGAATTTGCTTATAATAATAGTCACCATGCAAGTATTGGAATGCCACCATTTGAAATGTTATATGGAAGGAGATGTAGGACTCCAAGTTGTTGGATGGAGCCCGGTGAAAAGCAGTTAACCGGTCCCGAAATTATTGAAATCTCCGCTGAGAAAGTTAATGTAGCTAAAGAAGCTTTACGTGTGGCCAGAGAAAGGCAGAAAACTTATGCAGATAAGAAAAGGAGACCAATGAGTTTAATGTAGGTGACTTAGTGATGCTGAAAGTGTCACCATGGAAAGGAGTAATCCGATTTGGAAAGAAGGGCAAGTTGAGTCCAAGATTTATTGGACCTTTTAAAATCTTGAAACGCATTAAGGATGTAGCATATCATTTGGAATTACCTCCAGAATTGGATGGAATTCACAACACCTTTCATGTATCCTACCTAAGGAAGTGTCTAGCCGATGAGTCAAGTGTGATTCCAATTCAAGATGTGAGCATTGACCCAATGAAGAAAATGGTTGAAGAACCGGTGGCAATACTTGGAAGGAAGCAAAAGAAGTTACGCAGGAAAGTGATAGATCTTGTCTTGATAAAGTGGAAGCATAATCATGGAGAAAGCTTGACTTGGGAAACTGAAGCAGTAATGAAGGAGAATTATCCTGAGTTGTTCCTTAATGATGAGATTCCGGGGACGGAATCCTCTTAAGGGGGAGGTAATTGTAACATCCCAAACTTTTCTTTAAGATGTGACTAACGCTGTTAAGTCAACCTCATGTGTGTCGTTAAGTCTAGTGTGAATATATGCATATACGTAGTTAATGTGTGTTATGTGTGAGGTTTGAAAACCTAAATGTTAATGTAGTATAAATGTGTGAAATATGAAGAAATTATGTCTATGTAGTGACATTTAATGAAGGGTTAATGTTGTATATGGGCAATAAAGAAGTTTGTACCAATAATGAAGGATTAGGAAGCCTAGGGACTAGTTTTGACATGTGTGGAAAGTCAAAACCGGGATTAGTAGCTTAGAGGCTGTCATTAGGAGGTTATTTGCAGATCTCACTTCTTCTAAACAAGCCCTAACTGATCCTAAGTCATTCCATAGTCTTCTCTCATCAAATCTCAAGCCGAAAAGTCGTTTTGTGTGTGAATTGGTGGTCATTGTCAAGAGTATTTGCATTCTATTTGTCATTTGCAGGTAATAATCAATTCATTGATCGTATTTTCAGATCATGAGTCGTGTGTGTTGAATCAAATCTGATTGAAAAGGGGTTTGTAAAGGAATTAGGGTTTCATTGTGTTCTTGGTTAATTTATGTGTTTTAATCAAGTATTTGGCCTAAAATGATTGTAAACGATGTTTTAACGATTTGGATTGATAAGAGATATTTTGATGATCAAAGATTAATGTTTTTGTGTCAATTCGATCGGTACTTAAAGAGTTTTGGGGTCATTTTCTGGAAAAAGGTCGAAAAACACGTTTCTGCACTTCGAACGAAGATAACCTTCGTAAGGCTTCTATTTTCGTACGCAGTCACTATCTTCGTAAGAACAAACTATCTTCGTAAGAACAAACTATCTTCGTAAGAACAAACTATCTTCGTAAGAACTGTAGCTAAGTTCGTAAGAAGGATTTTCCAGACTAAGTTCGTGAGGTTTGTTAAGTTCGTTTGAGTCCCAAATGACTTATATTTCATATGTTAATGTACGATAGGTGTCGGGGATTACTGATAAGCACTATTAGCTATTTGTTTGCGCGCGTACACTACTACCAGGTAAGATACACTACTTTGACACGCTGGGGGATCAACTAAAAGCTGGTTTCAAATCGTAAACACTTCCATTCGGTATCTTTATATTGCATGTGGGCATATGGGTTACTTGGGAGGTATTATGGGTTATGCAGTTGACCATGAGACCTGAGATGCAGTCCCTATTGTAGTGTAATGTAGTATTGCTTAATGAAGTATGTAGCTATGCAGTTGATGTAGTTTAATGAAGTATCTTGATATGCATGATATATAGAAATGAAGTTGATGTGTGATATGCATGCTTGACTTGTACGCCTAGTTCACTAGACTTGCTAGGTTACTATGTCACTTGCACGTTTAAGGATCCAAACGTAATGAAGTTAAAGTGTGTGAAGGTCTAGGAATGTGTGTTACCTAGACTATATGTGTGTGAATGTTTGGGAATGCAGGGACCCAATCTATATGTGTGAAATTGAGCTCATAAAACTAATGCAGGGAAAGTGTTAAGCTTAACCCGTACTTGTCTCAGCCGGATGAGTGCGTTGATGCAGTTGTTGCTTGGGTGGCTCCTCGCAACATGGTCTTTATAACGCAGGGCGAGTAATACGAGAGGTTTGACCAACCTCCACATACGGATTACTCTTGGATTGGCTTGCCACTCCTTAACGACGTAAAATGAGTAGTCTTTTGACTGATCATCCAGTCGGGTGTGATGCAGGGCACACTTATATGCAGTTAACAAAGATACGTGTGACAATGTGTGAACTAATGCAGGATAGGCACATTTAGGATGATTATCCTAATTAATATGAAGTCGAAATGTAGTATATGTGTGAACGTGTGATGTGTGTTGTGCCTAATAAAACTTGTCTAATAATGAAGATTGTTTTAATTGGACAAATGCTTTTAATTAAGTGTTATCTTACTTAGCTATTCTTATAGCTAACACTTGCTTCTTTAATGTGGTTGTTCCCTCAGGTTTAGCTTGATGGAATTAGATGAAGGATGTGTGAGCTTGGGTAGATTCATTGAAGGAGCCTTAGTTATCCATAGACGATTATTTGCTTAGACATTTATTTACATTTCGTACTTAATGTCGAATTTATGTTGTGACTTGTGAACGGTTGTTTTATGTTGGGCAACCGTTGGGTTTTCATTTGAACTATTGTTTGATATGGCATGTAACACCAAATAAATGCAGAAACCGAACTGTTTTTATCGGTTTTGACTTTTACAGTCTTTACTTCCGCAATTTAACACCGTTAGGTGAAAAGTTTTGAAAACCCATATTTTTAAACGACGGGTGTTACAGCATCCATCTCCGAATCATCTTCCGGAACATCAGTAAACAAAGGAACTTTATTCAATCCCTCAAACTGATCAGCTCTCTCTTCTTGAGGAACATCTTGATCTTGAGCATCATCAGCAGCAGAAGCAACAAGTTCTTCATCTTCCCAACCTTGTCTTGGAGCAACATAGTCTGGATTAATCAATAGTCCGAACAATGGTGGATTATCAACATTTGCTTGAACATTACCAGCAGAGTGTGACATCATGTCATTAAACACTCTGTGAGTAAGACGACCTAAATTAAACGTATCACCAACGAATGGTAAAATAGCTGCTTTGTGTCTGATAATAATCATTACAAATCTCGGAAAAAGAAAGAATTTCTTCTCGTTCCCATAAGCTCTCAATTGTCTAACAAAACTGTCATAAATGTACTGAGAAAAGCTGTAGGGCTTGTTCAATACAAGAGCAACAAGTTGAGAAGCCGACTGCATATTCATTTGATCATAACCGGCACTACGATGACTAATAGATCTTAACAAGTAGTAGGCAAGCAATCTCCATTTGCCTCTCAAACTAGATTTGGGATAAGGATGCTTAATCAAACCAGCATATCCCATACGTCTTAGAGCACCGTCACAGAAACTTTCTTCATACTCTGTAGGACCTTGCTCTAACTCATCGTTACCAAGATCTAATATAGTCCTTAACTCTCCAGCAGAAAATTCAATATTACGTCCCTGAACAGTAGTGCGAATAACAGTATGAGCACCCATCTGCACTTGTCTGGCTGAATTCCAGAACTGAGTAATATAGTCTCTGATCAATGGAGGGTTCTCGGTAAGAGCAAATCGAATACGCGAGCGTGTAAGGTACTATAGGACACCGTGAAACTGTGTCGTGCATCCTTGCTGAGTAATGCTGATATCAATAGCAGCATTATGCTCCTTAACAAAGACACGAGCATTAGCACCTTGTCCTGCCATACCTGCACAAAACAAACAGAAAACGAAAAGAAAAACAGAAAAATTAAAAATTAAAAAAATAAAATAATCAACTTCGTGATGACGTCAGCACGAGGAACAAATCCTCTTCGTGTGACGTCAGCACGAGCCTAATATACTAACACAAAAATCATCTCCATATGTTATAAAAATCAATTAAAATCAAAGTTTATATCAACTTGGACTTGATTTTATGTAGTTTAAGCCCAGAAAAATGAATACGAAGACAACTTCGTGAACACGAAGTTCTTCGCGAAGTTCGTGTGAACAGTGGCCAAAGCATATTTTCTTCAATTAATCTTGATTTGAAACATGTTAATTCAAACTTTTGTTAGATATAAGGTGTACAAACATCACTTAATCCAATTTTAAGTCAAATCATCAAAAACTGAAGATCAAAAATTCAATTCGTCCACTATACTATTCACGCGAAGTAATAAGTCGAGATTTGGGCATTATAACGACTTAAAATCGATGGTATTCCAAGTTAAAACATCTTTAAACTATCCTAGATCATGAATTTACCAACGAATCTGGATAAGAAACACAAAAAGAAGATGAAATCGATCGAAAAGTGGAACGGATGAACAGTGCACGCGAAGAAGACTAGTTCGTGTGATTAACTTTAGGGTTTAATTTCGTAAATGGTAATTAATTAAAAGTTAAAACCCATATTTATATCTAAGTTCGTGGGCCGAGCCGAAGAGAACTTCGTGGGCTCTTGCTGACGTCACCGTGAAACATGCTGACGTCAGCACGGACGAACTTCAAATTAATCACAATCGAGCTGCACACTTAACCAAAATTCATAAATTTTCCAGAAAACTTAACAAAGAAAAATTACAAATTTTCAGAAAACATAAACCTGTAGATACTTGTTACCTGAAACTTGTATCTGCTCGAAAATGTAATCTTACCATACATCATCCGTACTAATCTTGTCATTAAAATAATGTATCAAATTAATCTTACATTATAATCTTGACATAAAATCGATCATTTTTCCATTGATGTTTAACTTTAACAAAAGCAAACTTAAATCAAAATACATTCAATGTATAATGCCTTACAAATTATGTATCATATCACCAACCTATCACAATAAGTCTTAGGTTGTGATCTTGATAATACAATTATAACCTATTACACCAAGTTCTAGGTTATTACAAGGTTATGAACCCTTGTAGCATGTTACATGCATAGACTATTGTCCGTTGCAATGCAATTCTAAGGGCAAGAGGAGACGATTTTGTCCTCAATCTTCACGAAATTTCCACACGAAGTGGCACGAATTTGGCAGAAAAACTCAATTTCAGATCGCAATTGAGAACAAAATCGTTCCCCCCGCTCTGATACCAATTGAAAGTGCGGTTTGGACCGATCAAATCACGACCATTACGACTATGAAAGTGCGGAATCCATTCATAATCGTCTTTGAGGTTTCTGAATAAACATGAACATATAAATACACGAATTGAATAAAGAACAAGAGATATAAAACGAATTCCTTTATTATTCAGTCATCTCGATTACAATACAATGATAAGTCCATATAGAAAACATCTCAATGATTACGGATTACAATCAAAGAGACGACAATAATAATGAATTACATGGGCGGGCACGGTGTATAGATCTCTACACCGATCCTATGAATAGCTTTCTGACTAGTCTAAAACTATTAACCCTAAACAATAACCTAAGTCTTCTATATATAGGCTGTGGAATGGGCTGGACTTCAAGCACTTTCGTGGGCTTTGGATCTCTTCACACGAATTGCTACTTCGTGCTGACGCCATCACGAAGTGATGATGACGTCATCACTACCTTGAAGACATCTTCTCTTCATAACGAACAGCCCATAGAATTGTATTGCGACGGACAACAAGTCATGCACGAAACGTGCATCAACATACTAGTCCAGGGGCGCTGGCAGCTACACGGTGTTCGTGTTCTCTTGTTTCAGCTCCAAATCTTCCTATGTAAGTCTCCCGAACTTCATCCTTGATCTCCTTTACTTATTTCTACTCTCACAAACGGTAATCTCCAACATCGAACCTGTTCACAAGCCTAATGCCATTAAGTACCATAAAGTTCATGCTAATTGTTCATTTCTACCTTAAATACGCGTCAAACGAATGGGGAAAAAGTCACAAATAAATCACTCATCAGACGGTCTTTATAGACACAAAGGTCGTCCGGTTCTGTGATTTTTTAGACGTGTTTACCAAAGCTTCGTTTGACCTTTCCGGGACCTGAAACTCAAACAATAGACTTATATTAACATACTAAGAAGGTTCCAATTGTCATTTTTCAAATCTGAGAACTTTGATTTTTGGCGAAAAACAACTTAAATTCTCTAAGTATAAAAAAATATTTGTCTCTTTTTCGGGTTGAGTCCTTTCATTTTCTCATTAATAAAATTGTCTCTTTTTCTTTCTCAATTCTTCAACTCTTATTACTTATCTCTAGTACATTATAAAGCATTTGTTCCCGCCAAATTTTTTCAACTATTCAACTTTTCAACATTTTCATCTTCCTACTCAAATCTCAACCACTCATTTTTTTCTCTCTCCTCCATAAATAATTTTATTCCTCTAATTCATTCAAAATCTTTTATCTCAAAAACCGAACATCGATAAATTATAAAAACTATATGGGTGTTCTTAAAATTTCATACTCTTTTATTGAAGAGGTCATTGGATATACTTTCGACGAATTTTTAAATTCGATGGCGGAGCCCGTACGACTAAGGCATTTGGCTATCACACTCTATGACCTATCACCCCCATCATCTCACCGCCGCAACGCGCGGGTACTTTCTCTCGTATTACTTGAGTTTATGATCCGAAATCACAAGGCTATTTGCCGTCATCCACTATGCTTACAAGTTCCGATTATGATGTGATTGTTAAAATTTAAGGTAAATCCAAAATTCTAACTAAACATATATAATATTTATCATTACTGTTTATTATAATTTAGCTTTGATTATCGGTTTATTTTAACCACAATTTATTTCATACTCACGAATCATGTATGAGTCATATTCGAATTTCTTTATGATACTATACAATCTATATAGTTACCGTACATCGTACGGGTATTGGGACTAGTATCTCTCTATATAACTAAGAGATGATATTTTTAGGCTTAGTTGACATTATTAGTTGATTGTCACATTGGACTTTTGCTTACTTGTCAATTTATCTTAATTTTAATTTTATTCAAATTTTATATATAATAATAATAAATAATAAAAATTATTAGTATTGTTATTGTTATTATTATTATTAGTTCTTTTGTTTTTTTACGTCTACAGTCCGTCCACATCCAATCAATTCAATTATAAATAGAACTACTTGCATTTTTGGTCTCTGTAATATAACATTTTTTGCAAGTTTGATCCAAACTTTTCAAAAGTCGCATTTTTGGTGCCAAAAGTAAGATTTTTTCGCAAGAATGGTCCAAAATGCAACGTCCATCCATTTTATTCCGTTAGGGTGCTCATGTGCGTGTCACGTGAGGGGTAGTTCTGTCATTTAAAGCCCACCCACTCATCTCTTCTTCTCCTTGCTTTTCTTCTCCTGGCTTTTCTTCTCCAGATCAACACACAAAATCTCCATATACTCAAATTTATATCCATATCTTTAAAATCTATAAACAAAATCAAATACCACTTTATATATTCCCCCACCACTGCCTCTATCTTTGTTCTCCTAATCATATTACAACAAGATTAATATACACGTCAAAAAAACCAACATCAAACACAATGGAATCATAAGCCCAAATATAACATCTAGTTAAAGAAAAGCAAACATCAAACACAAAATAACAAAGATCGAAATATATACTTCTTATATGGAACATTGAAACTAGATTGTTAAAGGAAAAATAACAAACACCTTAACCTGCTACTTCTAAAGAGAAGCTTTCGTTGCCACCGGTACGACCAGATCCCGACCACCGAGCTCTCACTGTCGCTGGTCTATCGGATCGAAAAAGAAGATCTGTTGTCATCGGAAGTGACAAAAACGAGATCTTAGCGGTTTTGGTTGTTTATCTTCAACTTTCAGTTTTTCCGGCGAACTATCCGGCGAACTTTTTGATTGAAAAATAGGCTAGGGTTTGTGAGCGATTGTATTATGAGTCGATTGCAACAAGTTTCGTGTTCTAATTCGATGAAACGAGAGAGATCTCGTTTTTGGATTTTTTCCGGTGAGATTTTGGTGTTTGCCGGCCACCGTAGTTTTCTATTGAATCTGTTTTTTCAGCAAAACAATATTAGGTTGAGTTGGTTATATAATGATGTAAGCTTATCTACTCGATCCACTTTGTTTTTGATTTTAGCCGACCTTCGATGCATTTGTTATTCCTATTGTAGGTGGAAGATAAGGAAGATAACATATAGAAGATACGAAAGAGAACATAAATTGTTTGTTGTTTTTGGTTTTTTTTTACATTTATTTTTACAAGATATGTATTTATTCATGTGTTTGAAGATCTGAATATGTGTTTGAAGATTTAGGTTGTAAAGAAAAAAGGAGGTGAATAAGAGTTAATTTCTAGATCTAGGTGTGAATATATGAAGATTTGTGTAAAATCTGGAAAAGCAAGCAATAAGAAGAAGAATGTGTGTGGATGGGCTTTAAATGACGCAACTACCCCGTACATGACCACACTAACGGAATAAAATGGACGGACGTTGCAGTTTGGACCATTCTTGCGAAGAAATCACACTTTTGGCACCCAATTTGCGACTTTTGAAAAATTTGGACCAAATTCTTATAAATATATATTTAAACTCCTAATTTGTAGTACTTCTCGCCCTTTTAATCTTCTTCAATATTTTTTAGATTCCATATGAGCTTCTTTTCCAATTTATTAAAATAGATCAATATTGTGTGTCCCATATATTTTTATCTCATTATAAATATGTTTTCCATATGTATATAAATAATTTTTGGGTATTAAAAAAAAAAAAAAAAAAAAAAAAAAAAAAAAAAAAAAAAAAAAAAAAAAAAAAAAAAAAAAAAAAAAAAAAAAAAAAAAAAAAAAAAAAAAAAAAAAAAAAAAAAAAAAAAAAAAAAAAAAAAAAAAAAAAAAAAAAAAAAAAAAAAAAAAAAAAAAAAAAAAAAAAAAAAAAAAAAAAAAAAAAAAAAAAAAAAAAAAAAAAAAAAAAAAAAAAAAAAAAAAAAAAAAAAAAAAAAAAAAAAAAAAAAAAAAAAAAAAAAAAAAAAAAAAAAAAAAAAAAAAAAAAAAAAAAAAAAAAAAAAAAAAAAAAAAAAAAAAAAAAAAAAAAAAAAAAAAAAAAAAAAAAAAAAAAAAAAAAAAAAAAAAAAAAAAAAAAAAAAAAAAAAAAAAAAAAAAAAAAAAAAAAAAAAAAAAAAAAAAAAAAAAAAAAAAAAAAAAAAAAAAAAAAAAAAAAAAAAAAAAAAAAAAAAAAAAAAAAAAAAAAAAAAAAAAAAAAAAAAAAAAAAAAAAAAAAAAAAAAAAAAAAAAAAAAAAAAAAAAAAAAAAAAAAAAAAAAAAAAAAAAAAAAAAAAAAAAAAAAAAAAAAAAAAAAAAAAAAAAAAAAAAAAAAAAAAAAAAAAAAAAAAAAAAAAAAAAAAAAAAAAAAAAAAAAAAAAAAAAAAAAAAAAAAAAAAAAAAAAAAAAAAAAAAAAAAAAAAAAAAAAAAAAAAAAAAAAAAAAAAAAAAAAAAAAAAAAAAAAAAAAAAAAAAAAAAAAAAAAAAAAAAAAAAAAAAAAAAAAAAAAAAAAAAAAAAAAAAAAAAAAAAAAAAAAAAAAAAAAAAAAAAAAAAAAAAAAAAAAAAAAAAAAAAAAAAAAAAAAAAAAAAAAAAAAAAAAAAAAAAAAAAAAAAAAAAAAAAAAAAAAAAAAAAAAAAAAAAAAAAAAAAAAAAAAAAAAAAAAAAAAAAAAAAAAAAAAAAAAAAAAAAAAAAAAAAAAAAAAAAAAAAAAAAAAAAAAAAAAAAAAAAAAAAAAAAAAAAAAAAAAAAAAAAAAAAAAAAAAAAAAAAAAAAAAAAAAAAAAAAAAAAAAAAAAAAAAAAAAAAAAAAAAAAAAAAAAAAAAAAAAAAAAAAAAAAAAAAAAAAAAAAAAAAAAAAAAAAAAAAAAAAAAAAAAAAAAAAAAAAAAAAAAAAAAAAAAAAAAAAAAAAAAAAAAAAAAAAAAAAAAAAAAAAAAAAAAAAAAAAAAAAAAAAAAAAAAAAAAAAAAAAAAAAAAAAAAAAAAAAAAAAAAAAAAAAAAAAAAAAAAAAAAAAAAAAAAAAAAAAAAAAAAAAAAAAAAAAAAAAAAAAAAAAAAAAAAAAAAAAAAAAAAAAAAAAAAAAAAAAAAAAAAAAAAAAAAAAAAAAAAAAAAAAAAAAAAAAAAAAAAAAAAAAAAAAAAAAAAAAAAAAAAAAAAAAAAAAAAAAAAAAAAAAAAAAAAAAAAAAAAAAAAAAAAAAAAAAAAAAAAAAAAAAAAAAAAAAAAAAAAAAAAAAAAAAAAAAAAAAAAAAAAAAAGTGAAGTGAAAAAACAGAAAAATATTTAAAAAAAGAGAAAAAATGAAATAGGAAGAAAAAATAAGAAAGAAGAAAAAAAATAAAAAAAAAAAAATAAAAAAAAAAAACAAAAAAAATATAAAAAATAAAACCGTATAACAAAAAAACAAACTCAAGTTTTTGGTTAAATTGGGCGACCGACACACAATATCAATTTGACACAAAATACTATATACTCCAACACCCGATAGAGATTTGAACTTGATTTACAGGAGCTTTTGTAACTCTTATTAGACACTAAAATAGCATCTAACAATCATTAACACCCGTTAGAGAAAAGGAACTAACTCTTTGTCAGAGAAAAGGACCTGATTTGTAGCCGTTATTATTACTCCCATTAAACATTCAAACAGAACTTAATGGCCGTTAGTGCTTGTTAGATTTTTCTAGAATCTAATATACGTTAAATATATATTGCAAAGAAAGTATATATATATATATATATATATATATATATATATATATATATATATATATATATATATATATATATATATATATATATATATATATATATATATATATATATATATATATATATATATATATATATATATATATATATATATATATATATATATATATATATATATATATATATATATATATATATATATATATATATATATATATATATATATATATATATATATATATATATATATATATATATATATATATATATATATATATATATATATATATATATATATATATATATATATATATATATATATATATATATATATATATATATATATATATATATATATATATATATATATATATATATATATATATATATATATATATATATATATATATATATATATATATATATATATATATATATATATATATATATATATATATATATATATATATATATATATATATATATATATATATATATATATATATATATATATATATATATATATATATATATATATATATATATATATATATATATATATATATATATATATATATATATATATATATATATATATATATATATATATATATATATATATATATATATATATATATATATATATATATATATATATATATATATATATATATATATATATATATATATATATATATATATATATATATATATATATATATATATATATATATATATATATATATATATATATATATATATATATATATATATATATATATATATATATATATATATATATATATATATATATATATATATATATATATATATATATATATATATATATATATATATATATATATATATATATATATATATATATATATATATATATATATATATATATATATATATATATATATATATATATATATATATATATATATATATATATATATATATATATATATATATATATATATATATATATATATATATATATATATATATATATATATATATATATATATATATATATATATATATATATATATATATATATATATATATATATATATATATATATATATATATATATATATATATATATATATATATATATCATTATCAACTATTTGTTGAATGTTCTATTACAAACAATAATCAATAACCTAGATTATTATTACAATTATTAAGCAGAGATATATATATATTTGTATATATATATATATATATCGAATAAAGAGGTAGGATGACGAATTTTTGAAGAGAAAAACACATATTAACTTCTCAAGAAAATCATATTAAAAAAGCCTTTAATCTGATGTAGCAAATAAAGGTTCTTCCTATTTATCATTACAAATTTTTATTTTGCCGTGCATCACACGGGGTTTAATCTAGTTATATTATATTATATCTTATATTAAGAATGGATTTTATAAATATTTATGACATCATCAATTTTTAATTTGAAAAATAGAAAGTTAGTGATTGGTCAATAAGTGATTAAGCAAGTTGTCTTTAATTTTTATTAATTATTAATATATATAAAGATTGATGTATGAATTTTGAATAGTATATTGAATGAGTGAATTATTGATTTAATGATATGTCCATATGGGTGATGATGAGGTAGTATGTATACTAAGCGAAAAGCAAAACTTTACTAATTACTTGTTTTTTTAAGAGTTAGATAATCCCAGATGATCATGGCTCAAGATGTCTTGGTTAAATGGTTCATTTTGTTAGAACATGAGTCATTTAAAATGGTAAATGAGTGGGAACTTTTTGGTCTCATATACAGTTTTGATATCCAAAACACACATCGTATAAAACTCATGTTCGATAAGTCACCATCCTCACAAGGTAACTACTTGCCGCCTTTTTATTTAGCTACTATTGGGCTGAGTTGCCCTCAAAGGGTGAAATTGTTAGATGGGATAGTTTCGGGCTGACCGCTCGGCTCAAACGATAAAATTGTTGGATACTTGAATGTTGGATGGCATTTTCGTACTAATGCAAATTCTAATAAATCGAGAATTATTATATTTAAACGAACATTCGTGTGCAAGATTCAGTTAAAGTGTCTTTTCGTAATTGTATTTATAATGTAAATGCCACTGAATTTGCATATTGGTTCCCCAAGTTCGAAGACCAGGGGGAGAATGATTCAAGTGGATCACATGAAGAGGTGTTATCTGGTTTTGGTGAACAAGGGTCGAGTTTTGATGATAAATTTTCTAAAAGTGATGACAAAGATGACTCAGATGATTTGTCATCCACGGAAAGACTTATGAAAGACATTGATACCCGGGGGCCAGAAATAGAGAGTGATTGTAACGAAAAAAACGGAGATCATGAGCAAGAGCTGATGAAGGAGCATGATAGTCGAATTGGCGAGAATGATGATTTTCCATTGAATGAATCTGTAGATAATGGTAACCCCTACCTAGAGTCTTTTGAGTTAAGTATCCCGGAATGTAAGTAACTTTGCAACTTTTTCTATTGTATGTAAGTATCAAAATTTTTGTACATTTTATGTAAGTATTTTGCTAAATTGAACGATCAATATAAAAATGTATACGTGGTAACCATATGAGCTGTCCACGTAGAAGTTTTTGATTGGTCAACAATCCTGTTGTTATTGATGATTTTCGCCCTATAAGCCTTATAGGATTGCAGTATAAGATCATTGCAAAAATTTTGGCAAACCGGCTTGTCAAGGTTCTCGATTCGGTGGTGAGTCCCACTCAATCGGCATTCATCAAAGGTAGGAATATTCTTGACAGTCCTCTTATTCTTAACGAGATCTTTGATTGGTATAAGAAGAAGAAAAAGAAAGCTGTATTCTTGAAGTTGGATATTGCAAAGGCGTATGATTCTTTAAATTGGGATTATCTATTTTCCATTATGGCTTTTATGGGTTTTGGAAGGAGATGGATTAGTTGGATCTCAGCGTGTCTCTATTCTGCGCGTTCGTCTATCCTTATAAATGGAAGTCCAACTAAGGAAATCAATTTAGAGAAAGGTCTTCGACAAGGGGACCCGATGGCTCCGTTCCTTTTTATTATTGCCATGGAAGGACTACATGTTGTTTTGGAAGACTTGAAAGCTACTAGAGATATTCAGGGCTTAAAGGTCGGTTCTCTTTCTCTGTCCCATCTTATTTATGCTGATGATGTGTTGATAATGGCAGAATATTCTCATGAAAATATCGTCAATATCAAAACTACCTTTGCTTGTTTCTATCTTGCTGCTGGTCTGCAAATTAATTTGCAGAAATCTAGAATCTTTGGGGTTGGTATTCGTGGGACTCAGTTAGATAATTATGCTAGACTTATGGGTTGTCGTTGTGGGGCTTTTCCGTTTACCTATCTTGGTGTTCCAATCGGTGGTAATATGAAAAAATTAGAGTCCTGGAATCCGGTTATTGACAAGTTTAAAAACAGTCTTTCTAAGTGGAAGGCGAATATGATATCTATTGGTGGTCGTTCAATTTTGATATCGTCGGTTCTTGGTTATGTGGGGACATATTTTATGTCGCTGTTTCGGCTACCTTCTATGGTTAGAAAAAAGCTTGAATCGATGCGTGCTAACTTTTTTTGGGGGGGTGATGAAGATCAAAAAAAATTGCATTGGATCAAGTGGGACTCTATTCTTGCTAGTAAGGCTCACGGTGGGCTGGGGCTAGGGTCGCTAGATGCTCTCAACAGAGGGTTACTCTTAAAATGGCGATGGAGGTACTTGTCTCAACCTAAAGCTTTTTGGGTTTCGGTCATCAATAGTATCCACAGTCCAAAACCATTTTCTGACTGGTTGAAGCCGAGGTTTACTAAGGTTGGGGTGTGGCATAATATTAACATGGTGGCTCGTGATTTAGACTCTGATGGTATCATTCCGTTACATGCTTTTTCAAAAAAAATTGGTAATGAGAATGATACTTTATTCTGGCTTGATTTGTGGAATGGTACTGACACTTTAGCGTCCAAATTCCCTAGACTTTTTTGTTGGAATAAAATATGCTTCCATTTCTGACCGATGGAAGAAAAATAAGCTGGTTCCGAGTTGGAGAAAACAAGTCAGAGGCGGAGCGGAGATGTGCGAGTTGAATGAACTCAATAATCTGATGAATTCGATGTCTTTTTGTGATGAACCAGACAAATGGATTTTTTCTATGGCAAGTTTGAAAGACTTCTCGGTGAAAGGAATTCGTCATACGATTGATAATAGTTTGCTTACTAATAATCACGTTGCCACTAGATGGAACAAGCTAGTCCCACGTAAGGTCAATATTCTTGTATGGAGGATCCTTTTAAACAGAATTCCTACTTGCAGTAATTTGGTTAATAAAGGTTTGGATATTCCGTCGATCCTTTGTCCGATTTGTGGTAGCTCAGTTGAGTCTTGTGACCATATTTTTGGATGCTGTAGTGCGGCTTCTAGAATTTGGAATTTAATTGCAAATTGGCTTCAGATTGCTCCCATTCCTCTTAATGGGCCTACTGATATTTTCCTATATGTCGACAATATGCGGGTCTTAAAAGAGAGAGAAAATTATTGAAGCCATATTTTGTTGTGGTTGTTCGTCGATCTGGAAGTACCGGAACGAGGTGGTTTTCAAAAATGGGTGTCATCGCAAGGAGATTCTTATGGACCTTATCATCACTCAGTCTTTTATGTGGTATTCTAGTAGGTGCAAATCGAGACGGCTATCTTGGGTGGAATGGCTCAACTGTTCACTTCTTGTTTCCTAGTCAGTTCGTGTTTTCCTTGGGGCTTATATGGGAGTATTTCAAAAACACCAAGGAGTGATAACAAGTGGCTCGGCCTCCGTTTGATCTAGATATTATAGTTGTATTCGTTTTTGGTTCTTTGTAGTGTACTCTTTGGGCATCTAGTGCTTCGCTAGTGACCTATATTTTAATATATTGCCGTTATAAAAAAAAATACAATGGCATTTTGCGTCCCTATTTCTTTCCTCCTATGTCTTGTCAACTTTGGGTAGTGACTAGTGACATATCCTTCTACCCGTCTTTTTAATAATTTTCGTAATGTCTTAATTACATGTAATCTACTAATTTTCTCATAATAATTTCATTATTTGATTGTATCATATGTCATAATCATTTTTTATTTTTATTTTTTTGAACTACAATATTATTAGGATAATTTTTAAGTAGATTGGTTAAAGGTAATAAATATTAACTAAGATGACCGCATTCTATTGGTCCACTTCATCATTATATTTTTCTTTTATGAGCAATTAGCTGATGTGTCTTTTTTTGATTGATCGCTCAACTATCAACATTGTACTTTTTTACTTTTAGTAATTGTTATTCTTGTCCAATAATCGGATATAAGTATTAAGTATATAACACTACCACACCAGTTGCTATAATGAACTAAAAATGAACCGGTCAAAAAAGATTTGTTCGCACATCAATTACCCAAAAAAAAAAAAAAAAAAAAAAAAAAAAAAAAAAAAAAAAAAAAAAAAAAAAAAAAAAAAAAAAAAAAAAAAAAAAAAAAAAAAAAAAAAAAAAAAAAAAAAAAAAAAAAAAAAAAAAAAAAAAAAAAAAAAAAAAAAAAAAAAAAAAAAAAAAAAAAAAAAAAAAAAGAGTAAAAATGGTTCAAAATAAGAATAAAGAAGAAAAAAGTGAAAAAACAAATAATATAAGTAATAGGAGTTGAAGAATTGAGAAAGAAAAAAAAACAATTTTATTAATGAGAAAACGATGAATCAAATAAGGTTATAATGTGTTTTGTATCTATAAGCCAAGAGTTAGAGTTTAATTCTAAGTCTAATAAGGAAATTGAATCTATATACAATTAAAAAAGCTAATTATAAAATAAATAAATTAGTTTTGTGGGGCTCTGACTGTATAAACCGCTTATCACGCCGGGTTCCCAAAGTTGGAGGCTTGGCGTCAAATGCGGGTACGTAGTAAAAATGAGTGGGATCACGGTGATTGTTCGATGTAAATATTGTTTTCTTTTAAGTTTTAACTATCGGGATGTATTATAATACTAGTCTTCAGCCCCGTCCGATGGACGGGTAGTCTCAAAATATATATATCAAAGGAATCAAAATGATAACATGTGTTGGGTTCAAATCTTCAACATGAACAACGTTGTCTTCTTTTCATCTAACAAAAAATAACAAAATATATGTCATATTTTAAATTTAAAAAAGAAAGATGTAAATGCGAGCAAAATAAATTAATGAGCAAAATAAATTTAAAAGAATAAAACCTTTTGTAAAAGAAGAAGTCATGATCAACCTACCATTAAGAACAAAATAAATTAAAAGAGTTGAAAAATAACAATAACATAACAATTAAATATCAAATAATGAACAAACATGAACAAAAGACCAAAAATTAAATTAAAATGATATAAAAAAAACGTATGTTTCTTTTATATTGGGAGAGTTTTAAGGATAGGATGTATCTTTAAAATTTAAAAAGTTTTGTTTTGATAGGAAAAGATTTATGATAGATTTTAAATATAATTATCTATTAAATAAGCAAAAAAGAAAAAAATCTAGAAAAAAGAGAGAGCTAGATTAATTAGGAGGGAGAATTAGGCCTAAAATATATAGATTATAATTATATCTAAATCTTATTACATTATAAATATTTTGAGTGGTGTCTTATAATTTGAGTTTCTAGATATATTGTATTTAACTAGTCCTAATACTCGTACGATGTACGGTAGCTATATAGATTGTATCATAAAGAAATTCGAATATGCCACATACATGATTCGTGAGTATGAAATAAATTGTGGTTAAAGTAAACCAATGATCGAAGCTAAATTATAATAAACAGTAATGATATATATAATATATGTTTAGTTAGAGTATTGGATTTACCTTAAATTTTTACAATCACATCAAAATCGGAACTTATAGGCATAGTGGACGACGACAAATAATATAAGTAATAGAAGTTGAAGAAGTTAGAATTGAAAGAAAAAAAAACAATTTTATTAATGAGAAAACGATGAACCAAATAAGGTTATAATGTGTTTTGTATCTATAAGCCAAGAGTTAGAGTTTAATTCTAAGTCTAATAAGGAAATTGAATCTATATACAATTAAAAAAGCTAACTTATAAAATAAATAAATTAAAAGGACACGTGTCGACACCACGTGTCGTTTCAAGAACATGTCAATCCTGTTTTAGTTTATTGGTAGATATTGTAATGAACTTAATGCCATATATGTGTGAACAATTTTTAGTTTATGTGTCGAGTTAATATATAGGTTTTTTTAGATTAAGACAATCTTATTTAAATTTATTCTTTTTATAATATGCTAAATATGGATATACTTTCAAATATTTAGATAATATTATTTGATAAGTATTAGGTAACTAAATATTAGAAATTTTTATTAATTAGTTATTATTACTATTAATTAAAATAAACACATGTCACCTAACGCCAAGTGTCATTAAATAAAACTACAATCTTGTTTCAGTATATTGGTAGATATTTCAATTTTATTCGAAAATCCAACTTTGGGTTGGTAATGGTGTATATCTAATTATCTATTATTTTTTATTTTTTTGCATTTTAAAACTCTAAGGACTAAGGATGACAACTTTTCAATTTTTTAATCACCACAATCTACAATTTGTTTTATCTATACATATTTATATTATTATATGTTACAATTTCATTTTAAACACAACGATATTCATTTTGTTCATTAAGCAAATCACCATCATGAACAAACAACAATTTGACCCATTTTGTTTATTTTTTGATTCACTATCAAAAGTCTTCAAACTAATCTTTCTGCCACTTCACATCTTCCGACATTTGGTACAACCCACAACCCATTAACACAATTACCCTTTATTAACACAAACCAATGTGAACAGTAACATACATACTTCAAACCACACTGTACAACCTTTGGAGCACTACCTTAATAACAAACTTCATATTTGAAAATATAAATGATTTACCAAATTTAAAACAGTACTGGGTTTAGAAGAATCGGTTTGTTTCACATGAATTAACTTTTAATAAGCTAGGCTTTTTGGTAAGAGGGAATAGAAAAGAAAGAAAGGAAATGAGAATCACTTCTCTTGTTTGATTGAACAAGATAATGTAAATGAGAAAGGAGAATGATTTCCATTCTCTATAAATTGGAGAAAATGATGAGAATGGAAATGTTTTTATTTTATAAGTTTAAGTTTTGATGGAATTATCATTAATCTTATTTATTTATTTAATGATAAAGTAAATTAACTTGTAAAAACATTTTATTATTTTTTTCTTAACTTTTGTTCATGTTTTTAATATCTATTATATTAATTCTCTGTTTATAACAAACAACTGAATATATATTCTCTTTCAAAATACTCATTATTTTTTCTTTGATTTTTATTCTCTTTTACGTTTTCATTCTCTATGATTATTTCCTACCATCTTTCCCCAACCTCTTTCGTTTGTTTTTTTCCTTTTTTTTTTATTATTAAGCTTCAAAATTTAGGTCATACATATATACACACAATCCTTTTCAATTGTTGTTTTCTTTTTTTTTCTTTTTTTTTAAGCTTCAAAACTTAGTCATACATATATACAAAAGCAACTACACTTTTTGAAAAATTTCTAAAAAAAAGTTTTTAGAACTTAGATGGCTTTAATTTCTTAAAAGTAAGATACCTAAATTTAAAAATTAGCAAACTTAAATATTTTTTTGTGCAAATTACCTACACACTCATGCCGCACATCGTGCGGCTCAAAACTTCCTAGTTACCACCATTTCAATCACAACAATTCATTTTCCGATTGTTGACTCCAACTCCAAACCAAGAGTACTAAATCAAACATTATCAAAACAACAACAATGAAACATTAAAACCAACAACAACGGTTTTCACCAAAGCAACAACTTCCACAATAATAATAGTTCCCACAACAACTTTTTTACCCAAGTACAACTTACATCACAATTTTATACTCAATCAATACCACCATCTTCTTCTTAACATTTTGTTATAAAGGTTAAATGTTTGAAATATATGCAGTATGCTAAATTATTTATTTATCTTATGAATCATCCTTGTCTCATATATTCACTATTGAATATGGTTAAATGTTATATATTCAATATATTAACACATCTTATCTTAGCTTTTTAAAACATATTACAACAATTTGTAAACTCTACATAACGAAATTACGTTTCAATCAACTATATACTTATATATAAATATGTCATACATATACACAATCCTTTTCAATTGTTGTTTTCTTTTTTTTTAAGCTTCAAAACTTAGTCATACATATATACAAAAGCAACTACACTTTTTGAAAAATTTCTAAAAAAAAGTTTTTAGAACTTAGATGGCTTTAATTTCTTAAAAGTAAGATACCTAAATTTAAAAATTAGCAAACTTAAATATTTTTTTGTGCAAATTACCTACACACTCATGCCGCACATCGTGCGGCTCAAAACTTCCTAGTTACCACCATTTCAATCACAACAATTCATTTTCCGATTGTTGACTCCAACTCCAAACCAAGAGTACTAAATCAAACATTATCAAAACAACAACAATGAAACATTAAAACCAACAACAACGGTTTTCACCAAAGCAACAACTTCCACAATAATAATAGTTCCCACAACAACTTTTTTACCCAAGTACAACTTACATCACAATTTTATACTCAATCAATACCACCATCTTCTTCTTAACATTTTGTTATAAAGGTTAAATGTTTGAAATATATGCAGTATGCTAAATTATTTATTTATCTTATGAATCATCCTTGTCTCATATATTCACTATTGAATATGGTTAAATGTTATATATTCAATATATTAACACATCTTATCTTAGCTTTTTAAAACATATTACAACAATTTGTAAACTCTACATAACGAAATTACGTTTCAATCAACTATATACTTATATATAAATATGTCATACATATACACATATTTATGCATATACATATACTTATACCTACACATCCATTAGACAACTGAAAACGACAAGAGCTAATGCCCGTTAGAAGGGGCCTAACAACCTTCTAATGGTCACAAAAATAATGGTTAGATTACAGGCCTAACAGCCTTGAGGTATGGACTAACACCCGTTAGCCTTGCTCAAAAAGTCTTAACACCTGTTAGGGCAGGCCTAACAGCCCCGGGGTGCTATAGAGACAGTTTTTGGACCTGATTGTACATACCAAAATACTTTACACCAGCTTAGAATCCCAAAAACATAAATTCACGTTCACTATGACAATTTGGCCGGTTTAAAGAGACATGTTTGCATCTCAACAACCAAATGAGCCAATGATTCATATCCACATGACCACATTCTATGTAGTTTCAAGCAAACGACCATATACATACTAGTTTATAGAATTATAGACATATAATAGAGTTGTTTCAGTACATCAAAACGTGACCCTACACATGAAAAATGAATTGGAATCTAAACTGCGAGGAAGATTCTTAACTCCACTCCGGTGAAAACAACATATATTTTTATTTTTAGAACGACAATATATTAAAATAAAGGTCACTAGCAAAGCACTAGATGTCCATAAGGTACAAAGACGGAATCAAATACAATTACAATTTCACTATCTCAATCGAAACAAATCAACACGATCAAAAATACTTCTTGATGCTTGGATTGTAATGATTCACTCCACGGTGTTTTTGATATAATCTCATATAAGCCCCAAGGAAATCACGAACCAAAACTAGGGAACAAGCAGAGGACATTTGAGCCAATCTAACCATGAGATCTTTTTTATTTTGCATCTGCTAGAGTACCACATAAACGACTGAGCGAGTAATCACCTTTTGAAAAATGGAATTGAAAGTGAAATAAATGGTGGACGTGGAGAGGATTAGTCATCACATGGAAATGGCTGGCAATGCTTAGTTAAGCCACAAATCACCTCATAAATTCAGCATACATAATCCTACAAGCTATATTAACCCATAACTATACTTATCTTATAAGAAAATAAGACTCTCTCTTATAAGTATTGAAAATGGAACAATGTGAATGTATAAAATTGTTTATTGTTTTATTTCAATTCAAATGCATTTCTATCTAAACTACTCACACTCTCTCTCAATTGATTGTCCACTTATACTGTTAATACATGTATTTTTTTGTTAATGTTGGTTGCTATTGAAGCTACGTTATCATCGTGGTATCTCGCTTAATTGATTGCCCATTTATACTGTTTTCTTTAATCACGACATCAAACGCATTGTCAATGGTATCTGTTGCAACGTGCAGGTATCATGCTAGTTTACTGGAAAATAAATGTAAGTGGCGTTAGTAATATTTGTTATTTTAGATAGAAAACGAGGAGATTACCCACGCGTTCCATAACGGGAGTAACTTATTATATTTAGATCTATAATTAATTTTATACGTGCAAATGAAGTCAGCTCAATTAATAAATACATTCTTGGTTTTTCCCACAAATTTTAGATTCGACTTTTTTGGGTTTTTTCCTGAACCTATAGCTATTAAAATATTGTGATCTAATTATAAAATTATAACCTTTCAAAAAAAATTTATAAAATTAAATGTAACACCCAATTTTTCAGGTTCTATCTAAATTATTAAAAAAGACTTTCTGCCTTTGCATGAGGTGGTATTATTGAACCGTTGGCCTCTATCTTTGAAGACAAAGATGTTAACCATTTAATCTAACCATGTTTAACTGAATCCATTTTATGTAGCTGTTAAAACAAAAATACAATAAACAATAGTAACGATATTAGCTAATTAAAGGGAACCGTTCTGTACACCACCAGATTTTCGCAATACACAACCAAATGTGTTTTACATTGTTGTACAATACAATACTGTAAAACATATTTGGTGATGCATTACCAAAATTTAGTGGTGTATCACTTCTCCTTATTAAAATATGGGTGATCTAATATAACAAAAAGAATTAAATATAGAAAAAAATGGTGTCATTGGGCTTTCAATACTTCATCCATCATGTGTAGCATATTAAATGAAGAGTAAAATTTCCACATGGAGGGATCCAATTGGTTATGGATGACCCGAACAAAACTCTACAATACAAGCATCATCAATAATTGATCATTCTCCTAATCCCCTCTGTATTCTTGCTGGCAATACACATTACACAACACACTCTAGCTATTTTTATTCCTATTTTTTTCTATTATTTTCTCCTTCCCCTGTTCTATTTCTATCTCAATATCTCCCTTAAACCCTACACTTGCACTTGCAAGTCCACAAACATGTTTATTTCTCAATCCCCACTTATTTGTCTACTCTTTTTTCTAACCATTTTCAACATTAATTTTACAACATCTGAAACTATATATGAAATACTTGGTAAAAATGGTTTGCCAATGGGCTTGTTACCAAAAGGGGTGTCAAATTTCACTTTTGATAAAGAAACTGGAAAGTTTGACGTGCATTTAGATCAAGCTTGTAATGCTAAATTTGAAGATGAAATTCATTATGAATGTGATATTTCAGGAAATATGAGTTTTGGTCATATTGGTGGGTTATCAGGTATTTCTGCACAAGATTTGTTTTTATGGTTTCCTGTTAAGGAAATAAGGGTGGATATACCAAGTTCTGGATTGATTTATTTTGATGTTGGTGTTGTTTCTAAGCAATTTTCTTTATCTTCATTTGAAACACCAAGAGAATGTTTAGCTTCTTCAATTCACCCCATTGAGCTAATTGTATCATCTAAGGTAATTCTTTCATCTTTTTAACTTTTTTGTTATTTGGTTTTTCTTTTTTCTATATGCGGTATGTGCTCAGGGTACCACGAGACCACAGAGTTCTGTATCTAAATATAGGAATTTGTCAAGTTTGAATATGGGTTTGACTTTGTCGTTTTTTGTTCTTGGTTTTTGGTTTTTTGGGTTATGATTTAATTTGACTTTTTGGTGAAGCTTTTTATGTTATTGGGATTTGTATTAGGTTTTAAGTATTTGATTGTTGATTATTGATTTGAATTAGTAGTATTGATTTAAGGTTAGCAATAAAGTTTTATTCTTTGATATGCAGAATGTACCAAGAAAGTTGCGGATCCGAAAAAGGGATCATCAAGAACATGTGATGATAGTTTTGTGAATTTGAAGTTAAAGATGGTATATATAGGAAAGTGGCACAATCTCTCAATCAAGTAATGGGTATTTCCATTTCTTGCATCTACACTTGTTCTGCAAAAGGTTCAAAAATCTGTTGTGCTTCCTTTTTGGTATTCTTTGTATAGTGTAAAATCTGTAAACTAGTCTCAAATGCAAGCTCCTGTATATGCAATATGGTTACATTGGATTGAACTTGAAGAAAATACGATATATAAACACACATTGTAGAAGCAAGTGACATAGAGGGCTTGCTGCTACGGTTCACAGATATTTAGTCCAACGTCGCTTGAAAGAAATTCACAAGGTATGCAAGTTATACATATGGGAGGAATGGATGAAAGGTTACGAATCAGGTGATGACACATGTTTATCTTATGTTGTTGAATTCATTTTACAAATATGAACATAAAACATCTTTTTGTAGTCATAAGTTGCTCTGATAGAATATATAAGAAATAAAGTGCATCCTTATTGCCTTTTACCTTGTCGATCTTCCACTTGTTACTTTGGTTCTCTTAAATAGTATACTAAGGATTATATTATGTCATTTGATTGTAAATCACAAATACATGTATATATCAAATGCATGTATGTATCAGCTAACAATGTCAATATTTCCTTAGTTTGGGTTGTCTCATCAAAGGTACTCAGTTTCTTGTACTTTATATTTTCTCCTGCTAGTTAACCATTCTAAACCAAAGTATTGAATGCATATATGTCAATATTTCCCCATCAAATACAATTGGTAGGTTGTTGATAGATGATGTAGAAGTAGAGTTTGGAAGTGGGTAGTTAGTGTATTTAGTCACCTACTAATGTTGGTAAATCAAGTATGACATTTTCATAAATACATTGTCCATAGTAGTTGGTTTGTAGGCCCATCTAATTTAATCTCTTAAAATACCATTTAAACTAGGGGTTGAAAATAACCAAACCCAAATAACCCGACCCAACCCGAATGGGTTTGGGTGATACGGGTTGGGTTATTTGGTTTGTGGGTCGTCATTTGGGTTAACCCGAATAACCCAAAGCTTAATCGGTTTGGGTTGCGGGTGAAAATTTTATAATTTGGGTCAACCCGAATAACCCAAATAAGATGCATTTATATATATATATACACTAATATAACACATTTAAAGTATATATTATTTGAATATTAAATTTTCATTTATAAAAAAAATCAGAAACGTACAAAGTTAAATAATAATAGATGTTTAAAAATACATTAATAAAAGATGATAAAAATATGAATATAAGAAGAGTTATATATTGTCAAAATTTGTTTATTTAATATCAGTAGATTTATATTTTTATATAGTTTGTAATTTATTTGTTTTGTCTATAACTTTTATTCTAATAATACAATCATCTTTTCATGCAAGAATTCAAAAAACGCATAATCAAAAGTGTTTCAACACTTTTGGATATAAAGAACTTAATCTATATAAGTATCACTATTATTCAAGTTTTTGAAATTAAAATTATATTGTTGCAATGTTGCGTAACTAATGCACGTAAATTCAATCACATTTTATTTGGGTTACCCAAAACCCGATCCAAAAAACCCGAACCCGAACAACTCAAACCCGAATAACCCAAATCTTATTTGGTTTGGGTTACGGGTTAATTTATAATTCTTCGAAACCGAATAACCCGAACCAAATAACCCGAAACCCAATTAACCCGACCAATCAAAACACCCCTAATTTAAACAACAAATTTTGTCAGTTATAGAATCATAAATTCATTAATATAGATATGACAATAACTTCTTTTTTTTGAACGGCAAATTTGGGCTCAGCGGCATGCCTCTTCATATACCCAACTCCAATTCCAGAGGAAACCAATTATGGGAAAACCCCTGTCTCCATTCCTGGGAGCATTTTGCTCACACCAGGATTTGAACCCAAGACCTCTCAGTCTCAGGCTCCACCATATACCACATATGACAATAACTTGATTGGTTTTAAGGTTATTAACAAAAGATTAGTTGGGTAGTAGGAGGAAATGGCTTAACTTTTGTTGCAATGTTTACAAGGTATCTACATCATTAAGTACATGTAGATGCTTCAAGTCTACTTATTGTATGAATTATGACCAACTTTTGGGTCCAGAAATATACTCTTTGTCTATGGAATATGGAAAATGGTTACAAGCATTCTTTGGACCACTTCCAAATTGACGTGGGTGCTCTCAAGTCTCGAGAGAACTTATATCTCAACCGGTAACTCAAAATGAATAACTCGTAATATTTTTTGCCATGATGCGTGTTTTTAGAAAGAACTTATTTTTGGCATGGGGTTCGTCATGGTTCACTTTAAGCATATAATAATTGCATTTGTTGTCGATATGTTGTAGCTCCAATGATTGACCAAGCAAATTACCATTATGCCCTTTTAAGGCCATTCATTGAAATTTCCTTATACTATCCCAGCCGCGAATTGCTAAACTACCCAGATGTCTAGGATTGAACCCAAAATTTCCTAGTATATCCCAAATACTGTGAATAAAGGGTTTCGAAATTATTTGATTGTATTGAATTGTTGTTCTTCAAATTACAATATCAAGGCATCTATTTATACAAGAATAATAAGCAAAATATGGTAACAAAGTCATGGTTAAGGAACCGACTCTAATTCCTTGGTGTGTGCTCCAAGTCTCGCGATCTTCTAATTTAGGGAAGTGATGAATATTCTGATCCCATTGTCTAACACTCCCCCTCAAGTTGAATAGCGGAATTACCGAAATTCAACTTGCTCAGACATTTATGAAACATGTAAGTACCCACTGCTTTAGTTAAAATATCAGCAAGCTGATCTTCAGACTTAACAAACGGCAACTTGATAATTCCATTTTCAAGCTTTTCCTTAATAAAATGACGATCAACTTCCACATGTTTGGTTCTGTCATGTTGTACTGAATTTTCTGAAATTTGAATGGCCGCTTCATTGTCACTCATGATCTGGATACTTTCTCTAGGAGCAAAACCTAGTTCACATATAAGCTTTCTTAACCATAATGCTTCTACTAAACCTCTAGCTATACCTCTGAACTCAGCCTCAGCACTTGACAAGGAAACAACTTTTTTGTTTTTTACTCTTCCATGTAACCAGATTATCACCTATCATAGAAAAATATCCGGAAGTTGACCTTCGATTACCCGTTTTCTCCTGCCCAATCAGCATCTGTATATATCTGAATCTTAAGATGACCATTAGCTTTAAATAATACCCCATGTCCTATAGTTCCTTTAAGATATCTGACAATTCGCAGAACTGCATCCATATGATCTTCCTGAGGTTGGTGCATAAACTGACTTACCACTCCAACAGCATATGCTATATCTGGACGAGTATGAGCCAAATAAATAAGTTTACCCACTAACCTTTGATATCTATCTTTATCAGCAAATTTAGCTTCTGTCTTCACGAACAACTTCTGATTGATGACCATAGGCGTGTCAGCTGGCTTACAGTCAATCATCCGTGTTTCAGCTAACAGATCCAGTATATACTTCTTCTGACAAATAAAAATTCCACGATTTGACCTTGAAACTTCTATTCCGAGGAAATACTTAAGATCTCCCAAATCTTTCATTTCAAATTCTGTAAACAAAGCTGTCTTCAGTTTCTCAATCTCTTTTCCATCATTTCCCGTGATAATCATGTCATCAACATAAATTATAAGACATGTCACTAGATTCCCTCTATGACGAAGGAATAATGTTTGATCTAAATTACTCTGCTGATATCCATATTTCTTCATAGCAAGAGTGAATCTTCCAAACCAAGCTCTAGGAGACTGCTTTAATCCATACAAGGACTTCTTCAACTTACAAACTTCCCCGTGTCTGAAATCACGAGAAAAACCTGGAGGAGCTTCCATATATAGACTTCTTCTTTTAGTTCTCCGTGCAAAAACACATTCTTCACATCAAACTGATGAAGAGACCAACCCTGATTTGCTGCTATTGAGAAAATAACCCTTATTGTATCTAATTTTGCAACTGGGGAAAAAGTCTCTGAATAGTCAATGCCATATGTTTGAGTGTATCCTTTAGCTACAAGTCTTGCTTTGTACCTTTCTACATCACCATTTGGTTTATATTTGATTGTATATATCCATCTGCAACCTACCGACTTCTTTCCTGTTGGTAGAATACATTTCTCCCATGTATCATTCTTAATGAGAGCCTCCATTTCAGTATCCATAGCATCCTTCTTGTAACGCCCCTAACTTACAAAACGTACAAAATGATATCAAAATGAAACTTAAGAACAAAAGGACGTTAATCTTATTCCAAATCAAACCAAAGTCAAGCCAAAGTCAACCAACAAAATATTCAAAAGTACTTATAATCCAACATAAAGAACTAAAGCTTGAAGAACTCTAAGGCCAAAGGTGCTAAGTCCAAATCGTTCTACACTCTTCGCTCGTTCCCAGTGCCCCCTTGATCACCTGCCGTATAAGAAAGAAAAAGGAATACGGCTGAGCAAAAGCCCAGTGAACGGATATGACAAAAGCAGGAATATAGTATGAAAAGTGAAGACATATTTTTATAAACAAACTTATTTCAAATCAAAGTACAAATATGTATAATTCCACAATATATTATACATCAAATATATATATCAAATATAAAACCAAGTTTCATAAAATAATGTATCTAAGAGTCAAACAAATAACTTATCAGGGCCGAATGAAATCATAGGGTAGCTACTCCACTAATCATTCATTTATGGTGCGAAACGCCTCGTATGACACTACGATAAGCGCCCACCGTCAAACAAAATATTACCTAGGACCGATCCATACGCCTCCTATCCAAATATAATATAATGAGCTCGAACCACTACCGGGTTATCAAAAGGAGACGCCGTAGATCAAATCAAATACACCGCTACGGCGGTGCCACGTCATCGGTGTCACAATAACGCGCCCATGGGACCTCCATGGATAGGTTACTCTTATATGCATATCTTAAGAAACCGTTTTGACCAACTTATATATATAGATATATCGAAAGTTTTTAAGAGACAAAAGGAATTTTTTGGACAACTAGAAATAAAATATTTTAAGACATTTAAATATAAACTTAAAATCACATCTCCATCACCCAATTCTCACAAATATATAATGGAGCCATCATGACTCATAATATGCGACTGTATTAATTTTTCAAGGCCCACAAATATGATTAATAATATGCGACTGTATTATCTTTCGGGGCCAATACTCGAGGGACATATATGAGTGTACGAATTGGGGAACACTTGTACGAATCACCGCATCAAATGTAACACCCAAACGCAACTCTTTCGGGACTATTATTAAATTGGGTTTCAAGAGATGGTTTTGACACACTTAATATATATATCAAAAATATTATAATTTTCGAATCAACAAATATATTCAAAGGCTAACAAACAAATGATTTTTCAAATATCGAATCCATACAATTTTCACAAAATTTTAAATAAAGTTTTGAGAGGAAAGATTTTACCGAAAGGATCCTAATACCACCTAGAATATCCGTACCTTATCGCAGCTCACAAATATTGCCAAAATGAGGAATCACCAAATGAACGCGATCAACGAATCGAATCTAATCAATACAAAAGTATAAGCACAAAATATATTCAAATAGGGAGTATGTAATATCCATTATATTTTATAATAAAAGTTTATTATGTATTTCTATCTGATTGTTATCCTTATTGTTATATTTTCATTTCTTGTGACCTGCATATTCAAAACACTAGACTACGAATTAACCAAAACATCCACTGTTACATTTTTAATAACCAACATATTAGTACTGAAATTATGGACTTATTTAATAGTGTCATATTTTATTTATTTTATTATTAATAGTATTACCTTACAATTTCAATATATTTGTTTGCCAAAAATTCACAGTGAACCAAATCTTAATTATTAACTATAACCACATGGCCTACAAAAGTTGTTTAGGCGTTTTTGTTAAACTTGATAGTTATCCTTTCCATATGTTTTATGAACCGCACCATAGATAACGAAATCATTTATATGACCAAACTCTATGCAAAGTTACTACTAAATCTTATCAGTAAATATGAGACTCAATCTTGTAAAATAGTTTAATATATATCAATTACTAAACAAAGCAATGAATTTAGTCAGTCTCATAAAAAAAAAATACCAATATGGTACAATAGCTTATTATAACAAATTATTTTAAAAATTGGTTAGAACATTTTATTAAAAGAAATAAACTAAAATAAAATAAGAATTCTGTTTATAAAATATCAAATGTAAAATATAAAATATAACATATACAGTATATAAAAGACTTACCAATGAGGATGATATATATTTGAAGCTTTATCTACAAAGATGATGATACAAAGCCTTGGACTATGGAGATTGTTAACCAATTTCACCCAAATTTATAAATTCTTGTTTTTCCTTTTCCTCAATCCCCAATAGTTTTGTATTAAAAGACCTGTTCTAGTATTGATAGTGAAAGACAAAAGTATGAAAGCACATACTAAATGGTTTCGGAAGATTTGTTGCAAAATATAAGTATTGTTTTTAACTTCTCCTTTTTGATCTAGCCAATTTATCTTTTCTCTTCCATTCTTAACCGTATGATTGTTCCTTTTTAACTTCCAAACTCATGTTCTATTTATTCTTTTAGTCTTGACCGTATGACTTACACTATGATTGATTGTAATTTAATTTATCACTGATTCAATTTTTAAGACCCATAAATATTGTTGATTAATTAACATGGATGCATATATCATTTTACGTCTTCCAAATGACCTTACAACTTACGACTATTTCAACTTTACTAGCTCTTCATTTTGTTTAATTAATATCCTTATCAATCATATTGAACATGTAATGGTATTATTATTATATCTAAGATATTATCATGATCATCTATATTATATCTATATATATTTTTTTATATTAACTTCGTATAACTAACACTAGGCCATAATTTAATTATTTGCTTTTTAAAAAAAAATTTACATTCAAATACTGTTTTACGTATTTTCAAATTATAGTGTTTTAATTTTATAGGATATTACAACTCCACCTACTTAAAAAAATTTCGGCCTCGAAATTGAAAGAAATAGAAAGATAGAGACGCACCAATTAGCGAACAAATGAGGGTGCTCGGCCCGCATGGATTCCTCGAGTTCCCATGTGGCCTCGCTATCAGAATGATTCTTCCATTGAACTTTAACAAAAGGAATAGTCTTTTTACGAAGAACTCGCTCCTCACGATCAATGATAGCCTCGGGTTCCTCGACATAAGAAAGATCTGGTCGCATGTCAGAGAAAGGATATTGCACCACGTGCAATGGATGATAGTTATAACCCCGAAGTTGAGAAACATGGAAAACATTATGCACATGAGATAACTGTGGTGGCAACGCTAAACGATACGATACTTCACCAACTCGCTCCAATATCTCAAAAGGTCCAATATATCGAGGACTGAGCTTTCCCTTCAAACCAAATCGTCTTATACCTTTCCATGGCGAAACTTTCAAAAACACTTTCTCACCCACGTTAAACTCTAACGGACGTCGGTGCTTATCGGCATACACTTTCTGTCTTGACTGAGCCTCCTTTAATCGATTCTTAGCAATAGCAACCTTTTCATTTGTCACTCTAACCAACTCAGGTCCTTCTATCAACTTCTCCCCCGCTTCATTCCAACAAACAGGCGCTCTACATTTTCTACCATAAAGCAACTCAAATGGAGCCATACCAATGCTAGATTGCCAACTATTATTGTAAGCAAATTCAACCAAACACAAGTACTCATCCCAATTTCCCTTCATATCCAAGGCACAAGCTCGGAGCATATCTTCCAAAGTTTGTATTGTACGTTCAGATTGTCCATCAGTCTGTGGATGAAAAGCAGTACTCATCTTTATTCGCGTACCCCAGGCTTTATGCAAACCCTTCCAAAATCTAGATGTAAACCGAGGATCACGATCAGACACGATAGACGTAGGAACCCCATGCAATCTCACAATTTCCTGCTGAAACAGCTCAGATAGCTTACTTACAGAATAATCCATACGAATAGGCAAGAAATGTGCTGACTTGGTCAATCTATCAACCACAACCCAAATAGCATCATGTCTTTTAAACGTCTTAGGTAACCCACACACGAAATCCATAGAAATGTCTTCCCATTTCCACATTGGAATATCCAACGGCTTCAATAAACCGCTAGTCCGCTGATGCTCAATCTTTACTTGTTGACAGGTAAGGCACCTCCCAACATATCTAGCAACATCTTTCTTCATGCCACTCCACCAAAAATGCTGCTTCAAATCTTGATACATTTTAGACGAACCAGGATGTATAGAAAAAGGTGAGCTATGAGCTTCAGACAACAACGCCTCACGAATATCTTCATCATTAGGAACACATAATCGATTCCCACACCAAATAACTCCATCATCATCCTCTCTAAACTCTTTCAGTTTTCCCTCTTCCAAATTTTGAAACACAGCCCACAAGTCCCCATCATCCAACTGAGCTTCTTTTATCCTCGAAATCAAGTCAGACTCGAGTTTCAGATTCGCCAACATCCCAGATGCTCCTCTTTTACTCAACCCCATATCAAGTCTTTCAAATTCTCGAATGTGACTAACCAAACAAGAGATACTCCCAAATGTCTTTCGACTCAGTGCATCGGCTACAACATTCGCTTTTCCCGGATGGTATTGAATGTTCACATCATAATCCTTCAATAACTCAAGCCATCTTCGCTGCCTCATGTTTAACTCTTTTTGTGTGAATATGTACTTGAGACTCTTGTGATCGGTAAAAATATCACAAGTCTCACCATAAAGATAATGCCTCCAAATCTTCAACGCAAAAATCACAGCAGCTAATTCCAAGTCATGAGTAGGGTAATTAACCTCATATGGTTTCAACTGTCTCGAGGCATAAGAAATCACCTTACCATGTTGCATCAAAACACAACCCAAACCATGCTTAGAAGCATCACTGTAAATCTGAAAACCCCCAGCTCCGGACGGTAGTGCAAGGATAGGAGCTGATACAAGTCTTCTCTTCAATTCATCAAAGCTCTTTTGTCGTTCTTCACTCCACTCAAATTTTACTCCTTTTCTCATCAATTGAGTCAGAGGCAAAGCAATCACCGAAAAACCTTCAACGAAGCGTCGATAATAACCAGCTAACCCAAGAAAACTCCGAATCTCAGTAACAGATGTAGGTCTTGGCCAATTCGTAATAGCCTCCGTTTTTGCTGGATCCATCATTATACCCTCATCTGACACAACATGACCTAGAAAAGCAACTCTCTGCAACCAGAATTCACATTTAGAGTATTTCGCATACAACTTCTTACTTCGAAGGGTTTCAAGTACAATACGAAGATGATTCTCATGCTCTTCTTTACTCTTTGAGAATACCAGAATATCATCAATGAATACAATCACAAATTTATCCAAATACTCGTGGAATACACGGTTCATCAAGTCCATGAATACCGCAGGAGCATTAGTCAGACCAAATGGCATGACCAAAAACTCATAGTGCCCATATCGAGTGCGAAAAGCAGTCTTCGGTATATCTTCTTCTTTAATGCGAAGCTGATGATATCCAGACCGAAGATCAATTTTAGAAAAATACTTCGAACCTTGTAACTGATCAAACAAGTCATCAATACGCGGAAGAGGATAACGATTTCGAATAGTAATGCGATTCAACTCGCGATAATCAATGCAAAGTCTCATACTACCATCCTTCTTCTTAACAAACAAAACTGGTGCACCCCACGGTGATACACTCGGCCGAATAAATCCAAGATCTACCAATTCTTGTAATTGCTCTTTGAGTTCTTGCAACTCAAGTGGTGCCATACGATAAGGAGCTTTTGATATTGGTTGAGAACCAGGAATTAGATCAATCGAAAATTCAATTTCACGAACTGGTGATAAACCTTGTAATTCATCAGGAAATACATCGACAAACTCACGAACAACATCGAGACTTTCAATAGGAGGACTTTCAACAGATAGATCCTGCATTGAAGCTAAATAACCCACATAACCATGTGATATGAGCTTCTGCGCCTTAAGCATTGAAATAACTTTGATAGATTTTACAGGGAGATCGCCATTAAGAACACATTTAGGTCTAAGATAATTCCCAAACAATATCCGCTTAGAAGCACATTCGATAACCGCACTGTGACGAGATAACCAATCCATGCCAAGAATAATATCAAAGTCATGCATGGTCATAGGAAGGAGATTTGCAAGGAAGATGTTGTTACCAATTTCCAAACGACAGTTTCGAAAGACACGATCAATAACTTCAACGCTACCCATTGGCGTAGAAATCGACAAAGGAGAAGGTAACAAAGTTGGCGAGACTTTCAAATATTTCGAGCTCTTAAGGGACACTATCGAGTGTGTAGAGCCAGAATCAAACAAGACAAAGAAGGCACGAAAGTCTATAAACACATGACCAATAATAGCACCTAACAATACAAAGAATGAATGACCAAATAATCCAACTAAAACATTTCCAACACGAGATAGGATCGGAATATACCTGCTGTGTCAGCAGCCTGAGTAGTAGTCAAGGCAAAAACACGTCCACCAGTAGCTGTCGGAGGAACCTTCTGAACAAATCCAGGTCTAGGATTCTTGCAATCCTTAGCAATATGACCATTACCTCCACAAGCAAAGCATGAACCAGTAGCGCGAAAACAAACTCTTCCAGGATGAGTTTTTCCACAAGTCCCACACGGTGCAATAGCATTAACACCACCATTTCTGTCATTCCTTTGCTGACCTTGGGGACGATACACTTGCAATTGGCCATGATTATTATTGTTATGATTAGGCCCATTGGCGATCCTTAGCTGATTTCCTCCATTATTACCACGATAACCTTGATTCCCAGAAGGTTGACCTTGCCTATTGTTCACTGGAGGCACAGAACGTAGTGGCTGAGCATTCTTAAATCTCTTGTTCTTACCTTCCTCATTCTTAGTAGCCAAAAACTCTGCTCGCTCCATCTCCAAATTTCGAGCATAATCGGCTGCCTCAGCTACATCATAACACTTCAGATTAATCAGCTTGGAGCGGTAACGCGGATGTATAGCCCACTTGTACTTACGAGCTTGATCCTCAGAAGACCCAGCAGCAACTCCAATCAAACCCACGAGTCTCAAAAACCTCTTCATGAAATCACCGACAGACTCGTCACCCCTCTGACTGATATTAGCATACTCTCGAATCATAGCCTCTTTTTCCGCCTCTGAAAAGTACTGACGGAAAAACAACTCCTTAAAAGAAGACCAATCTAACGCATCCTCATAGTCAATACCACCTTTTGCATCTCTCAAAGCAATCCACCAACGCTGAGCATCTCCCTCTAACTTGTACACCGCTAGTGGCACCCAGTACCTCTCATCACAACCAAGGACCCTATAAATCTTCTCAATATGGGTGATCCAGTTCTCAGCTTCCACAGGAGTGCTAGCAGTGCTGAATGACAAAGGACGTTGTTTTTGGAACCGTCCTAGCCACACATGAATAGCCTCATCCACTATAGCTTTTTCTTCCTCGTTCTCATCCTCGTTTTCATGCGTCTTCATCATACCAACAAAACCTTCTTGATTACGTATTGCATCAACAGTTTGAGCCACAATGTTTGGTAACAGGTTCGCAAGAGTTTCGTTGATCTTGTTGACTACATCATTCTCAGTCATGCCCTTCCTTTTCGGTGCCATCTATCGAGCGAGACGAAGATACAACGGTTACAATGACGATTAAATGAAAATAAACAAATAGATAGATCAATAAAGATTAAAGCGAGAGATAGATTATCGAAGCAGAAAGAGTGTCCTAACCCAAAGTCTACCCAAATCTCACAGGCCATAACTTAGGATTTAAGTTTCTACAGGAAAGAACCTAGGACGCTCTGATACCATTCTGTAACGCCCCTAACTTACAAAACGTACAAAATGATATCAAAATGAAACTTAAGAACAAAAGGACGTTAATCTTATTCCAAATCAAACCAAAGTCAAGCCAAAGTCAACCAACAAAATATTCAAAAGTACTTATAATCCAACATAAAGAACTAAAGCTTGAAGAACTCTAAGGCCAAAGGTGCTAAGTCCAAATCGTTCTACACTCTTCGCTCGTTCCCAGTGCCCCCTTGATCACCTGCCGTATAAGAAAGAAAAAGGAATACGGCTGAGCAAAAGCCCAGTGAACGGATATGACAAAAGCAGGAATATAGTATGAAAAGTGAAGACATATTTTTATAAACAAACTTATTTCAAATCAAAGTACAAATATGTATAATTCCACAATATATTATACATCAAATATATATATCAAATATAAAACCAAGTTTCATAAAATAATGCATCTAAGAGTCAAACAAATAACTTATCAGGGCCGAATGAAATCATAGGGTAGCTACTCCACTAATCATTCATTTATGGTGCGAAACGCCTCGTATGACACTACGATAAGCGCCCACCGTCAAACAAAATATTACCTAGGACCGATCCATACGCCTCCTATCCAAATATAATATAATGAGCTCGAACCACTACCGGGTTATCAAAAGGAGACGCCGTAGATCAAATCAAATACACCGCTACGGCCGGTGCCACGTCATCGGTGTCACAATAACGCGCCCATGGGACCTTCATGGATAGGTTACTCTTATATGCATATCTTAAGAAACCGTTTTGACCAACTTATATATATAGATATATCGAAAGTTTTTAAGAGACAAAAGGAATTTTTGGACAACTAGAAATAAAATATTTTAAGACATTTAAATATAAACTTAAAATCACATCTCCATCACCCAATTCTCACAAATATATAATGGAGCCATCATGACTCATAATATGCGACTGTATTAATTTTTCAAGGCCCACAAATATGATTAATAATATGCGACTGTATTATCTTTCAAGGCCCACAAATATGATTAATAATATGCGACTGTATTATTTTTCAGGCCCACAAATATGATTAATAATATGCGACTGTATTATTTTCAGGCCCAAAATATGATTAATAATATGCGACTGTATTAATTTTTCAAGGCCCACAAATATGATTAATAATATGCGACTGTATTAATTTTTCAGGGCCCACAAATATGATTAATAATATGCGACTGTATTATTTCGGGCCAAAATATGATTAATAATATGCGACTGTATTAATTTTCAAGGCCCACAAATATGATTAATAATATGCGACTGTATTAATTTTCAGGGGCCACAAATATGATTAATAATATGCGACTGTATTAATTTTCAGGCCCAAAATATGATTAATAATATGCGACTGTATTAATTTTCAGGCCAAAATATGATTAATAATATGCGACTGTATTAATTTTCAAGGCCCACAAATATGATTAATAATATGCGACTGTATTAATTTTCAGGCCCACAAATATGATTAATAATATGCGACTGTATTATTTTCAGGCCCAAAATATGATTAATAATATGCGACTGTATTAATTTTTCAAGGCCCACAAATATGATTAATAATATGCGACTGTATTAATTTTTCAGGGCCCACAAATATGATTAATAATATGCGACTGTATTATTTCGGGCCAAAATATGATTAATAATATGCGACTGTATTAATTTTCAAGGCCCACAAATATGATTAATAATATGCGACTGTATTAATTTTCAAGGCCCACAAATATGATTAATAATATGCGACTGTATTAATTTTCAGGCCCAAAATATGATTAATAATATGCGACTGTATTAATTTTCAGGCCAAAATATGATTAATAATATGCGACTGTATTAATTTTCAAGGCCCACAAATATGATTAATAATATGCGACTGTATTAATTTTCAGGCCCACAAATATGATTAATAATATGCGACTGTATTATTTTCAGGCCCAAAATATGATTAATAATATGCGACTGTATTAATTTTTCAAGGCCCACAAATATGATTAATAATATGCGACTGTATTAATTTTTCAGGGCCCACAAATATGATTAATAATATGCGACTGTATTATTTCGGGCCAAAATATGATTAATAATATGCGACTGTATTAATTTTCAAGGCCCACAAATATGATTAATAATATGCGACTGTATTAATTTTCAAGGCCCACAAATATGATTAATAATATGCGACTGTATTAATTTTCAGGCCCAAAATATGATTAATAATATGCGACTGTATTAATTTTCAGGCCAAAATATGATTAATAATATGCGACTGTATTAATTTTCAAGGCCCACAAATATGATTAATAATATGCGACTGTATTAATTTTCAGGCCCACAAATATGATTAATAATATGCGACTGTATTAATTTTTCAAGGCCCACAAATATGATTAATAATATGCGACTGTATTATCTTTCGGGGCCAATACTCGAGGGACATATATGAGTGTACGAATTGGGGAACACTTGTACGAATCACCGCATCAAATGTAAAATATAAAATATAACATATACAGTATATAAAAGACTTACCAATGAGGATGATATATATTTGAAGCTTTATCTACAAAGATGATGATACAAAGCCTTGGACTATGGAGATTGTTAACCAATTTCACCCAAATTTATAAATTCTTGTTTTTCCTTTTCCTCAATCCCCAATAGTTTTGTATTAAAAGACCTGTTCTAGTATTGATAGTGAAAGACAAAAGTATGAAAGCACATACTAAATGGTTTCGGAAGATTTGTTGCAAAATATAAGTATTGTTTTTAACTTCTCCTTTTTGATCTAGCCAATTTATCTTTTCTCTTCCATTATTAACCGTATGATTGTTCCTTTTTAACTTCCAAACTCATGTTCTATTTATTCTTTTAGTCTTGACCGTATGACTTACACTATGATTGATTGTAATTTAATTTATCACTGATTCAATTTTTAAGACCCATAAATATTGTTGATTAATTAACATGGATGCATATATCATTTTACGTCTTCCAAATGACCTTACAACTTACGACTATTTCAACTTTACTAGCTCTTCATTTTGTTTAATTAATATCCTTATCAATCATATTGAACATGTAATGGTATTATTATTATATCTAAGATATTATCATGATCATCTATATTATATCTATATATATTTTTTTATATTAACTTCGTATAACTAACACTAGGCCATAATTTAATTATTTGCTTTTTAAAAAAAAATTTACATTCAAATACTGTTTTACGTATTTTCAAATTATAGTGTTTTAATTTTATAGGATATTACACTTCCACTTTTTTAATTTCAAAGCATGCTCTACTCCTGATGGAAGTTCTTCTGAATATAACTTTGCTGTAAACGCTTTTGCTTTTTCAGACATATATCCTTCTGCAACATTAACAAAGTTGCCTACTGGATACTTAGTAGACCGAGAACTTCTTTCTGGAGAATATCGTTTTGCAGGTATTCTTCTAGTTGACCTTGGAGGTAAAACATACTTTTCTGAAACTTCTGTAACTGTTTCTGGAATTACTTCTTCTACAACTTCTGGTTCATCATTTACTTCAACATGCTCTATATTTTCCTGCACTTCATTATCTGGAATATCCATATCACTCAAATTATGGCTCTGTTCAGAATTACTTACCTCGGATATCAGGCCTGGACTTGGGTTGTTGTTGTCACTTTGAGAGGAGGACTGTAAATCTTTGGAAGAAACACTTGGAGTAGTCTGGATCTCTGATGAATATCGAAGCCAACTCAGTGTGTCACTTTGTTCCTCCCCCTGACCACTGAGTTCCTGAGAGTAAAAATATTTGGTCTCAAAAAAATCACAATTCATCGTAGTAAACATACGACGAGTTTTTGGATTGTAACATCTATATCCTTTTTGAGTAACCCCATATCCCACAAATACACATTTTTCAGCACAAGGTTCAAGTTTATTACGATATGACTTTGGAATATGTACAAAAACTGTACATCCAAACACTTTAGGTTGTAGAGTAGGAACCGATGGAAGCTTATGACACTCAGAGAGAACTTTCAAAGGGGTTTTCATATCTAGAATCTTTGTAAGAAGTCGATTAATCAGATAAGTAGCAGTAGCTAAAGCTTCTGGCCAAAAACTTTTTGGAACTAGGGACTCAATAATAAGTGCCCTAGTCATTTCTAAGAGAAGTCTATTTTTCCTTTCTGCAACACCATTTTGCTCTGGAGTGTGAGGACAAGTGGTTTGATGGAATATTCCCTTGGATTGAAAAAACGAGTTCATTTGTGAATTCACATATTCCTCAATTCACATATTCCTCACCATTATCTGTTCTCATAATTTTGATAGATTTTTGAAATTGAGTTTGGACCATAGTATAGAAAACAGTGAATCTATCATAAACTTCATCTTTATTTTTCAAAAAATAAATCCAGGTCATTCTGGTGCAGTCATCAACAAAAATCACAAAATACTTGAAATTATGACCTCCAACAACCGGTTCAGGCCCCTACACATCTGAATGAACTAATGAAAAAGGAAATTGAACTCTAGTATTACGAGGTTTAATAGATTGCCTTTGACTTTTAGCTAGAATGCAAGTCTCACAATCAATCTGTTTATTCAAAGGAAAAAGTTTTGGAAACAAAACATGTAAATAACTAACTGAAGGATGCCCCAATCTTCTATGCCATAACCACGCTTCTCTTTCACTAGTTCCATGAGCAAGCATCACAGTTTCGCTTTCAGTAACTTCATCAACATAATACGGTCCATCTCTCTCAGTGCCACGCCCAATGATCCGTCCCGTCCTGATATCCTGTAACAGACAAAAAGTTGGATGCATGAGAACTGAGCAATTAAGTTCCTTTGTCACATGACTTATTGACAAAAGTTTATGCGATAATGAAGGAACATAAAGACAATTAGTTAAATTGATGTTTGGAGAAATTGTAACAGTTCCTCCATTCATAACATCCATTTTTCCCCGATTAGCAGCTCGAATATGAGTTTTCCTAGGTTTTGAAAAAACTTAAAAATCTGATAACTCATATGTCATAGTATCGGTAGCACCACAATCGAAAATCCACGACCCATTTGATTTAGAATGATCAGATTGGGCCATATATACTTTTGCTATAAAATTCGGTCCATTTGTACTCCCTGGCCCAACACCAGCCGACCCATTTGTGATTCCTGGCCCAACAGTAGCCGACCCATGACCTATATTACAATTACCCCCATTTTATTATTAGATATAGATATATGTGTATATGGAAAGTGTATTTGAGAATCTGATGACTCTCTCTCCTTACCTTCTACCACCGAAAACCTACCTCCCCCATCTTCAATCTCAGCCGCCGCAACCCCACCAAACCCTTTCTCCGATCTCCGGCTGTCACTGCTGCTTTCTTTGGTGGGGTTAGTACGAGCGGTAGAGGTTTTACCTTTCTCTGATGGGTTATATCGCCGACCCTTTTTGTTTTCCGTCCACCACGCCGGATATCCAACTAATCAAAAACATTGATCTTTTGTGTGCCTTTTCATACCACACTCATCACATGTAAGATGTGACTTGTCATCTTGAATCACTGATTTGTTCTTGTCATCAAATCGATTATATCTCTTGGCTGCAAAACCAAATCCGTCTTCTTCTTTAACTATCAAACCGGTGGCTATGCCCTGTGACTCTCCGGCGGCGGCGGTGGTTGCTCCCAAAATATTTTGGTGAGTGGCCTCCTTTCGTATAGTGGCATAAGCGGCTTCAGCCGCCGGTAGAGGATCGGTTCGAAGAATCTCTCTTTTGACAGATTCGAATCGCCGATCTAACCCACTTAAAAATTGAAACAATTTTTGATCGGATCGAATCTTTGTATAAGCTTTGATGTCCTCTGCACACTTCATCGGGTTTGGATCGAAGCGATCAATCTCGCCCCAAATCCCCTGAAGTGAGATCCAAAAGTCTTCTAACGATTTGTCGGCTTGTTTGATCTCGTTGGCTTTAACATGAAGATTGAAAGCTTGTAACTTATCCTTGCCACTACCATAAGTCGTGACCAAAGCATCCCATAGATCTTTGGCGGTGGAAAACTCGGTTAAGTTTCCGGCAATATTTGACTCTATATTTTGGATGAGCCATGAGAATACAATGAAGATCCTCTTGCTCCCAAGTTTCAAACTTTTCGGATGATGCTTTCTCAGGAGGTAATTCGGTTAAGTGATTTAATAAATTTTTTGATTTTCCGCCTATGGCAACTCGAATCATTCGAGTCCATAGAGCATAGTTTTGACTGTTGAGCTTGAGATTGATTTGAAGGTTATCGGAAAGTTTTGGGTTTTGTGATTGATTGTTATTATTCTGTATTAAATTTGCTATTTGAAGTGCTAATTCGGAACCTAAACCTTCGCTGCCGGCAGCTGCCATGGTGGCTTAGAGTTTAATGGCTTTGAGTTTAGCAAGAATGAGTAGATGATGAGACCCGATCGATTATCGGCTCTGTCAAAGTCGAACTAAAAACTGGACTGATGCTTACGAAAACCAAAGAAACAAATTGATATCCTTTTTGTCCTTTTTTGGCACAATCCCCTAACGAGCACCTTACAAATTCGTACGCACCTCAACAGCACCTCAATATTAATTGCTAATTGCTTTTAATGTTGTTGTTGCTGTTGGACGAGTGGATAGCACTAGATGGACGGTGATATATGAAGTTTTAGTTGTTGAGATAAACAAAACAATGGTTTTGGTTCTTTGTGCTTTGTGGGTTTCGACGGATATGTCGAACTTTTTTTTTTTTTTTTTAAGGGTTAGTTTTCTCTTGGCTCTGATACAATGTGAATAAAGGGTTTCGAAATTATTTGATTGTATTGAATTGTTGTTCTTCAAATTACAATATCAAGGCATCTATTTATACAAGAATAATAAGCAAAATATGGTAACAAAGTCATGGTAAGGAACCGACTCTAATTCCTTAGGTGTGTGCTCCAAGTCTCGTGATCTTCTAATTTAGGAAAGGGATGAATATTCTGATCCCATTGTCTAACAAATACCTCTTCCTCCCGCCACCTCACCCTCACAAATATGATGAATAAGTCTCAAACCCGGGTAACTGATCCTAAGTTACTAAAAGCTTATCACTGAGCTACCGACCTTATTGACGCTATTCACTGAAGCTTAAAATAGGATCAATATGGCTTTTCTTAGTTAGAAAAAAGAGTGAAAAAGAAGATACATTATGAGTTGAGCATATATGTTTGATATGCGTGATCTAATCATTATTTTTTGACCATTAGATAGACATTATTCTGAATTTCTGATTGTATATTGAACTTGATCATGTTTCTCATACCAAAGATATGAGAATTATTACTTTTTGTGGCCTCTCAGCTTAGCTTGAATTTGTTACTGGTTGATATTGATCTTCTCGTACGTAATCGTACAAAGCCCTTATGTTATCTTTAAAAGGACAATGTTTTTTGGTCGGGTAGCACCAACACTCCAAGTCTCGTCGTGTTCCCCTTACGGGCGTTGACGCATTAGGCGTGCTGGTTCGGCATGGTACGTGGCCACTGCGTCAAACATCAAGGCTTGTTGAGCGTTTTTTTTTTCTTAAAAGGGTGTATTTGGTATGATGATGCTTTAAAAAAAATAAGTTTTCAGTATGATGATAATTGATAAATATAGTTCTTCACTTCTTTGTGTCGGGTTGTGTGCAGCTAATGTCGTATAAACAAATTGAAATTTTAATCTGATTGTTAAAAGCTGGTCTAAAGAATCTTTGTAGCCTATTAGCATGTCTTTCCTACTATAATGACTTCATCACTCGAAGTGTCACGTAACACTTGCATTTGTTTTAGAGTACCTTACTTATCCAGTGCTCCTTTATAATTTTTATAATTTATCGATATACGGTTTTTGAGATAAAAGATTTTGAATGAATTAAAGGAATAAAATGATTTATGGAGAAGAGAGAAAAAAATGAGTGTTGAGATTTGAGGAGAGAGAGGAAAATGAGTGGTTGAGATTTAAGAGTATTATAGGTATATTAGGTTATGATATTCAAACTAAGAGAGAGGTAATTTGGGTAGATCAAGTTTTTTTTGAAAAAATGAAAGGGGGTAAATGCTTTATAAGGTAGTTTATAGAGAAAATGTCACAAATGGTCCCTCTGGTTTGTCATATTCGCATTTTGCCCCCTGTGTTTTTTTTCGTTGCAAATGGTCCCTTGATTTTTCATTTTCGTTGCTAGTAGTCCCTGACACTAACTTCTGTTAAATTTAGTCGTTAAATCCCTCACGTGCATACCACGTGACGGCATTTTAGTCCTTTTACCAACCTTAGGGACTATTTGTGATAAAAAAAACCCCAAATTCAATCTACGTATACATACACCCTATATCTATAATTTTTAATTTTTATAATAATAATAAAAGAAAAAGAAGATGCAACCATAATTTTATACCATAGAAGGGTACCCGCGCGTTGCGGCGGTACTTCTTAAAAAACGATCGTTAAGTGTGACGGACCGGTATTGTTGCTTATACGAACAAACTCAAGGTTTTTCTATTCGTCTGAAATTTACAAAATAATTTAGTAGCCCACATAGAATATAAAATAATTTTTGTCAACGGAAGAAGCTCATGAATAATGATGCGTCCATTGGCTCCTTGGTCAAATAATCTATTAACCTGAGCTATTTATGCAAATACGGGAGTAAAGCCTAGTAGCCACCCTACAGAAGAATTTTTTTCATTTGGCGACAAAAGTAGCGGACATAATTTAGTGTCGGGCAGCCAAGGGAAACTGCTACAAATCCCGAGTCACACATTGAAGCTTAGTTAGTCAAACGGGTCGGCTGGAATACACTAAGTTCTACAAGTAACGGGTAGCAAGATCCATCGGCTTGTAGACCATTATCAAACAATTTGTTGCAAAATTCTGTTTGCTATTTGTGGCTAGTTGATTAGTAATAGTACTAAAACTTTTTAAGCTGGCAACATAACCCATTCTGACACATTATAGTACTGAAACATAACGCAATTAGGCCAAAATGCAATTATAGAAAAGCTATACTTTTCAAACTTGTTCATATTTATCACACATTTGCATATGACAATTTCTCA
>CM067172.1:21264109-21409109 GCA_034093135.1 Erigeron breviscapus | reverse complement strand
GAGGGTTTGAAAACAAAACACATGGTGGACCAGATCTTTGTCTGTTGATTAACACACATCAAGATTTTCAGAAACTACTAATACAAACACCCAACCACTACTTTCAAAAGCTTTGGACCACATGGAAAGTTATCTTTTCCTTTTATGATTTGTTGGGTTAGCGATTAACCACCACGTCGTTTTTCTGAAAGCAATAGAACATTTCTATGTTCAATCATAATTCAACAATAAAACGTTCAATAGTAAGATTGATTTGTGCTACATTGTTTCGAGTACAAACTATATCACGAAACTTTTTCCAAACAAAAGTTCTGCAAATACGATATTTTCTAAGGGTGCTGATAATGTAGTTTGACATAAAGTTTAGGCAAAGACTAGTGGTGGGCATGAATAGGGCCGGTCTAGAATTATTCAGAATGGACATCTCAATTCCATTAATACACAGATTAACATTTTGCCCTTGTCTGCATCAATGAACCATCCATTATAATAAACATACAAATGCATCTTTAGACCGAAATGTGACATGATAATTTTTCCATGTTGACAAACAAATGCATCCCGTTTATGATAAGTATCATGATTCAAAATCAAAAGTTCATCACTGTTTTCGAGAGGTTTAGAACAGGTAATTAGCAAAAAGAAACCGTACAAGAGACTAAATAGGCTTTTGCTATGCTACTATAAGAAAAGAAAAACACGAAGCCATTTCTTTCAATACAAATACAATTCTATAACTATATACACGAATACTTTGTTTTAGCAATTCTGCACTTATCGACTCATCTTAATACAAAAATTTAGTGCAGGAAAAAATATTACAGTAAAGAATTATAAGTACTCTACAAGAAAACTCCAAACTGAAAACTTATCTGTTTACCAATCTCAGTCTGTTGACGATTCAGACTCAGTGTCATATGTTGTGGAGGTTGAGCTTGTCTCGAGTTGATTACCACTTTCGCTATCTGATGATCCACTGGGTCTTTGATCTTCAACTGGTTGTTTATAGAACCAGTACATTATACTTGCTGTTAATGTCAGGATCATCTTCTGGTTTACCTGAGACATGACATCATCATTGTCAACGTTTTTAAGTGAAAATAAAAAAAACAATGGATGTATTTTATATGTCGATAGATTCTATACACTGTACCTCAATTATGTCTTCAGGTAGCAAAAAGATTGAACAACCAACTTTCCTGGCAATGCTGATGATGTATGTTGCGTTCATTTGTTTCTCCTCTTCTAAAGTAACCGAAAATTGATGCAAGCAAAACAATCAGGAAGTTAAAACCCACTTATGACAAAAGAGTTTTAATGATACTTTTTATTCTTAGAATTCTGCTATTGATACATTTACACTATTTAGCGGCTGGTTGTTATCAATCCATATCTTGTATATACAACGAAAAATTTGATGGAAAGCATACCAGTTTGGCCTTTTGTAATGAGGCGCCAATTAACAATCCGGGGCTGTATTGCACTAAGCAATTCCAGGAAGAATATGCCATCTGATAAACTCTTATCCTGCAGGACCATACCATTCAAAATTAGTTCTTTGTATCGCCAACTTCATGATGGTGAAATTGCTAAAAAGCAACAATCATGCGCATATAATGTGACGTCTTGTCTAAAAAAATGCGATTATCACAGGTGAATATATGAACAGAGCAGTAATTCTGTGAACAGCATGAAATGCATGAAACCATTATCAACATAAAACTTAAGATTATATATGACAAACATAACACTAACTGATATGATACCTTGAAACTCTTCATACAAGTCTGGCTTCCCGTGCTCCTAACTTTGGAGTTAGCCCATTCTAAAATATCAGCATCAGTGAATTCCTTCCCGAGTGAATACGATCTCAAGTACTTTAGAAGCTGTAGCATGTTGAATCGCATCAACTGCCACAGATAAGCTGGAAAGGGGGTACATTACTTACTTTCATCAGAGAGTGATAACAAATAAAACAGCAGCCAATTCACTGACAGAGTTAGTACTGGTGTAGCTTAGGGTGGAACGTAAGATGGAGAACTTACCCAGTATTAACTTTTTATTACCCTGAACAATATCATTTCCAGCAATATTGACTAACGAAAACTTCAATTCTTTCCCAATTTTGACAACTTGGTTGCAGTTCTCTACTTTCTTGAATGGCATCTTAATTGGAGGTTTATTCGCAATTTTCCAATTAACAATTCCTGGTGATACCTTATCAAGTGCCTCCAATAGTACCCACCTGGTGAGCATAAACTTGGGTTAAATGTTGAATTTAATTATCTAAACTGATAATTCTATAGTCAATGGACATAAGTGTTTAGAAACTTTAGGGGTAATCTTTAGTCTCACCCGTTTCTGACGTCTTCAAAGACATTGTTTATATATGATGCAACTCCAAGACTATTTATCCAGAAACGGAAAGCACTTTCCTCTCTGGTGATTTGGGCATCGTCTGCTGACATTTCAAGGAAAGATACTGGCTTTTCTGGGGTTGATAATCCATTCCTGCAGAAAGTTAATTCATCATTATATAAGTGCGGGATCAGTTACTATTTCTGATATCAAAAAACAGAAAAGAAAGTCACTAGCAAAGATAACCGGAAGCCTTAGGAGGTGTTTGGTTTGATGATTTTTGCATAATGGAATGGATATGTAAGTCACGAGCATGTTTGTTTTATGTCAATGACTTTGACAAAACCCACAAAACAAGGAATTTACACTTTTATCAGTCACATTCTACATATCATAAATCTCTATCTATCTTCCACCTAATCTTTCACATATTTATGTAACTGGATGGAAACATGTAATCAATGCTTCTAAGCATCGTCAGATTTTATAATCTGTCTCATTATTTTTGTAGAAAAAGAATGACTATTTAGGGAAAACTCACCTGTGCTGGAAAATATGAGCCACAAACGCAAGGTTAAGGTTGGGAGAACCCTCTACGATGTCTTTCGCCGTTAAGTATCTTTTACAGCCCATCCTGTCAGCATGTTCAAGAACTAATGTTGCTCGTTTTAAAGGATCTCTGACAACCAAAGTTGACGGATTACTATGCTCCGGAGCAAGAACATTTAAGAGGTAAGCATAAGCCTCTCCATCCTACATCAAAAGATATATACACTCACTACCGGCCATGTTACATCCAGAAAGTGTGCAAGAGTATCGTAATCATAAAAAACAATCACTAAATCCTATGGTGTATACCTTCACATCAGATGAGAAATTTGTCACTGTTTTCTTGTAGTCTGTTTTCTTCAGATGAAAATTCATCCATCGAAGAAGAATCTTCTCTGGTGGTAGATTCATAAGCTCCTCCACATCCTGATGGCAGTTAAAACGAAATAACAAGGTCTTAGACACACATTTGTGCCCCTGTTTAATTATATGATCCCTATTCCAATATGAAAGTTACACTTTTCTTTGTAACTAGAACCAATGAAGGGTGTGCACACATAATTAAATAAAAAGAAATTCTCATCACCTGATTATCTCCAACCAATTCCACCAACTGAGGCGTTTTCTTCAAATCGAGATCTGCCAGTAATTGTATCTGAAATAGAATACATTACAATTGTTTAGCAATGAGCTTCAGACTTGTAACCGATACCCTCCAGATTAAAAACTGATTCCTAAAGTTTCAAGTTCTTGTCAAGTGATACATGAAGTGAAGTTACCTTTATTATTTGAGATATTACTCCAAGCACGAGATGCCTCTGAAAACAAAAGAAAACATCGCTCTTAATAACCCAAAAAGAAATAGAATGGCGAGTTTGGTCAATTAAACAGAAAGCTTGTGACTGAAATTAACACATTGGCATAACTTGGAAATATAAAGAATCCAATAACTATTGATCAATCAAAAACCACACACTAAGAAAAAGCATGAGAAAGGAATTTCATAATAGAAGAGCCAAATGAACATGACTGCACTTGCAAGTTCATCAAACTTGTACTGCTTAAAAGCAAACATTAGAGCGATATCACATACTATACTTAATTGGTCTCATAACTTCCGCTGTTTTTATTTGAATAAATCAGTGGCCTTCTACTAGAAAAACACTCGAATATCATAATGAACGAAAACACATCATGAGAGCATATACCCACCCTTCCTTCGATAAAATCTTGTGTTCCAATATTAACCACAGTGCATCCTATTGCCTTGGCAGAGTTAAGGCATAAGGTATGATTCTCATTTCTCTCCCAAGGATTCAGCACTTTTTTAGTATTAATAGCCCTTTCATCGATAGTCCCCGGGACTGCCACATTAATAAGTTTACTGCATCAATTATAACAAACAACTCTCAGTTAGCAAAATCAATAGCATAATCCAATCTACACATTGCAACATTACCAAACAACTTAGGTGTATTATTAAGATCACCATATAAGAACTCCGTCTTTTGCAAGCTCAAACAAATCATTTGTTGAAGGGTCTATAGGAAGGAACTTCTTTAAAAATTTATCTTCTCCAAGATAATTATTTATGTGTCCAACATACGAAGCCTTCTCGGATTCACTAATTGTGTGAAGCAACGTAGACGTGGGAGATTTGAGGAAAGCCGAAGCGTTTTTAGCACCTTTTCCCATCCGTGAAGTTGCATGAGCTTGGAGATTCAAGTAAACCTGTCATCACACAAACCGTATATCAATTAACCACTGATTTTCCATGTATCATCACTAGATTTGTATATATATATATAAATATCATTTTCTGTAAGCATATAACAGATCTTACAATATATTATATCTGTTGAAATTTTTATTACTACAGGTCAAATTTCATGTACTTAAACTCTAAAATCAGATAAATAATTATCCACTTTAATAAATAAATAATAAATAACAAAATTATATTCTTTGTTCAATTTAACTGTAAAATTCATTGATTCACGTGAGGAAACACAACAGTTGTTTAATGCTTTTTATATTTCAAATTTCAAATAAGCTCAGTGTTTCTCCTTTTATGTTCATTCATTATATAATTCACAAAAACTGATATAAATTCATGAAATTAATACAACTTCAAAAATTAATATGTGAATAAATTAAATCGGATCTATCGTCCTATCGATTATGTAAGTAGATAAAATAAGATTCAAAATCAACCAGATACCTCGACCTCAGTTTCAGAAGGCCAGAGGTTTTACAAGTTACAACTGATCCAACCCCTATATTATATATATATATATATATATATATGCATATCATGTATGTATATCAACTTACCCTCAGAAAGAGTTCGAAATCGACTTGATCGGCTAAATTCTGATAAGAATCATGAAGAAACGCAGCTCGCTCATCCTCTGTTAAATTCTCTCCAACGTTTTTCAGTTTCGACATTTTCGACGGTAAATCAGCCAGCGTTAAACTTCCGTTTTCTCTCCGCATCGTCACAAACTGAATCACAATTACATTCAAAGCAATTACATACAAATTTTCTATATATATCAACACATATAACATATATATATACACATAAAAATATGATGATAATAAATAGATATAATTACTTACATGAGATTTCAATGTTCTTAGCTCAACTTGTGTGAATTGATTTTGTAACCATGGATCTGATACAAACACACCGAAATAACTACCGGCCATTCTCTAATTATTACTAGATTAATCTAATTGATTTGATGATAATATATATCTATATATGTATATATTTTCAGTTTCTCAGCTTATAAAAGTGGTGAATTTGTAATGAAATGAAAATGGCTCACAAGGACTATAACTACTAGAGGAAACAGTGGCCAAACAATGGGGACGGAAACCACCTGTCACTCTGATTTTATGAATATATTTAAATTTCACATCCACTTTTTATCATTTTCATTTGAATTAGTTACAATATTGGCCCCTGAACTATTTCTTACGTTTTCTTTTGTAGTCCATTCACTATGTACGTTTTCAAATTTAAGCTCCTAGTTTAAAATCTCTTTAATTGTTTTTGTCACATTTTCTTGTTGGATTGTTCAGCTTGACATTTTCAAGTGGACTCATTAAATAGAGTAATAAATTAATAATTACTTGAACCTAAATCGGCAACTCATCTGTTAATAAAGTAAGTTGTACCATACCAACATTTGTAAAATTCACAATTATATTTAAGTGATCATTTGAAAACTAAAATTTTCGTGAAAACTAGAAAACTGGTCAAAACACATTGTGATCTGAATTTAACACAATGTGTTTTTATTTTTTTTTTAGAAAACACATTGTGTTAAGTTCATATCACAATGTGTTTGAACAATTTTCTGATTTTCATGCGTTATCAAAAATACATTGTGATTTAAAACTTAACACAATGTGTTTTTAGATTACACACGTGTTTTTAAAAAACACAATTAAAACACATTGTGTTAGATTCAGATCACAGTGTGTTTTGACCAATTCTTTAGTTTTTACAGAAATTTTAGTTTTCAAATGAACATTTCACTTGACAGTTTACATGATAAATATCATATGTTCTCATTTCATCTCGTATGCAAATACATACTCTCACTTATATTTACATACTCTCGTATGCAAATACATTTCTATATTTCACCCGATAATACACAGTTACATATTTACATACGCATATTAAAAACACCATCCCCCACCAATGCATACTTACATTTTGTTCAATCACACATCAAAAATACTACATTCATCTTTAGACTATTTCTTCAACGCTGCTCTCAACTATACATGGACAGATTTGCCCAATTTTGATACAATGTAATTTTTTTCATTTTTAAGGATATATGTAATTATGCTCCTATAAAAAGGTAAATATAAGAAATAAATACACATCGTAACCCTCTGCAACTAAACATCCTCAAACTCATAATCCACACCTCAAATTTCCAAACATTTCACCGCCTACACCACACTATCCACCCTTCCAAATTTCTTACGTGCCACAACCACCTTTCTACCAACTACCGATCGACTATCAACAATATCAATCTCAACAGTTTTAATTCCAACAATCTCAAACAACAAGGTTCCCAATAATTTCACCAACCCTGACTATTCTTACAACCCAAACCCAAGTCACAAGCCATTCGTTACAGAAAGGACAAAAAGCTCACAGGCCAAAAACGGAAGATGACAAAAAACTACACGGACCTCGATCATCCGATGTGACGTCTTCTCATTCTTCATCTGCTTGCAAGCTTCAAACGACGCTCAAAAGAATTGGGAGCATGCAAGTCAAGCTTATATTGAAATAAAGAAAGTTAACCTTAAAAATATTTAAAACAGTGGACCACTCTGAGTGGTCTTAAAATAACTCAATGGGTTAAACCACATTTGACACATAAGAGGTCAACATCTTTAATGATGCTAAAACGTGGAACAAATTAAAATTTCTTAATGAGCATCTTAGCATACTATGTACTCTATTGTTCATGGCATTAAAATCAAGCCTCATGGACTCATGGTACTTCTGTGGGTGCAAATTCGTATAGTAATTCCGTCTTTGTCAAATATTTGACCAGAATGAATGGAAAGAAACTTTTCAAAAAAAAAAAAAGAATGGGCAGAATGGCTATGGTTTTAACTTTTAATTTCAGGTCCATCCTTGTCTATTAGTGTCCCAAATTTGAATAAGGGGATAATTTTACATGAGTTCTAACGAGTAACCAATTAAAAAGAGTTCAGCTTGTAATTTCCATTGAATCATGTTATCTAAATATATGTTAAGGATTTAAAGCGGATTTAAAAATGGATTTTGAAAATCTTCTAGTTGTTTATTTAGATAACATGATTCAAAAACAAATACTATCCGTACTAGCTAGTTAAAACAAGTGTAACTATTGCAAACCCATGACTTCTTTTGTTTATGAGAAATGTTTATTATCAATGTTTGAAATACAGGGTGTGGTACTGGTAATACCAGCCGGTATTCACTAGAAATGTTTGATTTGAGCCCGATACGATTCAGATGGGCTAACAGGTAATACCGGCCGGTAGGTATTACCTGTTAGCCCATCTGAATCATCTCAGACTCAAATCAAACATTTCTAGTGAACAAAACTCACGACACAAACTCACACTTTGTATATAATGAATTAGTTAATTACATTTTTCGTCCCTGTGGTTTGCCCCACTTTCAAGAATCATCCCTGAGTATACGAAATTACGTCTTTCATCCCTAAGTATGGAACTCCGTTAACATATTTGGTCCACGACCAAAACGTACGTTAAGTTAGGGGTCACGTGAGTTGCACGCAGAGGGTAAAATGGTCAGAAATTTTTACAGGGACCAAAAGTGTAACCACGATTATACCCCCTCCATATACCATCATCCACCTGCAACATATACTAAATAAATAATAAAAATTTAATAAAATAATAAAAGTAAATCATAATCATCATCCACCTGCAACATCTCCATCACCATTATACCCCCTCCATATACCATCTCCATAAACGAAAATTCGAAAATATAAAAAACGAATTCATACAAATGAGACATTTTGTGTATCTTCATACAAATTCTTTCTCTTCATTCATACAAATTCTTACTCTTCACAACCGATCATTTTGTGTATCTTCAATAACTATATCACAACTTCACTAATTAAACCACTAGCTTCACCAAATCTAAAAATCGAAAACGAAGCATAGCGACCACCCAACGCCGATGGTTACAGATCCGCCGATATCGACTTTGATAGGAAAGCATAACGAGAGGGAGATCACTAAATTACTTTTCCGGCGAGTTGTTTACTTTCCGGCGATGGTTAGATCGGAGTTTCTTTTGGCTAGGGTTTGTGCGAAAGTTGCTTGTGAGCATTTTGGCACCAACCTCAACTTCTAAGTCAAGAAATCGAGGAATAAATCGCGGAAATGAGTTTTCCGGTGAGGTCTTTCCGGCGAAAGGTGGTCAGAAATCAGAGAAAGGAGAGAGAAAATACCTAATGTAATATATATACATGCTTTATGTAATATAACAAGTGAGTATTGTGGATGGTGATGTTGATCGGAGGAGATGTATTGGGGAGGGGGGTGTATTGTTGGATGGTGGTCGTGAAAGTTCAGAACTTACAGGTGTATGTATATATATTACTATATATATATGTATTATATATGTATATAAGAGTGAATGTATAGATATAGAAACTCCAGGTAGAGACATATGTATATGGTTACTGATATATTGATCCAGATATGATATAGAAATATCCATAAATATATTATACGTATTCTTACTAGATTATTAAAAGAGTTGATTTGTTATGTGGTATATTGAGGTTACATTACTGGATTTTTTCTTTTGGAGAAAAAGATGAACAAAGAGGGAAGAAGATGAGATAGAGAGAGGAGACTTTGATTAAAAAAACACAAGTTTTACACTTTTGGTCCCTGTAAAAATTTCTGACCATTTTACCCTCTGCGTGCAACTCACGTGACCCCTTTTTTAACGGACGTTTGGGTCGTGGACCAAACTTGTTAACAGAATTCCATACATAGGGACGAAACGTGTAATTTCGGATACTCAGGGACGATCTGTGAAAGTTGGTACAAACCACAGGGACGAAAAATGTATATAATGAATTATGTTACATTTTAGAATGCGTAGAGTCTATATATAGACATAAACACAAATCATTGTGACTCTTCATGAAAAGTCACAACTTTCTATAAATTACTACCATTATGACTTTTCTCAAAGTCGTGACCCTTCATAACTAACTTCCTATAACCGAAAACTACCATTCGGTTATTAACTTTATTCTTAACACATTAGACCCCTTAACTTATACACATTACAAACTCGACTCTAAATACATAAACGTACTCATTACACGACGACCCCTAAACATGGATTAATAAATTAATATCCAACATTACCAGCCGGTATTACCGGTAGGGTTAGTTTTATTATTATTTTTTTTGTGAAAATCCTACAAAAGTTGTTACCATTCAACGAAAATAAACAAAATACAATTACAATCCACTCAAAAATTATACCAAATATGTATTTCATAACAAAATATAAGTTTTAAATTTCAAAAACAACAAAAAATTACATTAAAGTATAATAATTTTTAAAAGAAATTGAAAAAATTAAAACAATATATGAAAAAACCAGTTTTACAATACCGGAAAATACAAGAAAACTAGAAAATGCCAACGGTAATGAATAGTGAAAATACCGGGCTAGTTGTACTTGACGGTTGACCGATACCCGATATAACCAGTAATACTGGCCGGTGCGCAGAGACAAAGCTAGAAAATTTTTTGCGAGGAGGCATTTTTAAAAGTTGTTTCATACTTATAAGAGTAGTATCCGAGAATGTAAAAAAATTGGGCCCTAGCTAATGTATTACACATTTACATACTCAAACAAAGAAAGCTTTTTCTTTAACCTTTCTTCATTCTTTCTACTAAAATTAAAACAACTCAAGATTTTTATTCTCCCAATGGAAAGATTTATCTCAAAATCAATGTTTCGATGCCCAATGACTTCCAAAGAATAAGCTTACGACAACGAAGATAATATTTGTATGTATTTTTATTTTTTTCTTCTTATTTTTAGAAAAAAATTACAAATATACCATTTAAATTCTAAAAAATTACATTGTACCAAAATTGAATTGGGGATAGCCAACCCAACTGCCCCCCATTGTAAATCCGTCCTTGCCGGTACGTACCGGTATTTAAAACACTCTTTATTATAGAAGTTTTAGGCAAGAATATGTGGTCCCTATAATTAGCATTAGCATTATGAATAAAGTAAACGACTAATTAATGAGAGAATGTAATTGCATGTGATGCTACCTTTGATAGAAATTGGATTCCCCTTTCAAAACTGATCATACCCAGTTAACAGTGGTGGTAATGATGAGTTACACTGTTTAGTTAACTTAAGCCCATCATTTACCCATGTTGAGGGTCAAAATGACTTTATCACAAGCAACAAGTTATAGAAACTTCTCAAATTATTTGATTTGGGTCTTTCCATAAAATGTTCAGGTATGTACTACGTTTTTTAACAAAGTATTAAAATAACTAAAATAAATAGAAATCGAGAATTATGAACTCAAGTGTGTGTTTTAGTGTGTGTTAATGGCAGAAACGTATGTGTGTGTATGGACGGTTACTAGTGTGTGTTGAGAGAGAACTAGAGTGAAAATGGTCGATTGGAATTAAAATGAGTGAGGTTATAAAATACCATGTGTTGGAGGTTTATATATCGGAGTTCCTATCTTACATCTACTATAACATTCGTGATTTGGACCCGTTTGACTTTGTATGTAACTTGAATAACAAATTTAGTTAGTGATATATATTTGAGATTATTTATGGTTCATGAGTCGTGAAACGTACAAAACGAGGTCAAGTGACCGTTCTATTTAAATAGACGATGAGTAAACAACTTAGAAACAAGAAACGGGTCACCCATGGATATAACCCATGACCCACAAGACCTACCCAAGTACCCAACCGTATCCCATCTTTTTATCCATTCATTCATTCACTCATCTCACTCTCTCTCTAACTAAATGCACACACACATACACTCTTCTCTCTCTCTCTAAGAATTCTTGCATTTAATTCATCCTTCAAACAAGATTTGTGTTGGAATCTTCATCTATATCATCTTCTTAGCATCATATTAAAAATTTGGAGTTCAAAGTGTTGGAAATTATAATTCGTTTAAGACTTGAAGGGTGTAAAGTGTAAATGGCAGAAAAGGAAACGGTGGCAACCATTACAAAGCATCGTATCTGTTCAGAAAAGAGGCCAACAGTTTTGGGCCTCACACAGCAAAGGACACGACGATTCAAGAAGGCATACCCGTTCGTGAAGCAACGTGATGGTTAGAGAATAACCGCCAAAATAACTAGTATAAATAGAAGTAGATTTCATTCAGTTTCGTATCCAACTTTGTAATCAAATCGTTACAGTGATTGTAAACATATTTGATTCAATATAATTGTGTGATTCAATTATACACTTTATTCTTCAATTCAATAATCATACCTGGGCATCAGTGGCATCAGAGCGAAGGTTAAGATTCAGGCTTGAAGAATCGTTGCAGATTGGATCAACAGGATCAGCGAGTGATCGAGATTTTCTGTTCGAGAAGAACCGAAACAGAGTCGGTGATTTTTGTGAAGAAAATCATTTGAAGAGGCTGTTTGTTTGTGATAAACAAACCACCAGAAACTTGTTATAGAAAGGATCGAGTGAGTCGATCAAGAACAAAAACCGTGTGATGCGGAGAAATAACCTGTGAAGGGTGGATTGACAAGATTCAGTGATTGGATCAAGTCAAAGCAAAGACCGTGTGATGCGGAAAAATAACCTGTGAAGGGTGGATTGACAAGATTCAGTGATTGGATCAAGTCAAAGCAAAGACCGTGTGATGCGGAAAAATAACCTGTGAAGGGTGGATTGACAAGATTCAGTGATTGGATCAAGTCAAAGCAAAGACCGTGTGATGGGAGAATAACCTGTGAAGGGTGGATTGACAAGATTCAGTGATTGGATCAAGTCAAAGCAAAGACCGTGTGATGTGGAAAAATAACCTGTGAAGGGTGGATTGACAAGATTCAGTGATTGGATCAAGTCAAAGCAAAGACCGTGTGATGCGGAAAAATAACCTGTGAAGGGTGGATTGACAAGATTCAGTGATTGGATCAAGTCAAAGCAAAGACCGTGTGATGCGGAAAAATAACCTGTGAAGGGTGGATTGACAAGATTCAGTGATTGGATCAAGTCAAAGCAAAGACCGTGTGATGGGAGAATAACCTGTGAAGGGTGGATTGACAAGATTCAGTGATTGGATCAAGTCAAAGCAAAGACCGTGTGATGTGGAAAATAACCTGTGAAGGGTGGATTGACAAGATTCAGTGATTGGATCAAGTCAAAGCAAAGACCGTGTGATGCGGAAAAATAACCTGTGAAGGGTGGATTGACAAGATTCAGTGATTGGATCAAGTCAAAGCAAAGACCGTGTGATGCGGAAAAATAACCTGTGAAGGGTGTAGTTATTTCAGTGATTGGATCAAGTCAAAGCAAAGACCGTGTGATGGGAGAATAACCTGTGAAGGGTGGATTGACAAGATTCAGTGATTGGATCAAGTCAAAGCAAAGACCGTGTGATGTGGAAAAATAACCTGTGAAGGGTGGATTGACAAGATTCAGTGATTGGATCAAGTCAAAGCAAAGACCGTGTGATGCGGAAAAATAACCTGTGAAGGGTGGATTGACAAGATTCAGTGATTGGATCAAGTCAAAGCAAAGACCGTGTGATGCGGAAAAATAACCTGTGAAGGGTGTAGTTATATTCAGTGATTGGATCAAGTCAAAGCAAAGACCGTGTGATGGGAAAGTAACCTGTGAAGGGTGGATTGACAAGATTCAGTGATTGGATCAAGTCAAAGCAAAGACCGTGTGATGTGGAAAAATAACCTGTGAAGGGTGGATTGACAAGATTCAGTGATTGGATCAAGTCAAAGCAAAGACCGTGTGATGCGGAAAAATAACCTGTGAAGGGTGGATTGACAAGATTCAGTGATTGGATCAAGTCAAAGCAAAGACCGTGTGATGCGGAAAAATAACCTGTGAAGGGTGTAGTTAATTCAGTGATTGGATCAAGTCAAAGCAAAGACCGTGTGATGGGAAAGTAACCTGTGAAGGGTGGATTGACAAGATTCAGTGATTGGATCAAGTCAAAGCAAAGACCGTGTGATGTGGAAAAATAACCTGTGAAGGGTGGATTGACAAGATTCAGTGATTGGATCAAGTCAAAGCAAAGACCGTGTGATGCGGAAAAATAACCTGTGAAGGGTGGATTGACAAGATTCAGTGATTGGATCAAGTCAAAGCAAAGACCGTGTGATGCGGAAAAATAACCTGTGAAGGGTGTAGTTAATTCAGTGATTGGATCAAGTCAAAGCAAAGACCGTGTGATGGGAAAGTAACCTGTGAAGGGTGGATTGACAAGATTCAGTGATTGGATCAAGTCAAAGCAAAGACCGTGTGATGTGGAAAAATAACCTGTGAAGGGTGGATTGACAAGATTCAGTGATTGGATCAAGTCAAAGCAAAGACCGTGTGATGCGGAAAAATAACCTGTGAAGGGTGGATTGACAAGATTCAGTGATTGGATCAAGTCAAAGCAAAGACCGTGTGATGCGGAAAAATAACCTGTGAAGGGTGTATTTAATTCAGTGATTGGATCAAGTCAAAGCAAAGACCGTGTGATGCGGAAAGTAACCTGTGAAGGGTGGATTGACAAGATTCAGTGATTGGATCAAGTCAAAGCAAAGACCGTGTGATGTGGAAAATAACCTGTGAAGGGTGGATTGACAAGATTCAGTGATTGGATCAAGTCAAAGCAAAGACCGTGTGATGCGGAAAAATAACCTGTGAAGGGTGGATTGACAAGATTCAGTGATTGGATCAAGTCAAAGCAAAGACCGTGTGATGCGGAAAAATAACCTGTGAAGGGTGGATTGACAAGATTCAGTGATTGGATCAAGTCAAAGCAAAGACCGTGTGATGTGGAAAAATAACCTGTGAAGGGTGGATTGACAAGATTCAGTGATTGGATCAAGTCAAAGCAAAGACCGTGTGATGCGGAGAAGTAACCTGTGAAGGGTGGATTGACAAGATTCAGTGATTGGATCAAGTCAAAGCAAAGACCGTGTGATGTGGAAAAATAACCTGTGAAGGGTGTAGTTAATTCAGTGATTGAATTATAAGGAAACTCGTGTGATGCGATTTCAATCCGTGATGGATCAAAATTCTGTGAGAGAATTGAAGGTTGTGTGAAATAACCAAGTTTACCGTGAAGGATGGTTCGTGATGAACAAGGTCAGTGATTGATCAAAAGCAAATGGTGTGATGCCAAGTGGTGAGAAACTACAAAGCAAGTTTGTGTGAAACAGACTCGTGTGAAGCAAATTTGTGTGACGCAAATTTGTGTGAAGAAAAGTTCGTGAGGAACAAGAGATGGTGTGACGTCATCAAAGATTTATTAAAGACAAGATTCTACTACAAGTTGAGATGACTTGGATCAAGCAAAGACTAGGCGTGATGCGAAGACATGTCTGAAGATTAGAAGAGCAAGTCTTAAACAATTAGGGGGGAGAATGTTGGAAATTATAATTCGTTTAAGACTTGAAGGGTGTAAAGTGTAAATGGCAGAAAAGGAAACGGTGGCAACCATTACAAAGCATCGTATCTGTTCAGAAAAGAGGCCAACAGTTTTGGGCCTCACACAGCAAAGGACACGACGATTCAAGAAGGCATACCCGTTCGTGAAGCAACGTGATGGTTAGAGAATAACCGCCAAAATAACTAGTATAAATAGAAGTAGATTTCATTCAGTTTCGTATCCAACTTTGTAATCAAATCGTTACAGTGATTGTAAACATATTTGATTCAATATAATTGTGTGATTCAATTATACACTTTATTCTTCAATTCAATAATCATACCTGGGCATCACAAAGTGCAAGAAATCTCATCTTCTAGCTCATATTCGGATTTCATCACTTGGAGGAAGTTTGGTAAGTCAAATCTCACTTAAATTCACCATTATATGTTAATAAACTAGTTTTTGGTCGAATTGAAAGAGTCTTGGTTGAATTTGGTGTCAAAACTAGTTTTAGGTCAAAATTAGGGTTTGTGTGTTCTTGGTTTTGAGTTTGAAAGAATTTGGTTATGAAAATGATGTTAAGGATCGAGTTTAGGAGGTGGGTTTTGTGTAAATACGTTTGGTTATGTCTAAGAATGAGCCTAGAAGTTCCCTAACCGAAATTGGAAGTCAAAAATGGAATTTGGGTTGGTCTTGGGTCATGTTTTCCATGTCTAGCTGGTGTCTGGTACGCTGGGTGGTTCATAGGCGGACATAAGCTACGCTGCATGGACCGTAAGAGAAGGTGGGTGTGTGTGTGTGGCGTCTTATACGATGAAACCACCGTATTTTACGGTGGACTCTAACCTAAATAATATGACAAGACGGTTCAGACCGAAGTCTAACCTAAATAATATGACAAGACGGTTCAGACCGAAGTCTAACCTAAATAATATGACAAGACGGTTCAGACCGAAGTCTAACCTAAATAATATGACAAGACGGTTCAGACCGAAGTCTAACCTAAATAATATGACAAGACGGTTCAGACCGAAGTCTAACCTAAATAATATGACAAGACGGTTCAGACCGAAGTCTAACCTAAATAATATGACAAGACGGTTCAGACCGAAGTCTAACCTAAATAATATGACAAGACGGTTCAGACCGAAGTCTAACCTAAATAATATGACAAGACGGTTCAGACCGAAGTCTAACCTAAATAATATGACAAGACGGTTCAGACCGAAGTCTAACCTAAATAATATGACAAGACGGTTCAGACCGAAGTCTAACCTAAATAATATGACAAGACGGTTCAGACCGAAGTCTAACCTAAATAATATGACAAGACGGTTCAGACCGAAGTCTAACCTAAATAATATGACAAGACGGTTCAGACCGAAGTCTAACCTAAATAATATGACAAGACGGTTCAGACCGAAGTCTAACCTAAATAATATGACAAGACGGTTCAGACCGAAGTCTAACCTAAATAATATGACAAGACGGTTCAGACCGAAGTCTAACCTAAATAATATGACAAGACGGTTCAGACCGAAGTCTAACCTAAATAATATGACAAGACGGTTCAGACCGAAGTCTAACCTAAATAATATGACAAGACGGTTCAGACCGAAGTCTAACCTAAATAATATGACAAGACGGTTCAGACCGAAGTCTAACCTAAATAATATGACAAGACGGTTCAGACCGAAGTCTAACCTCGATATATAGACAAGACGGTTCAGACCGAAGTCTAACCTAAATAATATGACAAGACGGTTCAGACCGAAGTCTAACCTAAATAATATGACAAGACGGTTCAGACCGAAGTCTAACCTAAATAATATGACAAGACGGTTCAGACCGAAGTCTAACCTAAATAATATGACAAGACGGTTCAGACCGAAGTCTAACCTAAATAATATGACAAGACGGTTCAGACCGAAGTCTAACCTAAATAATAACTACATGAGGGGGGGATCATTTTAGTTTGTCAAAACACAAGGAACAGTTTAGTCAGCCGACAACATGGCAAGTCAAAACATATAGATCGATTTTCATAAGACATGTATACACATTTTTAGACAGCCGTCTCAAAAATAAAAAAAAAAAAAAAAAAAAAAAAAAAAAAAAAAAAAAAAAAAAAAAAAAAAAAAAAAAAAAAAAAAAAAAAAAAAAAAAAAAAAAAAAAAAAAAAAAAAAAAAAAAAAAAAAAAAAAAAAAAAAAAAAAAAAAAAAAAAAAAAAAAAAAAAAAAAAAAAAAAAAAAAAAAAAAAAAAAAAAAAAAAAAAAAAAAAAAAAAAAAAAAAAAAAAAAAAAAAAAAAAAAAAAAAAAAAAAAAAAAAAAAAAAAAAAAAAAAAAAAAAAAAAAAAAAAAAAAAAAAAAAAAAAAAAAAAAAAAAAAAAAAAAAAAAAAAAAAAAAAAAAAAAAAAAAAAAAAAAAAAAAAAAAAAAAAAAAAAAAAAAAAAAAAAAAAAAAAAAAAAAAAAAAAAAAAAAAAAAAAAAAAAAAAAAAAAAAAAAAAAAAAAAAAAAAAAAAAAAAAAAAAAAAAAAAAAAAAAAAAAAAAAAAAAAAAAAAAAAAAAAAAAAAAAAAAAAAAAAAAAAAAAAAAAAAAAAAAAAAAAAAAAAAAAAAAAAAAAAAAAAAAAAAAAAAAAAAAAAAAAAAAAAAAAAAAAAAAAAAAAAAAAAAAAAAAAAAAAAAAAAAAAAAAAAAAAAAAAAAAAAAAAAAAAAAAAAAAAAAAAAAAAAAAAAAAAAAAAAAAAAAAAAAAAAAAAAAAAAAAAAAAAAAAAAAAAAAAAAAAAAAAAAAAAAAAAAAAAAAAAAAAAAAAAAAAAAAAAAAAAAAAAAAAAAAAAAAAAAAAAAAAAAAAAAAAAAAAAAAAAAAAAAAAAAAAAAAAAAAAAAAAAAAAAAAAAAAAAAAAAAAAAAAAAAAAAAAAAAAAAAAAAAAAAAAAAAAAAAAAAAAAAAAAAAAAAAAAAAAAAAAAAAAAAAAAAAAAAAAAAAAAAAAAAAAAAAAAAAAAAAAAAAAAAAAAAAAAAAAAAAAAAAAAAAAAAAAAAAAAAAAAAAAAAAAAAAAAAAAAAAAAAAAAAAAAAAAAAAAAAAAAAAAAAAAAAAAAAAAAAAAAAAAAAAAAAAAAAAAAAAAAAAAAAAAAAAAAAAAAAAAAAAAAAAAAAAAAAAAAAAAAAAAAAAAAAAAAAAAAAAAAAAAAAAAAAAAAAAAAAAAAAAAAAAAAAAAAAAAAAAAAAAAAAAAAAAAAAAAAAAAAAAAAAAAAAAAAAAAAAAAAAAAAAAAAAAAAAAAAAAAAAAAAAAAAAAAAAAAAAAAAAAAAAAAAAAAAAAAAAAAAAAAAAAAAAAAAAAAAAAAAAAAAAAAAAAAAAAAAAAAAAAAAAAAAAAAAAAAAAAAAAAAAAAAAAAAAAAAAAAAAAAAAAAAAAAAAAAAAAAAAAAAAAAAAAAAAAAAAAAAAAAAAAAAAAAAAAAAAAAAAAAAAAAAAAAAAAAAAAAAAAAAAAAAAAAAAAAAAAAAAAAAAAAAAAAAAAAAAAAAAAAAAAAAAAAAAAAAAAAAAAAAAAAAAAAAAAAAAAAAAAAAAAAAAAAAAAAAAAAAAAAAAAAAAAAAAAAAAAAAAAAAAAAAAAAAAAAAAAAAAAAAAAAAAAAAAAAAAAAAAAAAAAAAAAAAAAAAAAAAAAAAAAAAAAAAAAAAAAAAAAAAAAAAAAAAAAAAAAAAAAAAAAAAAAAAAAAAAAAAAAAAAAAAAAAAAAAAAAAAAAAAAAAAAAAAAAAAAAAAAAAAAAAAAAAAAAAAAAAAAAAAAAAAAAAAAAAAAAAAAAAAAAAAAAAAAAAAAAAAAAAAAAAAAAAAAAAAAAAAAAAAAAAAAAAAAAAAAAAAAAAAAAAAAAAAAAAAAAAAAAAAAAAAAAAAAAAAAAAAAAAAAAAAAAAAAAAAAAAAAAAAAAAAAAAAAAAAAAAAAAAAAAAAAAAAAAAAAAAAAAAAAAAAAAAAAAAAAAAAAAAAAAAAAAAAAAAAAAAAAAAAAAAAAAAAAAAAAAAAAAAAAAAAAAAAAAAAAAAAAAAAAAAAAAAAAAAAAAAAAAAAAAAAAAAAAAAAAAAAAAAAAAAAAAAAAAAAAAAAAAAAAAAAAAAAAAAAAAAAAAAAAAAAAAAAAAAAAAAAAAAAAAAAAAAAAAAAAAAAAAAAAAAAAAAAAAAAAAAAAAAAAAAAAAAAAAAAAAAAAAATGTATACACATTTTCAGACAGCCGTCAACATGGCAAGACATAAGACAAATGATTTCATTTACCAAATCTCATGGCGTAGACAAAGACAAATCATTTACAAAGTAGTCGTGTATACAGTACATGCTTTCAGGCCCAAAGTAAAGGAAAAAGGGCGCCATAAACTCACCTTAGCAGTCTACGAGCTAAAGTATGAGTAGTCCGAGAATATTAGCAGTCTAGTCTCCACGTCTATCCAAAACCTAGGATAAGAGTACCAATGGTGAGGATCAAATCTCACGACGACAAGTATCCTACGTATAACTACTTAGCTATCAACCCTAGAATGCCTTAACCGAGAATGTGTTACAAACCTTCATTTTATTTGACTCAAAATATTAATGTCATTGACACTGTTACTAAAAGGTAGTCCAAAGTTCCATTTCGTACAAACGAAGTTCAAGTGTCCAAGACGTCAAAACTGAAACGTCAAACAGTTCCAGAAATCGCGGCGCGACCTGGGTTCCTCGCGGCGCGACCCTGCTACGTTCCTCGCGGCGCGACCTGGAGGTTTCGCGGCGCGAGTCAGATTGAGTGCAGGTTCTGTTCGAAATTCGACACAACTCGCGGCGCGAGCAGGGTACCTCGCGGCGCGAGTTCTACCTGACTGAGTGAAAAACCTGGTTTATGACCATTTTTAGCAAACCATATCGACTCCAAATCGCTACCTTTCATTTCTAACAAGTGTTAACATGTTCAAAAGACCTAGAACCATACCATTTCGCCAAATCATTTCGTCATTTTAATCATTTTGATTTCAAGACCAAATTTGTAAATCAAAACTTCATTTAGTCAACTAAAACCCTAATTTCATATAACATTCAAAGGCTTCTAATTCAAATTACAAACTGAAATAAACCCTTAAATGAATTTAAATCAAATCAAAAGTTTGAGAAAAAATGTTTACTTACCAAAATTTGATGTTCTTGAGGTAAAGATGAAGATGGTGATGATAATGCCCAAAACCTTAATTATTATTGAAAGATGATTAATTGCTTTGATTTCCCTTTGATTTCTCTTTGCCAAAATGATTTAGAGCATAAAGTGAAATGTGTGTGTGTTCTGTGTGTGTGTGTGTGTGCTTGTCAGGAGATTTTAAGAAAAAGGGGTGATGGGGGTGATGGGTGTTTCCCTCCCTGCCTTTCAAACCAAAATAAGCCCATGTGGCTTCTTTTTGACATTATTTTATACCCTTAATTCGGTAAAATGCTTACGATTAATTACCGTTTGACCTAAAAGTCAAAATGTAAGGTAAAGGTATTTTCCCTCGTCTTATTTTAGTCAAGACAAGCCAATAAAGTTTCGTCAAAGGGAACTTTATAATATTAAGTCTAGACAGTCTATTTATTTTGTACAAGACATAACCTTTAAATATTTATTTAAAGTTATTTTTAAAGACTCGGCATTCGTCTAGATAGCTAATAGTCTACGTCATCAAGATACGTCTAATTTTGACTAAGTCAAAAGTCCAAAATTCTAATAAGTTTCCACGTCAAATGACTGTCTAATCGAGATTAGGACTAACCCGGTGTAAATTAATTACGAGTTGTCACAGTGACTAAGACGCCAAAAAGTATGTATGCCAGCCACCGTAAGCTACGGTGGTACCCACCGTACGAGATGCCAAGCCTTATTGGCCCACCGTTTGCTACGCTGCTCGTGACCGTAATTTACGTTGATATATATATAACCACACCACCGTAATTTACGGCCATCTCCATTATTCATTTTCTGTTTTTACTAGCTTCGAGTCCACTTTTCTAGCATAGAGCCAAGCTTTTCTTCGGGTCTTTCCCCAACTTCCTTGGAGTTCTATTCGAGTCATACGAGTCGTTTGAAGTCAAGGTTCACATAAGATATTCATATGACAATAAAAGAGAAATGAAATCTGATATATTAATATGTATTGAACAAAATGATAGGTGTTGGGCACGAGGAGATCACTCGACGTTGACAACTCAATCCTAACTCGATATTGCTCGACAAAGGTGAGTTCCGTAGTCCCCTACTCGATTGAGATTCGGGGTGGAAAGTGGCACATACTTGTTTGAATGATTGATTAATTGTTGATTGATTGATTGATGTTGATGTATTGATAGATTGTTTGGTTGTTTACGCATACGATTGTGATATTACATTGTGATTAGGATAGTAGTGCATACATAGAAATCGATAATGCCTTCAAAGGGTTATAGATGTGGTGGGAAGGCTGCGAGTGTATGTACATATATAAGCATCTATGATCCATTGAAAGTAGAATCGTCCCGAAGTGTATATACATGTTGTTTGGGTTGATTTGTTGGACATTGGACTTGTGATTGAGTTGGACATTTAAGCATTGTTACACTTGACGAGTTGTTACGCATTTCAAGTATTGATATACTTGACGATTATTGTTGACACGCTACCCGATTGGGGAGCCGTAATTTACGTTGATATATATATAACCACACCACCGTAATTTACGGCCATCTCCATTATTCATTTTCTGTTTTTACTAGCTTCGAGTCCACTTTTCTAGCATAGAGCCAAGCTTTTCTTCGGGTCTTTCCCCAACTTCCTTGGAGTTCTATTCGAGTCATACGAGTCGTTTGAAGTCAAGGTTCACATAAGATATTCATATGACAATAAAAGAGAAATGAAATCTGATATATTAATATGTATTGAACAAAATGATAGGTGTTGGGCACGAGGAGATCACTCGACGTTGACAACTCAATCCTAACTCGATATTGCTCGACAAAGGTGAGTTCCGTAGTCCCCTACTCGATTGAGATTCGGGGTGGAAAGTGGGCACATACTTGTTTGAATGATTGATTAATTGTTGATTGATTGATTGATGTATTGATAGATTGTTTGGTTGTTTACGCATACGATTGTGATATTACATTGTGATTAGGATAGTAGTGCATACATAGAAATCGATAATGCCTTCAAAGGGTTATAGATGTGGTGGGAAGGCTGCGAGTGTATGTACATATATAAGCATCTATGATCCATTGAAAGTAGAATCGTCCCGAAGTGTATATACATGTTGTTTGGGTTGATTTGTTGGACATTGGACTTGTGATTGAGTTGGACATTTAAGCATTGTTACACTTGACGAGTTGTTACGCATTTCAAGTATTGATATACTTGACGATTATTGTTGACACGCTACCCGATTGGGGAGCCAAGTATTTCCAAGTACTTGATGCCAAGTACTGGCCACACTTGATGATTAGTACATGACCCCAAGTATTTCGATACTTGATGATGAGATGCCACATTGGTCTGGTCGACGACATGGTGAGTATCGTTGCCTTTGATGATGTTGTGACACATATACTGCACATATATTCAGAGGCGGTGCCAGGAATTGACAAGAGGGGTGGCCAAATTAATAACGATAAATATTACAGGCCAAAATTAGTGCGAAGCCAACACGTCAATTATCTTCTTATGTCATACTCATCTATTTAAAAAGAGTAATTTATAATTAGTTATAAATTGTTTAGTTAAGTTATAAGATGTTTTAGTTAAAGTTGAAGCTTTTTATTGATTGATTAAAAGATTTTTCCAAATATTATTTTTTAATTAAAATAATTGTATTTTTAATATCTTTAAGAAAAGTATTCTTGTAGCTCTAATGTAAGTAAACAAATATATAAAACTCAAGATGTAATTACCAGAAGTAAAATACATGAAGTACAAAACTTTTAATATCTACACTGTCACACTGATAGTACTCCGTATATTAGTATTAGACGAAACTTACCTTTTTAAAAAAATAAACATATGGCAAAATATTGAAGGGGCTAAATTGATGAATAAACTATATACTAAAGGTTAAATTGTGTGTAAATATACTAACTAGGGACCAATATTGTAAAAATATAGTGTACATTATCTTCTTCACAAAAGTAAAAACCTCATCTTTCCTCTGCAACTTTTTCTTAACAAACCTTCAGTCTTTCACACAAACATTATGCAAAACCCCCCCCCCCCCCCCCCCCCCCCCCCCCCCCCCCCCCCCCCCCCCCCCCCCCCCCCCCCCCCCCCCCCCCCCCCCCCCCCCCCCCCCCCCCCCCCCCCCCCCCCCCCCCCCCCCCCCCCCCCCCCCCCCCCCCCCCCCCCCCCCCCCCCCCCCCCCCCCCCCCCCCCCCCCCCCCCCCCCCCCCCCCCCCCCCCCCCCCCCCCCCCCCCCCCCCCCCCCCCCCCCCCCCCCCCCCCCCCCCCCCCCCCCCCCCCCCCCCCCCCCCCCCCCCCCCCCCCCCCCCCCCCCCCCCCCCCCCCCCCCCCCCCCCCCCCCCCCCCCCCCCCCCCCCCCCCCCCCCCCCCCCCCCCCCCCCCCCCCCCCCCCCCCCCCCCCCCCCCCCCCCCCCCCCCCCCCCCCCCCCCCCCCCCCCCCCCCCCCCCCCCCCCCCCCCCCCCCCCCCCCCCCCCCCCCCCCCCCCCCCCCCCCCCCCCCCCCCCCCCCCCCCCCCCCCCCCCCCCCCCCCCCCCCCCCCCCCCCCCCCCCCCCCCCCCCCCCCCCCCCCCCCCCCCCCCCCCCCCCCCCCCCCCCCCCCCCCCCCCCCCCCCCCCCCCCCCCCCCCCCCCCCCCCCCCCCCCCCCCCCCCCCCCCCCCCCCCCCCCCCCCCCCCCCCCCCCCCCCCCCCCCCCCCCCCCCCCCCCCCCCCCCCCCCCCCCCCCCCCCCCCCCCCCCCCCCCCCCCCCCCCCCCCCCCCCCCCCCCCCCCCCCCCCCCCCCCCCCCCCCCCCCCCCCCCCCCCCCCCCCCCCCCCCCCCCCCCCCCCCCCCCCCCCCCCCCCCCCCCCCCCCCCCCCCCCCCCCCCCCCCCCCCCCCCCCCCCCCCCCCCCCCCCCCCCCCCCCCCCCCCCCCCCCCCCCCCCCCCCCCCCCCCCCCCCCCCCCCCCCCCCCCCCCCCCCCCCCCCCCCCCCCCCCCCCCCCCCCCCCCCCCCCCCCCCCCCCCCCCCCCCCCCCCCCCCCCCCCCCCCCCCCCCCCCCCCCCCCCCCCCCCCCCCCCCCCCCCCCCCCCCCCCCCCCCCCCCCCCCCCCCCCCCCCCCCCCCCCCCCCCCCCCCCCCCCCCCCCCCCCCCCCCCCCCCCCCCCCCCCCCCCCCCCCCCCCCCCCCCCCCCCCCCCCCCCCCCCCCCCCCCCCCCCCCCCCCCCCCCCCCCCCCCCCCCCCCCCCCCCCCCCCCCCCCCCCCCCCCCCCCCCCCCCCCCCCCCCCCCCCCCCCCCCCCCCCCCCCCCCCCCCCCCCCCCCCCCCCCCCCCCCCCCCCCCCCCCCCCCCCCCCCCCCCCCCCCCCCCCCCCCCCCCCCCCCCCCCCCCCCCCCCCCCCCCCCCCCCCCCCCCCCCCCCCCCCCCCCCCCCCCCCCCCCCCCCCCCCCCCCCCCCCCCCCCCCCCCCCCCCCCCCCCCCCCCCCCCCCCCCCCCCCCCCCCCCCCCCCCCCCCCCCCCCCCCCCCCCCCCCCCCCCCCCCCCCCCCCCCCCCCCCCCCCCCCCCCCCCCCCCCCCCCCCCCCCCCCCCCCCCCCCCCCCCCCCCCCCCCCCCCCCCCCCCCCCCCCCCCCCCCCCCCCCCCCCCCCCCCCCCCCCCCCCCCCCCCCCCCCCCCCCCCCCCCCCCCCCCCCCCCCCCCCCCCCCCCCCCCCCCCCCCCCCCCCCCCCCCCCCCCCCCCCCCCCCCCCCCCCCCCCCCCCCCCCCCCCCCCCCCCCCCCCCCCCCCCCCCCCCCCCCCCCCCCCCCCCCCCCCCCCCCCCCCCCCCCCCCCCCCCCCCCCCCCCCCCCCCCCCCCCCCCCCCCCCCCCCCCCCCCCCCCCCCCCCCCCCCCCCCCCCCCCCCCCCCCCCCCCCCCCCCCCCCCCCCCCCCCCCCCCCCCCCCCCCCCCCCCCCCCCCCCCCCCCCCCCCCCCCCCCCCCCTCATCCTCATCCCTCATCCTCATCCTCATCCTCATCCTCATCCTTATCATCATCATCATCATCATCATCATCATCATCATCATCATCATCATCATCATCATCATCATCATCATCATCATCATCATCATCATCATCATCATCATCATCATCATCATCATCATCATCATCATCATCATCATCATCATCATCATCATCATCATCATCATCATCATCATCATCATCATCATCATCATCATCATCATCATCATCATCATCATCATCATCATCATCATCATCATCATCATCATCATCATCATCATCATCATCATCATCATCATCATCATCATCATCATCATCATCATCATCATCATCATCATCATCATCATCATCATCATCATCATCATCATCATCATCATCATCATCATCATCATCATCATCATCATCATCATCATCATCATCATCATCATCATCATCATCATCATCATCATCATCATCATCATCATCATCATCATCATCATCATCATCATCATCATCATCATCATCATCATCATCATCATCATCATCATCATCATCATCATCATCATCATCATCATCATCATCATCATCATCATCATCATCATCATCATCATCATCATCATCATCATCATCATCATCATCATCATCATCATCATCATCATCATCATCATCATCATCATCATCATCATCATCATCATCATCATCATCATCATCATCATCATCATCATCATCATCATCATCATCATCATCATCATCATCATCATCATCATCATCATCATCATCATCATCATCATCATCATCATCATCATCATCATCATCATCATCATCATCATCATCATCATCATCATCATCATCATCATCATCATCATCATCATCATCATCATCATCATCATCATCATCATCATCATCATCATCATCATCATCATCATCATCATCATCATCATCATCATCATCATCATCATCATCATCATCATCATCATCATCATCATCATCATCATCATCATCATCATCATCATCATCATCATCATCATCATCATCATCATCATCATCATCATCATCATCATCATCATCATCATCATCATCATCATCATCATCATCATCATCATCATCATCATCATCATCATCATCATCATCATCATCATCATCATCATCATCATCATCATCATCATCATCATCATCATCATCATCATCATCATCATCATCATCATCATCATCATCATCATCATCATCATCATCATCATCATCATCATCATCATCATCATCATCATCATCATCATCATCATCATCATCATCATCATCATCATCATCATCATCATCATCATCATCATCATCATCATCATCATCATCATCATCATCATCATCATCATCATCATCATCATCATCATCATCATCATCATCATCATCATCATCATCATCATCATCATCATCATCATCATCATCATCATCATCATCATCATCATCATCATCATCATCATCATCATCATCATCATCATCATCATCATCATCATCATCATCATCATCATCATCATCATCATCATCATCATCATCATCATCATCATCATCATCATCATCATCATCATCATCATCATCATCATCATCATCATCATCATCATCATCATCATCATCATCATCATCATCATCATCATCATCATCATCATCATCATCATCATCATCATCATCATCATCATCATCATCATCATCATCATCATCATCATCATCATCATCATCATCATCATCATCATCATCATCATCATCATCATCATCATCATCATCATCATCATCATCATCATCATCATCATCATCATCATCATCATCATCATCATCATCATCATCATCATCATCATCATCATCATCATCATCATCATCATCATCATCATCATCATCATCATCATCATCATCATCATCATCATCATCATCATCATCATCATCATCATCATCATCATCATCATCATCATCATCATCATCATCATCATCATCATCATCATCATCATCATCATCATCATCATCATCATCATCATCATCATCATCATCATCATCATCATCATCATCATCATCATCATCATCATCATCATCATCATCATCATCATCATCATCATCATCATCATCATCATCATCATCATCATCATCATCATCATCATCATCATCATCATCATCATCATCATCATCATCATCATCATCATCATCATCATCATCATCATCATCATCATCATCATCATCATCATCATCATCATCATCATCATCATCATCATCATCATCATCATCATCATCATCATCATCATCATCATCATCATCATCATCATCATCATCATCATCATCATCATCATCATCATCATCATCATCATCATCATCATCATCATCATCATCATCATCATCATCATCATCATCATCATCATCATCATCATCATCATCATCATCATCATCATCATCATCATCATCATCATCATCATCATCATCATCATCATCATCATCATCATCATCATCATCATCATCATCATCATCATCATCATCATCATCATCATCATCATCATCATCATCATCATCATCATCATCATCATCATCATCATCATCATCATCATCATCATCATCATCATCATCATCATCATCATCATCATCATCATCATCATCATCATCATCATCATCATCATCATCATCATCATCATCATCATCATCATCATCATCATCATCATCATCATCATCATCATCATCATCATCATCATCATCATCATCATCATCATCATCATCATCATCATCATCATCATCATCATCATCATCATCATCATCATCATCATCATCATCATCATCATCATCATCATCATCATCATCATCATCATCATCATCATCATCATCATCATCATCATCATCATCATCATCATCATCATCATCATCATCATCATCATCATCATCATCATCATCATCATCATCATCATCATCATCATCATCATCATCATCATCATCATCATCATCCTCATCAGCTACATCCCAATCATCATCATCATCACTATCTCCGTCTCCTGGATTTCTACTCCCTTCACCAGTTTCCTCATTGTTTTCTTTTTCCTCATTATTTTCACTTTCCTCATTGTTATCATTCTCCTCATTATTTTCAGTTTTGTCATTGTTTTCAATTTCCTCATTTTTTTCTTCATTTTCAACCAAGTAGTCCTCATAATTATCCTCATTGTTTTCCTTTTGAGTCTCATGGTCCTCATTCTCATGGTCGTGCAAATCTATCTCCTCTTGTGGTTCATTATTCGTATTATTTTGCACATAATTATCTAGGTTGACACCCACATGCTCACAAAACAGTTGCATAAGCCCATATGTATCAGCTAAGTCAAAAAAGGTTTCTACTTCAGCATCAGATCTTAATTTCATGAATGAACCCATGTCACCTGGTCTTAACTGATAGTACAACCCTTCTATTGGATTTCCTATTTCACCCTCAATGTGACGTACTAACCCTTGTAACGAATCAAACTGTCTAATCTGAAGTACAGTTTGAAGACCATGAGAATAACGAAAAGGGTGAAAAAAGAACATACCATCGTGATGGACATTTATCGGGAACAAGATAGGCTCTTGTTCTTCCATCTACAAAAACAAACATATAAAAAAACTTAATTTCAGACAAAAACATATAAAAAAAAATAATTTCAGACAAATTAACTAACGTATTTGAAAACCCAAACATTATTTATGAAAACCCCCAATTTTTATAATCAAATTCGAAAACCCTAATTTTTCCCCCTTTTGAAAACCCTAATTTTTTACATAATCATATATCGTACTTGAAAGATTAATGTATAACATACCTTAATATAACAGGAAATCACGAATTATACCATGAATCGTTCTTTGATTTTGGATGTTTTGAATTTTTTTATGTATGAACTGAAAAGGGGATCGGGGTGGGTGGGTGAATATTAGGGTAAGTGATAAATGGGGGGAAATGATAAGGGGGTGGGGTATTTATAGGTGGTTGTTTTTTTAGTAAGCAAAACATTACGTGATATTTATTTTCCAGGTAAGCATCAAAAACACGCGCCTCGTTTATTTTGTTACCGGCTAACCATCAAGCAGGTCAACTTTTACACGATTTATTCAATTTGGAGACATACTTCCATCAAACGTTCAATTTTTTTGATGCATACATACAATAGTAAAAGATGACAAGTTACATACACTCCGGGATTCTTTTCCCAATAAATTAAAGATAGCAAGATGCAAAGATTTACAAGGGCACCAAGCGATAAATCCAGAGGAATCGACTCCAAAGCTACAAGTTACGTACAATAATCCTTTTCAGTGATATTTGCCGAATTATAGGTGGTTAACATATGCATTTTTGACCAATATCCCCTTGTTACTTTTATTGCATTTTGTAGCTTTTTGTTATGGTCTATGACTATAGTCTATAGGAAGTGTTCAGGAAGTGTGTAGAGCGAAAGTTAAAAAGACAAAAGATGGCTCCATATGGTACGTGACCAAATGAAATGAAGGTGTTCGATTACGATTCAAGGCAATTTCCGGCAATAATTGAAGGTAGAAGTCCGGAGGAAGTGTTTAGAGCGAAAGTTAAAAAGACAAAACATTGTTTGTATATGTTTAAACAGAAAGTGTTATATCTTACATGTCACATAAACATCACAAAAACAATTATTGATCACGTAGAAAAGTAATTTGGCAATTGTCCTTTTTGACATTCATTTCTTGCATCACGGGTCCCTTTCATTATTTGTGAGGGGCCTGTGCTTTCTTGTGATTAATACAAATTCGAACCAGGGGTGACGGCCCTTTACCGATATATATAACACAATCCATCTTACATGTCCTACAATACTGTATCAAATTGTATTATACTAGTGACTGTGAGGTGCTTTCGTAAAGTTAATAAATACCTGTGGGTTTGTTTTGAAATATTGGTGAAGATATGGGCGATTTTTAATAATTATATTGCTAAGGGGCCCAGTAACAAGAAAAAAATAGATTTTTCGAAAGTTACCGTTAGATTTAAATAGAACTTTGAATAGGATGAGTTTGTTCATAAAGAACTTTCATGTGTATGTAGCTGCTTAAAAACCAACCAAACCGCCATTCAATATTTATTATTAGAGAAAATTACATTTTTGGTCCTTCAAGTTGGTAAGATTTTCAGTTATTGCCCTTATGTGAATTAATTACAGAAAAAATCCTGAAGTTAGTCAATTTTTTCACTTTTCACTCCGTGACTAACAACCGTCAATTAGGTCCGTTAAGTAAGGGGCAGATTTGTCATTTCACCATAATTCCTTCTTCTTCAATCTTCTTCCACACTCAAACACAAACCCAGATTTATCAAGTTTCGTAACTTCTTTCATAGATCTCGTCGTCGTTTTTCGTCAAATCAATTTGGAATTCATCAAGTTATTATCACGGTCGAATTCTGATCATGATGATGGTTTCAATTTTTCGATCCGGATTCGAAAAATCGTGCGAGTAATCGCCTTTTTTAGTTTTCCGGCGAGTTTCTAAATTTTCCGACGATCGTTAAATCAGAAATCTGTTGGTTAGGGTTTTTTCGGACTTCTATTCCGACCTTTTTCGTACCGGTTTCGTGTTCTGAATCGAATAAAAGAAAGAGATATTGCGAATTTAACTTTTCCGGCGTATTGTTTAACTTTTCCGGCGTAAGTGTTTCAGTGTGGAAGAAGAAGAATAAGAAGAGATCATGGTGAAATGACGAATCTGCCCCTCACTTAACGGAACTAATAGACGGTTGTTAGTCGCGGAGTGAAAAGTGAAAAAATTGACCAACTTTAGGGTTTTTTCTGTAATTAATTCACTTAAGGACAATAACTGAAAATCCTGTCAACTTGAGGGACCAAAAATGTAATTTTCTCTTATTATTATTATTATATTTTAACAGTAAACTTTTACAACAATTATATTATTTTTAAAAAAAATTAAACTGTTATTCATTTGACAAAAATATCTTTCACGATGTAGTGTTTGAGGAGAAGACTACAACAAGCGAAGAAATTTTTAGTTTTATGATTTCATTATTTTTTTTTATCGTTTTCATCTCGCTATGACACACTAGTCTTATATAATTGATGCAACTCCTTTTTTACTTAGGCATCTTGCCAGTGTTAGAAATATATATTTGGCCTGTTCAAAAAAAAGTGTTTACCTAATTTTTGAATTTTGCTATTTATAGTTAAAAATGAAATACAAAAAAATAAAAACAATTTGAATAATTATTATTTATAAATATACTCTTAACTAGCATATATAAATGTAACTGTGAACCATTGCCTTACGAGCTATGAATGACTGTGCTCCATTTTGAGGACGTACATAGAAAAAGATTAAGTAACTCTAAACAACAATTTTTTTTAGAAAAAATACTAAGTATAACCCTTAATTATTAGCGTGCATAAAATAAAACGAGAGAAAGGTACCCGTGCGTTGCGACGGTGATGGAGGTGATGGCGGGGTGGTGATGTAATGGCGGTTGCGGCGGTGACGGTGAATCGGTGATGGGTGATCTACCTGACGGGCTCCGTCCTCGGATTTAAAAATTCGTCGAAAGTATATCGAATGACCTATCTAATGAAAGAGCATGAAATTTTAAGAACACCCATATAATTTTTATAATTTATCGATGTACGGTTTTTGAGATAAAAGATTTTGAATGAATTAGAGGAATAAAATGATTTATGAAGGAGAGAGAAAAAAATGAGTGGTTGAGATTTGAGGAGAGAAAAAGAGTATTATAGTTATTTTAGGTAAATATAGAATAGATAGGAAAGGTATTTTAGGGAAGTAAATGTTAAAACTTAAAATGTTAGACATGCCTATTTGCTTTATAATATAAAAATAAAAAAAAATGCACCTTACTTAACTCTATTGTAACCGGCATAAAAGCTTTAGTGAAACAATCAGTAAGTTTGTCCATATACAATTAAATGTTGTGTGCACTATCAAGTTTCTTTTTCTTTGAACCGAAAATGAGTTGGATTAACTATTAAGTGGCTGGGGTCTTTGCTGTTTGAGAGAAAAGTTAAGGGTTCGATCCTCATGTCCAATAAAATTGAATGTTCTTTTCTACTTTTGGTAAAACTTGGAAGCAACATATCTGTAGGGATAAAGTTATCAACATTTCAACTTCCCTCATACACTATCGAATACGGTATTTGAACCTAAAACCCGTGTACAATAGTATTGGGTGTAACTTAACTTTTTTAATATTTCTCGTGATATAATTCCCGGATGGTATTTTCAATATGTAAATGTGACTAACTTATATGGTTTCTTATAGGTTTGGAGGTATATACAACAATGATTGTGTAATTCCATCAACGGTATGTACCCGAGGTGGTTTACCGTTTGTCTATCGGATACACACAGAGATTATTCACCAAGGAAATTTATTGACGGACAAACTGGAAATAATTGCTTATATCAAAGTGATTGAGTATCAAAATAATCTGAAAACGATCAAATCTTGTTTATATTTTTGACTTTATATTAGCATGAATATATGTTTGAGTTTGAGGAGCCAATTGGCTCGCTTGATCCTATAACAATCTAAATTATCATTTTACTTGAATTATATAATATTTGAAACGACTACTACTCTTATCCTAATTAATACAAGGGACCATGGTTACATAACTATTACTCTCAAGTTCGAGCTTGATGAGTTTAGCACTTTAGCTCAAGTGAAAAGCGAATGTTTCACCTTGTCTTAATATTACAAGGAAAGCTCTTTTAATCACCATTTATGTAATTTTTATGAAATTTCTAATTACATCCTCCGTTACCAGTTAAAGATATTTTATTTAAAGACCAATACATAATATAGTTTGCTTAAATAAAAAGACAAAGCTCACGTGGTTTGTGTGATAAAAGGCGAGAAATAATGGGAGGAAGAGATAAAAAATTGCCCAAATTTTGCTTTGTGAAATACTAAAGTGGAATACAGTACGGGATATGCACGTGGAGAACAATCTCTAGATATACTATATTTGTTTGGTTGGTATGCTTTATGTAATGGGTTAAGTATCATGGAATATAACTAACTATAACAAAATGTCTATAGTAGGAACGAACTAGGTTTTGGACATTGTATGTTAACAACTTGATAAATTGTCCAAATCCAATCCATTTGAGCCGTCACGTGTAGGTTTTTGATTGGTCGGTTCATGATTTGAACATTTTTACTATGTTTTTAACACACAATATCCAATTTGATAGTTGGTTCCCACTATAGACATTTGGTCATAGTTAGTTACATTTCGCCGCACTTAACCCTTCTGTAATAGTATTACATTTTCTAATAGGGATAATGACCTGAAAGTGTAACTAATTATGACCGAATGTTTATGTAATGTAACGATCTCTAAAATTGTTTATGTCATGTAGTTAACACTGTAATATGTGAAACTTAATTAATTAGAGTTCACGAATTTTTGACTGATCCACTAGCCACTTTTCATAAGCTAAACACATTTTTTATTAAAGGCGACAACGGATAAATGGCTAACATTTCTCACACGGATGCGCCCATGTCGGTTCGACTCCTGGCAACGCCTTAAAGGGTTGGCTCCTCATGTGTTAGATGAGTATAGCGTTACTGAGGCCCCTCACCACATATATGCCGCATGTGGCAAGATTCAAACCTGAGACCTCAAGAGGAAACTGCATTGTGAAAAACCCCCTAACCACTGGATTAACACCCTAATGGAATAAGCTAAACACATTTTAAAAGGCAACTTTTTATATCTTTTATAGGGGTAAGTTTGGTGATTTCGTGTGTTCAGGTGTAATAAAATAAAAGCATGTATGGAATTTTGTTTTATACGGTATAAATTTTTTTTAGTTTAAAGGTATGTGGAATTTTACCACTAAAAAAAATTAAAAATAATAAAATAATAAATACATATAAATCGTAAGATGAATGCTATAAATTTGCCTCCTCAAGATTATCTTTATGACTCCGCCTCTGCACAAAGTATATCCAAACAAATATATATATATAATAGTTTATAGTCATGGTTTGATCCTAAATATAGGTTTAGTCCTTTGGCATATATAAATTAGCTATGAACGAAAACCTTTTAATAAAATTATGCAATATAATTTTAGTTGATGAGCTAAGAACATCAAAATGATTTAGGAAGACAAAGGTAGGGCTAGGGCCACATGGGTTTAAACTTTGGGGTGATCCTATGGGTTTGGTGTATCTCATAATCATCATCATTGCTTGAGATAGGATATGGAAATAAAAAATAGTTGGCATATGATATCATGCTTTTTACAAGCTTTGATTTGCTTTATGGAGCAATTGGAACTCCAATCTGTATCATGCTACCTTTTTCCATGAAAGAACAACACTTACCATTCAGTCATTCACCAATCTTGTATTTCGATTTGTAGCAAAACGTATATTGGTTTAAACGTAGATGGAAGTAAAACTGTATAAACATCTTTGCTTTGCTTTACCTAACTTATTGACGTTGGAGTACAAAGGCTATTTGCGTTTGGTTTATAAAATGTTTTTGTAAGGAATAAAATTTGTCAAAGGAATTGAAATTTGACTGAATATTTTTTGTCTTGTACAGATTCAAGTGACAGACGAAGTAAAAATCCTTCCCGCACCCCAAGAAATGAAGATTTTATTAAATGAGAGAATGTTTTTATATATATTCTGACGAAATGAGATTCTTTCATCTTTGAATAACAAAACACACCAAGGAAATGAAATTCAATTCCAATTCTATTAGATTTAATATGTGAATCAAAGTTAGATTTTAAGTCATGTGACGTAATACCACATATAGGGTAATTACCTTAATGTTGCTTTCTGGATCATTTCTGGTTGTATATAGGAATCAATTTATATACCCAAAGATGAAGTGACCATTGACCATTGTTGTGACAATTCAAACGTTAACACAATCATGATGTTTTTATTTCTTTTGTACTTGTGTGTTCAATAATGGTATGGTGAGGTGTGAATGTCACTAGATATGATCAGTTATGTAGTATGTATAATTGTTGTTAAAAATAATAATCTAAAATCATATACCTCTATTAATATAGGGATAATGGCATACGAATGTAACCACCTATGACAAAATGGTTATGTAATGTAGTAACCTACTCAGGTGGCTATGTAATGTATGCACCTATGTTTTTTTGGCTATACTATGTAAGGACCTTTTTATTTGGGTCAATCAATGTAAGGACCTATGTATTTTTTTTTGGCTATACTATGCAAGGTCCGTACATATTTTACATAGTATAGCCAAAAAAACATAGGTGCATACATTACATAGCCACCCGAGTAGATCACTACATTACATAACCATTTTGTCATAGGTGGTTACATTCGTATGCCATTATCCCATTAATATAACTTGAATGATGAATAGTGACAGGCCACACTTTTTGATTTTTTGGTATTTTGGGTAAGAGTTTTTAGTCTTTTGGGCTTTTAGCCCAAATGTCAATTTTGAGCTCTTTGATTTTTTTTGGGTTTCTTGGTTATTAAAGGGTTCTAGATTAAATCCAATAGTCAAGATTTAAACATCAAATTTTAATCTTGACCATTGGATTTAATCCAATGGCCAAATTTGATCCAACTTTAGAGGATCCTAATTCTATTTAATATAGTTTGAAACCTACTGCCCAATTGGATGTCACTGTGGTGTCTCGAATGCTAACTACTAACTACTAACTCGCTGTTCAAAAAAAAAAAAAGTTTGAAACCTCCTGGTGTTTGTAGGCTCGATGTTTAAAGAAAGCGATAACCAGGACTGTCATTGTTAACGTTGTAAAAACTATTTACACAATGACCTCAAAACAGTTGATAAAAGTTTATAGCAAAAGCGTACAAAAATAAGCAAGCTACTGATGTACATTCGACCCAAAAATCATTAAAAACAATCCTATTTTTAGTTAAAAACTAAGTTACTAGCTAGTTAAAAAGGTAGATTCACAGCCAGTCTTGTTTTATATATACATATATATATATACGATATATCAGTAGCTTTAATAAATATGTAAGAGTTGTAATGAGGCTAGGTTGTTACATAAAAACTGTTTTTAACAAGACTCCGTGAAGACGTTCATACTATATAATATAAGACCAGTACATAAATATTACATCTTATATTGAAAGTATGGCCTCTGGTTGCTAATGAAGTACTTGAAGAGCTAATACTTATAACCCGACATTTTCTTAGACTGTTAGATATAATTTCCTGCAGTCACCCCTTTACCCAGATTGTACCTGTACCCGATGACCCATTTGGACAGTCCTTGACTCGACTCAAATTTGGCTCAAAGAACATCACAATACAACAAGCCTAACATTATTAAACACATTACTATCTGTTTAACCTTTATCACAAGACTCGTAAACTCTATTTTATCAACTGCTGTGATTATGACACAGAACAAGGAACTGATCAGTTGCCCAATCTAACCCGAGACTAAGATTTTTCTAACCAGCACGCGTGATGTTCCAAGTTATTATCTGCCACTGAATCCAGGTTAATGAAACTAAGATTGAGACTAGTAAGAACATATTATTAAGGAATCAAAACGACTTTAGTTAAACACCTTGTTTCTTAACACAGATAACTCCTTCCGCTCCGTTCCCACCCAATTGAGCTGTGATTTTTGTGATTTTTAAAAATCTATCAATACTGTCAGTGAGTTACACTGAGTTACACTGGTGTAAAGACTCGTTTGTACAATGACATAGATAAACAAGATATTATCGAATAGTAGAAGCTATGGAACCAAATTACAGCTTTCATAAGAACATCACAAATAATTAATTAAGAGATACGGTAATATGAATAACTGCTTCAGAGCAAAAATAACAAACATACGCGGCAAGTACTATGAAAACAGCAATAGAAGAGTAACTAGATGTGTATGTGAAGCAACATCTATGAAGAACGCCAATTTAGTTTGAACTCATTTACCTCGTTATAACAATCCAAATTATCAATAAGGCTTTTCAAAGAATCTTCTGTTAGCGTTTCCCAATTTCCATTATGAAGATCTTTTATTTGAACACTTTGAAGGTAATGAGCCCAAGATCCCTTTTTGGTGTTGGTTTCCATCACTTCCTTTATCATCAGCTTGCGAATGTAATTGTCCTCTTTATCCTCATAGAGTGTAATTACATTTGGATGGCAAATCGAAAATAATGCATCAAAAAATTGCGAATACTCCGGCGCCAAGTTATTCCTTGAACCTGTTAGAACCGACAGATGTTGCACGTTTGTAGCCGGATATGGGAACCTTCTTCTCAGATTATCAATGTCAATATTATTCAATGCCATATCAAACTTGGCCCAAATGCTAATGTCAAAGTTGCTTGGTAACATGAGTACTTCCCTCATCTTTACAAAAAACAAACCATCCATAGGATGATCTATTTCAAAGCTGACTTGGATTTGTACAGGAGGGAGGGCTGGAAATACGAGACTATCCATTATTGTCCTGCCCTCATACTTAAAAGAAGCTAATATTGGAGCGAAAACTTGGACTTCGATAAGTATGGGGCTCAACTTAAACGATAGGGACAATTTCTTTAACGAAAGACATGTGATATCAAAGCTTTCAGAGCTCCAACCTTTTATTTCAAGAGTTAAACTCTGGAGCAAACAAAACTTCAATTTGATCATGTCAAGAAATGCTTCGTCAATAATCACCCCTTGCAATGATAATTCTATTACACTTCCGCCTAACGAATCTTTGGCAAATGAGTGAAAGTATGTTTTTTGTGAAAAAGAATGATAGTTTAAGTAGGAAAGATTTGGGACATCAAAAATTTCCAAGTTAACTATTTTAACCATCAATTTGCAAAGACGCGGATGGTTTTTAAACTTGATGGTCTTCAAACCCTCGCAAAAGAAAAGTTTAACCTCCTCGAGCAAGCTACAAGTAGATAATAAGTTATCAAGTACCTCTTCCCTTATTTTCACATATTCCAAGTCAAGTACTCGTAGAGACATACAGTTGATCGTGTCAATAATTGCTTTGTCAATAAACACCCCCTGCAACCATAACTCTGTCACAGTTGCTAATGAATCTATGGTGAACGAATGAGAGTTTTTTAGAGAATGAGTAGAATATGTGAAACAGGAAAGATTTGGGACATCATGAAGTTCCAAATTACACTCAACTTCAAATACGAATTCAAACATGATAAATTTGCAAAGATACCGAAGGTTTTTAACCTTGACGGTCTTCAAACCCCTGCAACATAAAAGTTTAACCTCCTCGAGCAAGCTACAAGTAGATAATAAGTTATCAAGTACCTCATCCGTTATGTTCACATGTCCTAAGTCAAGTACTCGTAGAGACACACACTTGATCATCATAGGAGGATTAATATTGCTACCAATATAGATTTTATGATTCATATGAGTTTGTATACTTATTTTCCTTATGTTTTCGCTTAAGAATATCTCACCTGGCAATGTATATGGAGCCTCAACGTGCCCATCGAATTTGAAGGAAAGCTCTTTGACACAGGTTCTAGTTGCAGCAGGCTTGATCCAATTATCAGCAACAGAATCGGAAACTTGGTCATTGATGTCGATCAAAAGATCAATGGTTTCAATGGGTATGTTGTCACGCAGATACCTTTGTAGAGTGTGGTCGACCATGATCAATTGATTCGCTCGTTGTTTTTGGCCAACACATGATTTTACTTGTTCGCGAAACCTGAGGGTAGGAATGGTGGACCAAGCGTGTAGCCATGACTTGGACAATATACAGGTGCGGGCGGCTTCTTTTGGATCCAAAATACAGGATTGTATAAGGTGCTTTAACTCCTCTGGAACATCTTCTAACAGTTGTGGTTTGCGGATGATCCCTAATTCCTCCTTCGTGTGATTCGTGTCTGTCTTTTTTTCCCATAACTTTAGTCTTTATAGTAAATAAAACACGATCTAGTCAAATCTTATTTTATACTCCGTAATTAAAAAATAAATAAGTTTTATAGATACTTGCCTAACTAATACTCATAATACGTAGAATTAATATAGAAAAGATTCGTCATAAAGATGGAAACTAGTAAATATCTTAATTAACAACGGATTATCTTTATTCTTTTCTAAGATATCAACATACGAGTATCACATATGCTTGAATTTCTTTAAAGCTTATTAAGAGGCAGCCTTATGGTTGGACTCGTACTCGTAAGGACTATTCCTTATTAACGTCACATTCAACAAAAACAAACTCAGGACTAATCTCCCTAAAACAAGTATGATACAAGACTAGTCCAAGACCTCCCTTTTATTTAATTTTACACCTTTATTTAATTCAACTTATATTACTAAAAAACATTACATTAAATAAAAAAAGGACATTACATTAGAATGGCTAACTCGGTTAGAATTTTCATGTCTAACTCGCTCCACCATTTTGTGTTATTTTTTTCGGTTTTTCAACCACTTTGCCTTTTGTCTTACAGGAGCCTTTGGTTTTGCTTTTTGTGGGTTCTGGATTGGGCACGAGTTCAGGTTGGGTTTTGCTTTTGACAAAAGTTGGCATTGGTTCGGGTTGGGTTTGATAGGATGAGGTGCCGTGTTGAAAACCAGATGTTGTATTTGCAAAAACTGTTTAATCAATGATACATATGATTAGACTTGGATAGATAGTGTTCTTTATTCTCTCTCACCATAACTTCCATATCACACGCTACACCTAAACACATAATCACTACTTTTTTATATTACATTGAAGTCTTAGATAAGCTTAAAATAACTAACATTTAAAATCCACCCTTAAGTAATACGAAGTAGAAAATAACAGAAACATTAACTGAGATGTAGTTATACATAACACTACAGAGCAGCATTGTTACATCAACAGATGAAAATAAACAATAATACAATATGTGACATGACACATTTTCGAATACACATAAGATTATGGTAGCTACTTGGGAATTCACCCATTATTTACTCCCTTCCATGTTCCAAATGTTGAACGTATGTAGATGTTACCTTAGCTTGGCTCCTGAGAAAGTTGACGAACAAGCGAAGCAAGATCAGTAAAAAGTATTGCCTCCTAGAAAAATCCATAAAAAGGTAATCTTTTTATACAAATTTCCTATTAAGGAGAACCTATTTAGTTTTCGTCTATTTAAAGGATTCAATTTCTAAAAATTTCGCAATAAAGAGAATGTCGTTAGTTTTTAACACTAACCTCCGTTAAGTGACACCATATCACTGCCACATCAGGCCTTTCCTTTAGCCTTATATCTATTTCCCAAAATAAATCAATGACACATGGCATATTTGTGATACAAATATTTTTTAATTAATGATGATATATGTTTATACCCTTATTATGTTCTATATCGTAATCACAAGGCCTATCAATATACTCTACTGATTATGATTATAGCTTTAATCATCATCACATCAACATAAATATTTATTAACTATACATCTGTATATACTTCAAATCCCTAATTATAGATTTATACCATTAACAATAAGGCTGCCCCTTTTTCTCTCCTTCTCTAAAACCGAAAACTCCCCTTCTTGTTCTTCAAATCTGGGTAAGAATATTATACGGGTTTAACCATAAACCGTTTATTATGTATTTATATACACACATACTACAAAAATCGGGCTAAACAAACATATAGATGCACGAGAATCTCTAATACCGAAATATATATATGTATATATATTATATACACGCTAGGCACAAAAATTAATCAGTTAGATCGATCATATCTGAGCGAGATTCATGAAGTAATCGGGTTAAAGATCTAGGATTTTGTTGGTCCTTGGTCAAATTTGGTGTATTTTGGATGGATTGAATTTTTTGTATTATATATGGGAATCATACATTTTTTTTGTACGAGGTTATATTTTGTGTACAACTAGAAATCTGATCCCGCGCTTCGCTGCGGTTTTAACGTGTTTAGTTTTGACCTTGGAAGGATCCACCTGGGTTCGAGTCTCACTTCTCACATTTGTGGGCGTTGATTAATAAAGGATTTTCGAGAGTCCTGTTTTCTTGCTTCTAGGCATACGTGTAATTTAAGAATAAGAGTAAATAAAGAAATTGAAAAGTCTCCACCTGCTATGATTTGTCTCCTCCACCTTGTTATGTCTTGTAAATTGTACCCACCGTTTTTTTTTTTTTGAAAGGTAACTTTTATTCACTAACACCCCCAAAATGGCGGGTGAAAACACAACGTACAAGAGAATTTACAGTATGTCAAAATTACACCAACTTTCCCAAGAAATGTTGCTCTTTTTCTCTCTACTAGAATACCATAGAAACCCCAATGCTTTAACGTTTTGCACGATCTTCTCTTTGTTGATCTTAGCTTTGAAGAACCTCCTTTCGTTCCTAGCTTTCCAGATAGCCCAACACGTAATTGTGACAACCCCTTTAAATACATCTTTCTTCCTATCCGATAAGGCAACATACTCATGAATAGAAATGAGATCCTGTGCATTGTAAAAATAGAACCTGCTCACTTTAACCCAATCAATGATATCTCCCCACACAAGTGTGGTCAATTCACAACAACAGAGAAGATGCTCTAAAGATTCCTCCCTGTCAAGACAAAAAACACAACTCGAATCCCGGAAAGCACATTTTCTAAAACGTAAAGCCTCCATAGTTGGGAGTCTATCTAAGTACCCACCGTTTTCTAATGAATGGTTTTGGAGTTTTCTTTTTACTTTATGTTGCCTGTCATAGTTTCATTCATACTATCATCTATATTTTCTTCTTAAAAGAAAGGAAGAAAACCCCTTTGTTCTTAATTAGATCTATCCATCTAATATTCTTCACCAATATTATTTCCTCCTTAAAACATAACTATCATTGTCTTGGTGCAAACACCAATCTGTACTGATGACGGTAAGACATCGGTGGCAGCCGGTGACGATGGAGGTTGATGAGAACTGAGACCAGCCTTCTTTGTTATCATTGATTTTGTATGGATATGATATGACGGCGACGATTCCACCTCTCCAAAACTCAACACGATGTGTCTTATTTGTTATAAGTTTTGCCGCAAGAATCTGATATAAGGAAATGTAAAATGTTCTTGTATCCTTTTTATCTTCGGGGTACAAATTTTTTTCTTTCAATGAGGCTATCAAGAAAAAAAACCAGTGGCGGTGGTGGCGGTTAAGAAACGACACCAGATGTTAGCTACGATGGTGGTGGTCGGAGTTGACCCTGTCGTTGCCACACCACCACCACATTCTTCTTCATCTTTAATTTCTGAGATTTTATTAGTTTGAGTCGTTATCGTTGATAATTATATTATATTCATAAATCTTGTTTATTGATTGAATAAATCTTATTTGTTGCTTGTTTGAAGACGATGACTGTGAAGTGACGGCTGAAAGACGGTGGCCGGACGGAGGTTACGATGACGGAGATGGCGACGACAAAGTCTTCTTGTGAACTTACCATACCAAAACACCCTAAATATTACTTGTTGATTCTTTGAAGATGTGAACCGCCGAAGCTGAGGATGACGTAACAGAGTTAATTACACAAACAGTATGCATAAAGGCTTGTATTTGTTGCTTAACAAAGTGTACAGTGACATATTATGAAGAGAATCAAGTTTGGTGTTCAAAATGAAAGAAGTGAAAATTTGATGGTGAAAGTGAAAAAGTTAGAAAGTTCACTGTACCTTAGCTACAGTGCTTAGGTTCTTAGCTGCAGTGAACTCTCTCACAAGTTTGACTTTTGTGAATTGTTATATATATTAACAAGAATTTTAACCCCGGGCGTTGCCGGGATCGCCGTCGCATCATACAAACATACATATAGCATTACCCAAAAGTTTGGACACTTAAAGTTTACTATAAAGGGTAGAAAGCTAAAATATTGGGCTGTCGAAGTTGAAAAAACCAAGATTTCGATAGCAAAAGTTAAAAACTTTATAATAAGTGATATAAAGTAAAAAATAAATATTTAATGATTAAAGTTAAAACCCAAAAATTAATTGATAAAAATTTAAAACTTTTGTAAAAGTAAATTATATTTACAACTTTGTAAAAGTAAAGTACATTTAAGTTTCTATAAAAATTTTGGACTAAAGTCAAAAAACCAAAAAGTTAAGTGGTAAAAATACGAAACTCTAAAAGTATACTATCGTAAAAAAAAATCAGAAAAAGACAAAATAGCTGACGTCAGCATGATGACGTCAGCAAGTTATTGTAGACACGCGCCGGTACTGTAGCTTCGCGCCAGGTGTTTTGTTATATATATATATTAATTTGTGGTATTTTAGTTTTCCTAGTTTGATTTTTTGATTATGAATTTGATGAGGGATCCTGTTCACCAGAAAACTAACTTTTTTTTCAAAATGATGAAGATGATGAAATATCACCAATAGTCCCTATGTCATTGATTTACTTTGGTGAAGAAGATATGAGGCTAAAAGATCAGATGTCCACGTGGGCTTTTTTAATGACGTGGCATGCCAACATGTCATTTAACGAGTGACTAATGATGAAAACTAACGGTATTATCTTTATTGAGAAATTTTTAAAAATGAAATCCTTTAAATAGACGAAAACTAAATAGGTTCCCCTTAATAGGAAATTTGTGTAAAAAGATTATCTTTTTATGTATTTTTCCCTTTCTAAAATGAATGAACTTACTGATTTTTTAGTTTGTTGGGTGCGAGATATGTTGTAAGAACCGCGACTGTAATGATAAGAAAAGCAATCTGCGTGACAATTATGGTAAGATATTGTGCAATAATACTTTTGATACAATAGCAATTGTTACTGTCTAAATATAATAACATTTATTGGGATTAAGATCCTCTGAAGTTGATCCAACTTCATAGGTGAAGTTGGATCAACTTTAACCATTGGATTAAATCCAATGGTCAAGATTTAAACATCAAAATTAGATCTTGACCATTGGATTTAATCCAATGGTTAAAGTTGATCCAACTTCACCTATGAAGTTGGATCAACTTCAGAGGATTCTAATCCCCTATAAACAAGATACGAATTTCTCCATGTTTATAAACCCAAAAAAATTACAACGTATAATCAAAATAGGTCTGGTCATGGGCTTGGTCAGGCTCTTTTTGAAAAATGAATAATTCTCTATCAGAATAGACAATCTAATTAGAGAGAAAAACCCAAAACCAAAATTAGTTATTGTTCGTCATCAAATATATATTAAATTAATTCGATAGATTCAAGTTCCACAACTTGAATTTTAATTTGTTTCAACCTCAAGACATGTGGGCTATGTACTATCTAATGAAATCATTTGTATATAATCTTAAAAATCATTTCTTGGATATATATAATTTTTACGGATGTCAGAAAAGGGCCGATGGGATCCATCGTAGTCAGATCCAATGGCGGCTGAACGACAAAAAGAGAATATTCTTGTATTACTGATTCTAGTGGTGAGCATATGACAATATTGTATGGCTGGTAGTGTTGCTCGATCGTGATATACAGTAAAATTATCTTTTCGGCCTTATCCCTGATTCCCTGGAGGTTTGATCCCTCATGAGTCGGCTGGTAGTACTGTTAATCACGAGTTTAACAGCGGTTGTAAAATCCTTTCAGAATCAAGTAATCATATACGAAGTCGCAATTCAACACATATATATATGGCATACTATATATACATACAAACTAACTTGACATAAGAAAATTGTACGTCGTTATAAAATCATTGAGTACCCTTTCACCCAAGTAAAACATATAACTCTATGATACTCAAATGTCAAGCTCGGCGTCTAATTCGTCTATTGGGTACAAATGTCACGTCTGTGATCGATATACATATCGTAAGTATATAAATATGTAGGTAAAAAAATATGTTTAAATGAAGTAAACTATTATGGAGGCTTTTAATGACTATGTATCATTTGAAAATGAAAGAAAGCGTACTATTAACATATACTGTATGTATTTAGATTGGTATTCAATTTCAAAAGCAGACGATCGGGGACTCATTATCTGGGTTCATGTGGAGGAAGATAAACACCTGCTTGCATCAAACTCTGGTGTTTAGTAAAATGTGTTGTGGAATAGTAGTTTAGTAAACCGGAATATGGTCCAAAAGGGGGTGTAACTTCGTTGGGCTAGAGTTTGCTGTCATGGGTTAAAATCTATGTTGTAATCATGTAGTGATAGATGTAATAACCCGCCGCAACGTGCGGGTTACCTTCTAGCATCGAATAGTAGAAGCTATGCAACCAAATTACAGCTTTCATAAGAACATCATGAATAATTAATTAAGAGATACGGTAATAATGAATAAACTGTTTCAGAACAAAAATAACAAACATACGCGGCAAGTACTATGAAAACAGCGTAGAAGAGTAGATCTAATACAGTAATAATCCAACTAACTGTGTATGTGAAGAAGCAAGATCTATGAAGAACGCCAATTTAGTTTGAACTTTACCTCGTAACAAGCCAAATTATCAATAAGGCTTTTCAAACAATCTTCTGTTAGCGTTTCCCAATTTCCATTTTGATGATCTTTTATTTCAACACCTTGAAGGTAATCAGCCCAATTGGATCCCTCTTTAATGTTGGTTTCCATCACTTCCTTTATCATCAGCTTGCAAATATTGTAATTGTCCTCTTTATACCCATAGAGTGTAATTACATTTGGATGGCAAATCGAAAATAATGCATCAAAAAATTGTGAATACTCCTGCAAGGTATTCCTTGAACCTCTTTGAAACGATAGATGTTGCAAGTTTGTAGCCGGAAATGGGAACCTTCTTCTGAGGTCATCAACGTCAATATTATTCAATGCCACATCAAACTTGGCCCAAATGTAAATGTCAAAGTTGCTTGGTAACATGAGTAGTTCCCTCATCTTGACAAAAAACAAACCATCTATAGGATGTTCCATTTCGAGTCTGACTTGGATTTGCTCACGAGGGATGGCTGGAAATACAAGACTAGGCATCGTTGTCCTACCATCATACTTGAAAGAAGCTAATATTGGAGCGAAAACTTGGACTTTGATAAGTACGGGGCTCAACTTAAACGATAGGGACAATTTCTTTAACGAAAGACATGTGATATCAAAGCTTTCAGAGCTCCAACCTTTTATTTCAAGAGTTAAACTCTGGAGCAAACAAAACTTCAATTTGATCATGTCAAGAAATGCTTCGTCAATAATCACCCCTTGCAATGATAATTCTATTACACTTCCGCCTAACGAATCTTTGGCAAATGAGTGAAAGTATGTTTTTTGTGAAAAAGAATGATAGTTTAAGTAGGAAAGATTTGGGACATCAAAAATTTCCAAGTTAACTATTTTAACCATCAATTTGCAAAGACGCGGATGGTTTTTAAACTTGATGGTCTTCAAACCCTCGCAAAAGAAAAGTTTAACCTCCTCGAGCAAGCTACAAGTAGATAATAAGTTATCAAGTACCTCTTCCCTTATTTTCACATATTCCAAGTCAAGTACTCGTAGAGACATACAGTTGATCGTGTCAATAATTGCTTTGTCAATAAACACCCCCTGCAACCATAACTCTGTCACAGTTGCTAATGAATCTATGGTGAACGAATGAGAGTTTTTTAGAGAATGAGTAGAATATGTGAAACAGGAAAGATTTGGGACATCATGAAGTTCCAAATTACACTCAACTTCAAATACGAATTCAAACATGATAAATTTGCAAAGATACCGAAGGTTTTTAACCTTGACGGTCTTCAAACCCCTGCAACATAAAAGTTTAACCTCCTCGAGCAAGCTACAAGTAGATAATAAGTTATCAAGTACCTCATCCGTTATGTTCACATGTCCTAAGTCAAGTACTCGTAGAGACACACACTTGATCATCATAGGAGGATTAATATTGCTACCAATATAGATTTTATGATTCATATGAGTTTGTATACTTATTTTCCTTATGTTTTCGCTTAAGAATATCTCACCTGGCAATGTATATGGAGCCTCAACGTGCCCATCGAATTTGAAGGAAAGCTCTTTGACACAGGTTCTAGTTGCAGCAGGCTTGATCCAATTATCAGCAACAGAATCGGAAACTTGGTCATTGATGTCGATCAAAAGATCAATGGTTTCAATGGGTATGTTGTCACGCAGATACCTTTGTAGAGTGTGGTCGACCATGATCAATTGATTCGCTCGTTGTTTTTGGCCAACACATGATTTTACTTGTTCGCGAAACCTGAGGGTAGGAATGGTGGACCAAGCGTGTAGCCATGACTTGGACAATATACAGGTGCGGGCGGCTTCTTTTGGATCCAAAATACAGGAGTGTATAAGGTGCTTTAACTCCTCTGGAATATCTTCTAATAATTTTGGTTTGCGGATAATAATCCCTAATTCTTCCATCGTGTCTGTCATCACTTCAATTCCTGTTTTTCCCCCCCATAACTTTAGTCTTTATAGAAAAAATAAACACGATCTAGTCAAATCTTATTCTATAATTAATTAATAAATAAATTTTATAGATACTTGCCTAACTAATACTCATAATACGTAGAATTAATACTCGTATAAAAAAGATTCGTCATTTATTTCTCTTAAGATGGAAAGCCGTGAATATCTTAATTAACAATAGATTATCATTATTCTTTTCTAAAGATATCAACATGCGAGTATCACGTATGGAGTATGCTTGAATCTCTCTAAAGCTTATTAAGAGGCAGCCTTGTGGTCGGACTCGTACATAACGACTAGTCCTTATCAACGTCACATCAGACAAAAAACAAACTCAGGACTAATCTCCCTATAACAAGTCTAATACAAGACTAGTCCAAAACCCACCTTTTATTTGCTTTTACATTTTTCTTTAATTCAACTTTATATTACTAAAAATTTAATAAAAACACACTTAATTAACTAAAAAACATAAATTTTCAAAAAAAAAAAAAAAAAAAAAAAAAAAAAAAAAAAAAAAAAAAAAAAAAAAAAAAAAAAAAAAAAAAAAAAAAAAAAAAAAAAAAAAAAAAAAAAAAAAAAAAAAAAAAAAAAAAAAAAAAAAAAAAAAAAAAAAAAAAAAAAAAAAAAAAAAAAAAAAAAAAAAAAAAAAAAAAAAAAAAAAAAAAAAAAAAAAAAAAAAAAAAAAAAAAAAAAAAAAAAAAAAAAAAAAAAAAAAAAAAAAAAAAAAAAAAAAAAAAAAAAAAAAAAAAAAAAAAAAAAAAAAAAAAAAAAAAAAAAAAAAAAAAAAAAAAAAAAAAAAAAAAAAAAAAAAAAAAAAAAAAAAAAAAAAAAAAAAAAAAAAAAAAAAAAAAAAAAAAAAAAAAAAAAAAAAAAAAAAAAAAAAAAAAAAAAAAAACTTTATATTACTAAAAATTTAATAAAAACACACTCAATTAACTAAAAAACATTAAATTAAATAAGAGTAGACATTCCATTTAAAATTCTAACTCGGTTAGAATTTCCATGTCTAACTCGCTCCAACATTTTGTATTATCTTTTTTTGGTTTTTCAACCGCTTTGCCTTTTGTCTTGCGGGAGCCTTTGGCTTTGCTTTATTTGGGTTCTGGATTGGACACGGGTTCGGGTTGGGTAGATAAGTATATCATTGTATCTAAAAAGTATAAATTTAGTCGAAACTTGCATAGTTATGTTTTTATAAAATCAATAAGCAGAAATGGAATAAAAAGTAACACTGCATATATATATAATCAAATGTGCAAGATAAAATAACATCAAAAAACATTTACACAATAAGCAAAGATATACAAGACACTAACAACTAATCGTAAAATTGGATCGTAAACAAAATTAATAAAACTTTCAAATACCCCAAACTTTCTTTTTGTCTCACAAAGCCATGGTACGAAACCTATTATCTATTTGCCTCATCATATATATTGGAAAATTAGTGAATTGCAATATAATATGTTGTTTGTGTATATATAATTGTAGACATTTCAATGGTTCTGTTTAATTGGTAATTAACTTTTTTTGTTTTTTTTTTGGAACGACATATTTTTTAATTATTATATAATGCCTTTGATACATTAAAATTATATCAAACAGTTAATATATAGAACACCCATATCATTTAGATAAGAAAATTAATTTGCATTCAAAAATAATAATAATCTAAGTATAAAGTTGGGTTTGCTTATTATTAAATGAAAAACATGTGGCTAAATAAAACTTGTTTATGATGTCAGGAATTGTTTAATTAACCAATATATTAGAACTCTAACGACCGTCAGCTCCAGGTATCGTCCGAGTGCAAAATTGTAAACGATGGGTATCATTGACGTAATTTCGATCTTTCAAGTGTGAAACCAGTAACTTCGACCAAACCACGGGTATCATTTTCGTAATTTACTCTTGAAAAATGGACGACCTCCTTTAATAAGTGTAGAAAGAGGCCGAAGTCTTTTGACGTTTTGAGTAAACATTTCGTAAGACAACTAACCATTAGACGATTTAGGATGAGATTAAATGTTCCAACGTCAAAATTCTTATTTCATAATTAAAGAATTTTCCTTTTATTGATTATTTTAAGCGTTTGAACTTACATATGAGGAACGAACTGATTTAGTACTTACGAGGTGTTTGGTAGGAGGGAATGGAAAGACGAGAAATGGAATGAGAATCACTTCTTTTGTTTGGTGTGACAAGAGAATGAAAATGAGAAAGAAGAAGGTGGAATGTTTCCTTTCTCTTTTTTCTCTACAAATTGGAGAGAATGGTGAGAATTGAAATATTTTCATTTTTTATTTTTAAGTTTTGATTAGTTTTATTTAGTAATCTTAATTTTTTTATTAAATGATAAAGTAATTAACTTGTAAAAAAAATATTATTAATTTTTATTTTTATATATATATATTTTTTGTAATTCTCTTATTTTCATTCTCTGTTTATATCAAACAACAGTATTTTTTTTCTTCAAAATAATCATTCTTTTTCCCATTATTTTCATTCTATATTACATTTTCATTCTCAATTATTTCCTCTAACCAAACACCCAATTATTGTCACAAAAGGGCCGAACGGAGTCAGCTCCAATGGAATGACAAAAAGAAACTAATTTAACAAAAATCCAATGGAGCGTTAAGGTAGCTATAACTACTCGTAATACGGATTCTAATGGTGAACATATGAAATCGTTACTCATAAGAAAAGGAAGTGGAAAATATCGTTTTTTTGTGAGACAATGGTTTCACATAGAAGGGTTTTATAATGAAGAAGTTGTTGGTTTCGGTCTTATCCCTGGAGGTTTGTTCAAGTGATAAAATCCCTCATGAGTCGGCTGGTAGTGTTAATGACGAGGTTAATCGCGATTGTTAAATCCTTTCAGAATCTGACGACATCTTTTCTATTAATCGGTTGGTTATCCAGAAGTTATTTCAGGCAAACGTAGCTAGATCAAGTCCCCCTTCGAGACACCATCATTTCCAAATTATAGTCAGTGAATTTTTGAATCCCCCTACATTAATCACATTCCCACTAATATGTCAAAGGCAAGTTTATATAAAATATATAATTGTGTGCCTTATACAAGTTACCTTTTACCTAGTTGTATATTTTCAGTATATTAGACCACAACCCACTAGATTATCTATCGTGTACTAGAACATAGCCCGACTATACAAGCGAGCCATGTAAGCACATAATCGAATCATAGCCAAGCAAAGAATAAATCACCACACATAAATACAAGTATTTCACGGTTAAACATCTCAAATGTTTAATCAAAATTCATTTCAACCAAAAATAAAATCAAAATTAATTATATAGCTGACCGAATTAAATAAGTTAAAATAACTGAAATAAGGACCGAAATTTGATATTGAAAACCTCGACAGTAATATTTAATTCACAAATATTGGAGACTTGGGTCGAAATTTTAGATAGTGGGTCAATATATTATTAAGGTAGTGGGCCAGATTTTAAGATGAAGCCAATCAATTAATATTCTCTTTGGGCTTTATATTGGGCCGAAATAACAATTAAGCAATCAAAACTCCCAGGTCCACTGTTTGGATTGAAAAACATTGACGGCCAACTGAAGGTAGGCAAAAGTCGGAGTTTCTCCAAACTGGGGTACGACCCGACCCGGTTCGGGTAAAAGGCAACAAAACAAAACCGAGTTCGACCATAAGTTGACCCGGTTTGGAACCGGTTATTCTAATCAAGATACCTAGCTTATCCACCCAAACCTATTACGCGTTGGGTAGAAGCGGTTTGGGTTGAAAAAATATTTGATGTAATTGCTTATAATTATAACACTTGGTTGAAATATTCGATGTACTAGATTTTTGACCCGTATACACAAAAATTCAACTATAAAACCATTATAAAATTAAAATTTCATGATACACTTAATATGGATTATATGAGTCTTTTTATATGTTAAATTGTTCTATATTTAAAAGATTATGTGGTGGTGTGGAGGCAGAGCAGTTAAGTACATTATGTGATCATATTAAGCACATCACGATTATTAATACCCCGGATAAATGGAAATGGAACATTGGCAACATGGATTTCTTTTCTGTTAATGGTCTGCGTAAACACTTGGACCACCTGTATCTCCCAAACCATTATATCGGTACATGCTGGAATAAGATTGCTCCACGAAGGGTTAACATTCATGTTTGGCGTTTGGTTAAGGATCGGTTACCTACTCGTGTTAACCTGTGGTTTCGCGGGGTTAACAACATTGCCATCACTTGTCCCTTGTGCTTCAATGGTATTGAGAATACTTATCACACATTCTTAGCATGTAATATTGCTAAAAAGGTTTGGACCTCCATCTCTAAATGGCTCGACTTTGAGCTGCCTTTTCATCTTCCTCCAGACGAGTTCTTGGATACAATCGCCAACTTCCAAATGAATTCAAATAAGAAGGCCCTCATTAATACTATTATTTTTGCTACTTGGTGGGACATATGGAGGTTGAGAAACGAGACCGTCTTCCAACACCATAGAAAGAGGGCGAATATTTTGGTGGATTCAATTATCAATAACTCTTTCTTATGGTACAAACATAGACAAATGAAGAAAATGTTAAGCTGGGAAGAGTGGTTTAAAAATCCACTATTGGCATTCTAATATCGTTTAGATGCTTTCATTTTGTTTCGTTTGTAAGATTTTAGATTGTGTTTCTTTTATTGTATACCTAGAATTCTTGTACTTCTAATATCTAGCATCTTGTTAGATAGTTCCGTATTAATAATATTATTCTCTGCTGTTCAAAAAAATAATAAAATGCTTCAGTATGTAAAAACATAGAATTTGTTTACATTAAAAGGCTTGTGTATACATATTTAGGTTGTAAACATTGTTATATCATTATTTATTTAACATACTTACTAGATTTTAATATCGTATATACGTATCCATTGAAAATGTTAGTAAACATATCGTTTTAATATTTTATGAAAGATAAAAAGTTATAAATAATATGTTGGAAATTTTTTAATTAATTAAGTTGTGGAAATTAATAAAAGGTTTCCCAAGTTGTTGGATAATACTTATAAATTAAGTATTTAGTTAGATTTTTTTGGACTTATAAATGTAAATTATTAATTGAAATTAGATAGTGTAAATTTGTGAAACGTTTTCTATAATCTTTATATTTATATATAAGTTAAAATTGAGTGCAAAAGTCAATTTGAAAAAATCGATAACTATGATTGGTCAATAAGTTCTTAAAACAACTATCTTTTAGTATATTAAAAGCATTTATAATAATATTTAAGGAGTCGGCAAAAAAAAAACATCGTAATTGCTAATAAGTCGATAAAAATCACAAAAATTCAATTTCTTTACTACGTAATTGCGATTAGTTCAATATTTGGGCCAAATAATTGCTTATAAATTAACGCTTAGGATCCAATATTCGACGTATTTGCTGATAGTTAATGAGTCGGCAAAAAATATCATTGTAATTTCTAATAAGTCACTTAAAAATGGATAAAAATCACTTTTTAACAATGTAATTGCGATTAGTTCAATAATTGCACAAATCTTGTTTGGTCCAAACATTGGACTAACATGTACAATCCAAATTAGTATATGTAAATGTATACATATGTATAACACGATGACAATAGAATGAGTACTTTTATTCGAAATAAGTATGTGAATGTGTATACTTATATATGAATAAGTAGTATATTGAATCTAGGTAATTTTATTTAATTATCTAAATCAAATGTTATTAGAATGCTATTTTTGTTCTTTCTTTGTAGTATATAAAGACTTTCGAAGCCAAAGCAAAGACATTCATTTAGCAAAAGTTTACGTTACTCATTAATATAGATATAGAGATTGAGCTTTAAAGGTTTTTAAAATAAAAACCTTTTGTGATTTGGAAAAGCCATATTTCTTGCCCAGCCGCGAGCTCTAGCGCCATCCCCAGCCCCAAACTCACGCTTCAGTCATTTTTGCCAAATATACTCATAGCGTATTTCCGAAAAGAAGAAAGAAGAACAAGTGCAGAAGGATTTGTTTGGAGGTTGAAGGTTAGTATATATGAAGATGGTTGAAATGACAAATATACCCATTGCGAACAATTCATGTTTGTTAGGTTACTGATCGGTTACCCGAAACGACAAAAATGATGATTATAACCTTTAAACAACCCCAAATAGTTTAAACATACGGTGAGCTAACTGATGACTTTATGGTGGCACCAATTATAAACACAAAAGGTTATTAGAGGCTCCCCAATGGTGACCACTCATCCCCCTAGGACTAGTCCCTGTCAGCGCCACATCAGCAAAAAAAGCTCCAAGGACTAATCCCCCCAAAATGCACCCAATGGACTCATCCCTCAAAGACTAGTCTTGGACCCACCAATTATTTAATTTTACCCATTTATCTAAACTATAAATAAACTTTACACTTTTAACCCTCTAAACTATAAATAAAATACATTTTAAGCCCATTAACACAAACTATTAATAAAACACCCAACTTCATTAAAATTAAAAATACAATACATTTCGAACATAAAAATAAAAAAAACAAAGTACAATAAAATAAAGCACACAACCTAAAAATGGAAGAAAAAAAAACCAAAAAAAAAACACAACGACATTTTTATTTTTTTAAACTAAACCTAAACTAATTGGGACCGAATAGGAAGTCTTTGTACTCCGCCATGAGTTTCTTCTTGGCTTCCTTGATGTACCTCTTTTCCTCGTCATCACACTCTGTTTGGCCCATGAACGAAAGAGCCGAATACATGGTGCGCTTCCTTTCTTCCTCACGAATGGCAGCCAAAGATTGTTTGCAGCAGGTTTTTTTGGTTGTTTGCTTTTCTTGGTGCGTTTGGCCATGCTTTTGACCCGGCCCTTCTTTCGTTGTGTTTCAGGAATGGATTGGGGGGTGGGAACAGATTCGGGTGTGGGAGCGGAGTGTTGATCAGGTTGTTGAAAACATGCTGCTGATGATGACCCCCCATGGTAGAAACTAGGGGGTTGTGTAGCGGCAAGTGAAGCATAATAAGCTGCCATGAATTGAGGATAACGGGGGTCATTTGGTTGTGGGATGAACGGTATTTGTGATGGGTTGTTAGTATACGATTGATTAAATTCGTTCACGGCGTTGTTCCAGAAGTCGTCGGCTTTTTGGTTGTTGAAGTTCGACATGATTTGTGCTTAAAATGGATTTGTATGTGTTAATATATCTGAATAATGAAAGTGTGGTGTGTTCTAGTGCTTATGAAGTTGTATATATAGGCTTTTTCAAAAACTAGCCGTTAAAGGACTAAAAGTGTAAACTTTTTGTACTGCAGGTGGTCAAACAGGCCGTTAGAGGGACCTGTTTTGCCAACTTTTGAAACTTCAAATGTTTTGTCTTTTTCCTTGTAAACTAGCCGTTGCATTTAAAAAAAAAAAAAAACATAAACATTCGTCCCTGCAGGAACGAACCACCCGGACGAGCGACCCGAACGAACCAGGGACGAGTCCCACCCAACGGTGTGGACTCGTCCCTGTGAGTCGAACGAGCATAAGGACGAACCATTGGGGAGCCTCTTAGATGACTCGAAATGACACTAATTTGACACGAAAGGTCTATTAATCACACAATTGGGTCATGGCCAAAAATGAGACAATAAAAACTTTCAAGATAATCAACAATACGTGAGGAATAACAATCATTACCTAGAGAGATGAGGATCCTTTTCAACCTTACCAATAAAGTTGGAGAAATCTTGATTCTTAGATTAAAAGCAAGGATCAAGATTCAAAAATCATCCTTGAATATTGATTCTTGCTTTTAATTCAATGGTCAAGATCCTTGAGGATAAATTTAAAGGATCTCAATCCTACCAATATGGATATCAATGGCACCAAATAGAAGCAACCCCACCTCTCCGTGTTTTTCAAATCAACATAAAAATCAATTAAAATGCAAAATGAATTGAAGGAACTTCTTGGTGGCTATGAAACGAGTCTAGAAACTGAAAATGGAAGATTAGAAACCTTAATCATCCTTTAATCACATGATTATGGTTTTTTAATTAGTCCACCTAAAGCCCCCTGGAGAATCCATAATGCCACATTAGCCTCTCATCCCTCTAACGACATAATAAATGACTTTTAACTACATTTAAGAACCAAACACACTAAAAGAGAACACATAAACGGATTTAACCATATAATTCACATCAATCTACTTAATTGACATACACATAATCCACATTCCAAATATAATTATCCATATATTAGTTAGCTACATTAAATCACGTATAACGACTTAATAAGAAATTAAAAACTGACTAATTACAAAGTCAACATGAGAAAAGATTTAAGATGTTACATTACCGAATTATGAATTTGTCTCATGTAGTTTACATGTGGTGTACAAAATATGTTATACAAGTTAGTGAAATTTTATTTTTAATTTTATGTAATTTTAATTATCAATTTTTGTGTTAAAAATAAAAATATATAAGATAATTAAGTTGCAGAAATTAAAAATTCTAAAATAAATACTAGTGTTTATTACTATTATAGATTATAAGTATAAATAAATGGGTTTTGTTAATGACAACCCTTAGGGCTGTCAGTAAAAATTAATTGGGTGCATAAAATTTGTATCTTGCTGTTAGAAAATTCAGGGAGCGGTTTTTATTATATAATGTACAAGTTTTTAAACATGTAATAAGTTGCTAGTGACTGTAATTATCATTTTCCTAAATATTATTTTTGACAAAATTTTCGTTAAATGAACACAATATTATTGTAACAAAATATGGTATTTTCTGCTAGTTAAATAAATCTAAACGTAAAAGGAAAGCTTGTATAGAAATATTTATTTAAGGCAGTAGGTAACCCCACCCAATAATGTGGCCCCATGACCATCCTCCACGTCGCATACACAAATTCATCCATCCACTCCCCAACCTAGTCAGTGGCACATTTCGTAATTAAACCCTATTCCCAACCCCATTTCCATGCTCAATATTTCCACTTTCCCCATTTTACCAATTAGATATCCCTCACTTACACCTGGCAAAACCGTAATAAACTTAAGAGTTAATTACAAAAATCGTCCTTGTCGTGGTACCCAGCTTGCAGGTTTCATCCCTAAGTCTAATAAATTACAGTTTTAGTCCAAAAAACTTTGCTCCGTCAACACTTTTGGTCCAAATTTCCTAACGTCGTTTAATAACCAATCATGTGACCTGCACATGATGGATAATTTAGTCATTTCATCAATACAAGGACCAAAAGTGAAACTAACTCTAACACCAGACCAGAAGTTATCATCATCATCTAATACCATTCATTTTTTTCCCCTGATCATCATCATCATCATCTAATCCATTTGATTTCCAAATAAACTTAAAAACCTTATTTTAAACAATAAATCTTAAAAACCACATATATTTCTCAATCAGATGTATTCTCCTCATATCACACATCAATAAAAACATCTTTGAACAATTAATAAAGAACTCATAAAAAAATGCTATATATACACACAGATTACATATATAACACAAACATCCATCGTGCCTTTTTCAAAATATCATTTCATGAAAAACCCAACCTTCAATCCCATTTCAAAATATTTTTCTCCCTTATGTCATCGGCCACTTTTATGGCCATCCGGTCTCTTGTGTGTATGCAGTCCGGAAAAGAGTGGTGGTTGTTTGATGATGGTGTAGCTCGAAGAATGTTAGTATTTTTGTCGAAACCCCCACCTCTGGCAACAGATCTACAACCCCAAAACAATCCATCTTGGATATGAAGACATACGGTCTATTTTTTGGAGATTAATCCAACTTGCTATAACAAGATCTGGGTAAAAAAGAAAGAGATGGAAACGGGTTAATTCAAAAGCATGTTCTAGCAAGAGATGTAAGTTCAAAAACGGGTAATCTTGGATATAAACATCGTTCCGATTAACGCAATTGCTTCCGAAGACGCTGCTGCTGCTGCTCCTAACGGCTCTTCACTATCACCTGAATATACTGATGACGGTAGCTACTTCAGTTATATTATTTATATACATATATAAGAAAAGGATAAATTATATATATGTGTATGTATATCAACGTTATCTTAGTTGTTGACGTACATGTTTTTGAATTGAAAATATGAGTAGTTGTTACAACAATAAAGTATAGAAATTGTGTGTGGTTAATGGGGAATGTAATGTAAGTCTGCTCGAATTTGTATACAATAAAGTATAGATTTGTGTAGAGGTGGTTATTCGGGGATTAATCCATCTTGGATCTGGATATACAAGATTTGTGTGTATGTGTATATATGTTGGGTCAGGATTTATTCAACTTCCAATTCAAGTTTTTTTTGTTGTAGCAAGAATATTGGGGGATTACTCCATCTTGGATCTGGATATACAAGAGTTGTTTTCTTTGTTCTTTTTTTTTTTTTTAAAAAGGTATGAATATTAATTTAAGATTTGTGTTGATCTTGTTAAAATTTGGAAATAAACAATGCTAATAGATCTGAGACGTGAAATGACGAAAATACCCATCACGTGTTTGGCACGTGATGGGTTTTTAAACGGCGTTAAGAACCTTGGACCAAAAGTGTTGACGGAGCAAAGTTTTTTGGACTAAAACTGTAATTTATTAGACTTAGGGATGAAACCTGCAAGCTGGGTACCACGACAAGGACGATTTCTGTAATTAACTCTAAACTTAATAAAACAAGGGTAAATAGATAAAATCCCAATTCAAACCTCAAATATCTATTTTTATTTTATGCCCCTAAAAAAAAGCACAAACGGTTCCGCTTCTTCGCTTCTATAAAACCCCACACCCTCCCCACACCCATAACTTCCTCCATCATTTCCATACAACATTTTCTCTCTCTTAGGGTTTCCAATTTCAATTTTAATCTAGAAAAAAATCTAATCTCAACAACAAATGGCGACTGACGGAACCAACGGCGCGGCGGTCACTACCGGCGACAACAACGGCGCTGCTGAGAAGACGGTGACGTTCACGGCCGTGAAGCCACAGGTATTTGTTGAAGCGTCCAAGGCAAACGACGCCGTTTCGTTCTACAAAGCTGCGTTTGGTGCTGAGGAGGTGAATCGTGTTAGTAATCCGAAGCGAAAGGCTGACCAGGAGCTTCCGGTTCTCGTATCTGCTGAAATTAAACTCGCTGGCTCTTCTTTCATCGTTTCTGATCTCTCTGAAGATTCATCAGCTCTGTAAGTCATTTTTATCATTATTTTTCATTAATATTCCGTACATTATGTGAGATCTGTGTATTTTGATGATTATTTTTTATTTATACACTTGTTTTATGCTGATCTGTTCGTGTATCTTATATCTATCTCATTATAATGTAATAATGTTGTTTTTAAAAAATTTTTTTTTGTCACATTTATAGATACATGAACCGCCATTTAGATTAAGCTTAGATACATGTAGATCTGTGTATCTATTTTGTTATATTTCATTTTTTAGCCATTTTTGTTATGTTTTTTGATATATGAATATCTATGTGCTAAACTTACATTTAATGAGGTAATATACAAACAGATCTCTGTATCTATCATGATTGTGATTGTAATTTCTAGGTTTTTATTCCTGTCATCCTATTATTTATATATATATATATACATATATATTCTGTTTTGGTCTTATATTAAGGAATAAATATAAATAAATATCTTACTGATGTTCTTTATGGATAAGTTTCCTTCTATTTTGTTTTTCTTTTGTTTTAGTATATTTTATCTATTTATTTATATATGTGTACTACTGGTTTTGTTGTTTTATTTGAAAGAATTTAAATAATTGCAGAAATGGATATGACAGTTGAGATTTTATTTTGTGATTCTCTTGTGATGGTTTAAAATATATTGTTTGTTTTACATTGAAGAAAAATAAATATTTTATTATACTGTCACCTGTCATTTATTTTTAGGATAATGATAAACCAACCTAACTCATGTGCCTTAAGATCAACCTAATCAAAGATGTTGACATTTGGAAGAATAAACTTTTGACTTAAATATTTTGATTTGTGTTATATAATATTTGATGAAATTATACCAATAAAAAATACATTTAAAACTCAATCAATTCATATAACTTTCATCAAATATTATATAACACAAATCAAAATATTTAAAGTCAAAGTTTATAAAAGAAGACTTTGAATATTCAAAATATGACACATTTAGTGGGACGGAGTATTTAATTTCATTGCGAGTTTGTGACTGTAAAATTGGTTTTACCTAATTGTAAATAAATATTACTCGTATGTTAACATCTTATGATTAGGTTAACTAATCATATTTTTAATAACTATTTTTAATAACTATCAATTAGTTCGAGATTAATTGGTTAACTAAACGAAAACATAAATTCATATTCCGATAAATTGTTATTGAAGTGTTATATTTTCTGTTTTAGTTTGTCAAATATTAATATTTATGGTTCTGAATGAGGGTTTATTTTTGTGAATAGTGTGAAAACTGTTAGCAGTGGGCTAGTGTTCTGTTTGGAAACAGAGGACATTGAAGGTGCTGTGGAGAAAGCAGTGAAGGCTGGTGCGGTTGCTGAAGGTGAAATAACTGAGGCTGAAGGTGATGGCGCGTGTTGTGGTGGGCGCGTGGGGAAAGTGAAGGACCCTTATGGCATTGTCTGGGCTATCTGCACTCCTACCCCTAGTGCTAAAAGGTCTGCTACTAACGTGGAAGCTTAGAGAGCGTTGATCCTGTTCTGTTTCATCTTGATGAAGAATGGTCTCCTTTTATCTTTCTTTTAGTAGGCTTTTTTTCTTTCTTTTTTAATATTTTCAATTAAACACCTCATTTTACAGTAAATGATGGATGGATGGATGGATATCAGTACTTGTGGTGTTAATTGGTATTTTGAGATCTTTAATGATGGATGAATTAATGGATGGATTATGAACCTTATTAGATATTATTATGTCAATCTTAGATTTTTAGCTTATTCTTGCTTTCATTATCTTTGTTACTCATTATCATATGAGAGCATCCACAATCACATTAAGTCATTAATAGTTTTTTATTTTGTCAACTCTACATTCCATTAACTTAAACCTATAAAAAAGTTGCACTCCAATGGAAAAGCTTTTTTAAAGCTTTTTTTTAATTAAATTCCTATACATATAAGAAAAAGCTTTTGGCCAAAAGCTTGAGGTTTCTCAACCTTTTAATCAAATAAGTGTTCTTACCCAATGGTATCAACCTTTTACAAAGACTTTTTTTCACAAAATAAGTCTTTCACTTTACACCATTGGAGATGCCCTTATATAATTGACAACAAAACTCTGGTTATAGTCATGTTACATTTAACAAGGATTAGTCTAGTGAGATGTACATATATTTAAATTAAAATAGAAAGTTGAAAGCTATGAGGTTGTAGATTGATGACACGCGTCCAAAAAATGCATAAAGTAGGTCATGTTGAGCGACATGTATGGTACTCGCTCGTTGAAGGATACTATAAATTAAATTAAATATATAATTTAAATAAATCCAATGGTCAAAATTAAAAAATACATCCTTTTAAACTGCTAGGGGACGTTGCCACGAGATTCGCTCAACAATAATCCTCTCCTTTCCATATAAAAAAGACCGAGTAATGTATCCTTACTTGCATATTAGCATAATTTTTACTTTTATTAAACTAGATTATGAACCTGCGTAATACGCGGGGAATATATTAAAAAAATACAATAATAACAATGAAATAAAATATCTAAAAATATTGATTTATTTTGAAGATTGGATGGATAATAAGTCATATATCTTTATAGGATTATGATTCTCTAAAGTTACTTCAACTTCATAGGTTAAGTTGAAATAACTTTAACCATTGGATTAAATCCAATGGTCAAAATTAAAACATCAACTTTTAAACTGCTAGGGGACGTTGCCACGAGATTCGCTCAACAATAATCCTCTCCTTTCCATATAAAAAAGACCGAGTAATGTATCCTTACTTGCATATTAGCATAATTTTTACTTTTATTAAACTAGATTATGAACCTGCGTAATACGCGGGGAATATATTAAAAAAATACAATAATAACAATGAAATAAAATATCTAAAAATATTGATTTATTTTGAAGATTGGATGGATAATATGACATATACCTTTATAGGATTATGATTCTCTAAAGTTACTTCAACTTCATAGGTTAAGTTGAAATAACTTTAACCATTGGATTAAATCCAATGGTCAAAATTAAAACATCAACTTTTAATCTTGACCATTGGATTTAATCCAATGGTTGAAGTTATTCCAACTTCACCTATGAAGTTGGAATAACATGAAGTTGGAATAACTTTAGAGAATCTCAATCCACCTTTATACCTCAGAGACAAAGGTGTAGCTTCAATTTTTGGCAAATTGACAAGAAAATAAGCCAATAAGACCATTACAAGTGTATATTATTATTTTTTCCTCAAAAACTGCCAAAAAGTAGGAGGTAGTGCAAAAAAAATACCAAAAAGAGAGTTTTATTCCCACAGCCCAACGTCCCAATTCATCGGCTCCAGTAGGTTGATTTTTCCTGATGATGCCCCTTGTCATTTTTTTGCCAAAACATAGGATGTGGGGAACTGATTTGTCAAATTGTGCCGATGAAATGTGTTGATTACACCCTTGCCCCTTACAATGTATGTATATTATACTCTAATAATAATATACTTTATATATATGAAGGATGAGAATATGTGGTTGTTATGTATCTAATCTTAGATATAATACCCCCTAATTTTAATATTTTAATACATAAAAAATAGTTTGTGAAGGTTTTATACCTAACATTGTGTACATACACTATGACAGCATACTCATTTCTCTCTCTCTCTCTCTCTATATATATATATATAGAAAGGATATTTTAGAAACCCAAAATTTACAGAAATCCTTAGTAACCTTCTTTTAATTAAAATTAAAAAAGTAATTTAGTAAAATACTTCGTAATTAATTATTTACCATATAATTACTTATACATGTTCATATGACTATCTATGTATATTTGATCACCAACTATCTCATAATATATTTATAAAACATTTTTTTTAAAAAAGATTGTTTTGAAACGGGTTAATTAAAAAGAGAATGAAAAAAGTGAAAATAAGAAGATAAAAATTAAAAAACAAGTTAAAGAAAAAAGAATCAAAAACAAATTGTCGCTACCTTATCTTACTTATGTACCTCCTATTTTGATCTATATATATATACGAAAGTTAGTGTTTACGTACACATAATATATGACGTTTTTTGTTTTTGAAGGTTTTAAGTTAATGTTTATGTACACATAATATATTACGGTTTTTGTTTTCTAAGTCTTTGTCAATGGTTTCTCATGTACCAAATTTATGTAGTATTGTAGATAGTTTTTTTTTTGGTCTCAACTAATCACACTTTAAGTTTGTTCATTTATTTTTTTCTTTTTTTTTATTACTTGTATTATTTTATTATTATTATTATTTGATATTATGTGAGGCTCATACCACGCATCGTGTTTAAAGATGTAAACCTTTACAAATGAAGTATATTTTATCTATAAAGATGGAAAATGTTGAAATATTGTAATTAAAATAAAGATATGGAAAAATTACTTTGTAAATATAAATATAAAAATAAATATATAACTATGATTGAAAGGGGTATGGAATATATAATATATAATTATAATTTTTCATTCGTTTCTAAAGAAACCAGATATGTTAAGATTTCTAGCTCGAATAATGATTTTCTCGATAAAGGAAATCTTGCCTGTGTTGGTACCTCAAACTGGGCAATGGCTTCTCGATGAGGGGTTCACTGATTTCAATATTTCTTACATTGGAGGTAAATGGATTTTCATAGCCTTTGCGTCGGAGGAGGCAAAAAACCTCTTCCTGTCTGATGAAATATTAAAGTCTAGGTTCTGTGCTTTTAAATCCCCAAGTAGTAGTTTTGTCCCCGATGAAAGAATGGTATGGGTAAAATTATCGGGCTTACCTCTTGGTGCTTGGAAGAAAGAATCTCTTCAAGAAGTGCTTGAAAAATGGGGAAAGTGTATTTTTTTCATTAATGACTGGGAAGTTGGATACTCAATGTGCAAGATGACGTTATGATCGTTGGAGAATGGAACAAGGAGAACTTGGATTTGGTTTTCTAACGCGCTAAGGTTTTTCCATTGTGTTTCGGTCTAAAAATCAACTTTCATAAATCTTCCTTAATTGGCATTGGAGTCGATGGCAATGAGGTGAATCTCATGGCACAAATCTTTGGCTGCAAAGTTGAAGCCTTACCCTTCAAGTACCTTGGCATACCTATAGCTCTGCACGCACGAGCACATGGGAGGCGAATCTCCTCTCTATTGGGGGAAGGGCTACTTTGATCTCTTCTGTGCTTGGGTCACTCGGTATTTATTTCCTTTCTTTATTTCGAATGCCGAAGTTGATTAATAACAAATTGGAAGCTCTTAGATCAAAATTCTTTTGGGGCGGTTCCATTAATAAGAGAAAAATAGCTTGGATTAAATGGGATTGAGTTACAGCTTCTAAAGATGACTGATAGTCTTGAGGCTATGAATCATGCTCTCCTATATAGATGGAGATGGCGAGCTTTGGAAAAACCCCATAACTTGTGGGTTCGTGTGATTAATGCAATTCACGGGGACAATTGCTTTAGAGGGTTATGGTTTCGCATCGTCGATGCTGCCAAGGAATTACATAAAATCATTCCTGACAACTCCATCATTATAAGCCGCAAACTTGGAAATGGAGAGAATACGAAGTTTTGGAAGGACGTTTGGTGTGGGGACTCCTCCTTTGATAAGAGATATCCTAGATTATTTGCCATTGAGACAAATAAAGATTGTTCGGTCAGTGATCGTTGGAGCAATGAGTCATGGAACTGGAATTGGAGACGCCTGCTGATGTCGTCTAGGGAGATTACTACTCTGGACGACTTATCTCGAAACCTACCTACCATCCAACTTACCAACACGGAAGACAAATGGGAGTGGAATTTCAATGGTAAGTCCTACTTTTCTATCGCTCAGATTAGAAAATGTTACGACCATCATCGTACCATAAATCATAGCAGCATGAAGACTCGATGGAATAGGCTTGTCCCCAAAAAAGTCAACATATTTATGTGGAGACTTCGACGAGATTGTCTGCCTAATTTTGTTAATCTTTTTGCAAAGGGTGTCGACATCTACACCTTCAGTTGTGCTCTTTGTTCTAATGGTGTTGAGTTTTCTTATCACACCTTCCAAAGATGCAAGATTGCAACAGATACAAAAAATCTCATCTCCAATTGGATAAATAAAGACATCCCCATGGACTCAATTGAAGGGACTCTAGATTGGTGTGATAACGCCTCCCAGTCGACCAAAATTCAAACTTGTCTTGAAGCTATAATTTTTACTTGGTGGTGGTACATTTGGAAAGCGAGAAACAATAAACTCCACAACGACAAGACCGAGAGTAGTACGGATATCTTTAATTCTATTGTCGTGACTTCTCACTTGTGGATTCAGCATCGTGACAGGAAGAGCAACATCACTTGGGAAGATTGGACTGTCAACCCTCTTCGTGGTTAATTAGACTCTCCCGCAGTTGGGTTTTTTCCTTGGAACTTGTATGGGGTTGCAACAAAAACATCGCGAAGTGAAAACCGGTGGCTCGGCCTTCGTAGATGGGGTTTTTTCTTATGTCTTGGTGTATCTGTAATTGGCATAAGTTTTTTTCCAACCCTTTTGCAACCTTTGCAGTTAAAGTTCTGAGATGACTTTAGATTATGTTTTATTGTTGTTGTAATTCTAGACTTTGTATTATGATCACTAGTTTCTTGCTAGTTGATTCTTTATATTCTAATATAATATTTTATTGCCGTTCAAAAAAAAATTATAATATTATTCTATGAATGTAAGAAAATGAAAGCACTAATTTAGTCATAGTAAATCTATTTTAGGAAAATGATGTCACAAACTAATCTAAAGGTCACATTTAATTTTTTTTTTTTATCTAAGGGTGAAGCTTTTTTTAGAAATGAATTTTAGATGCTGTTTTATAATTATTGGTAGATCCGTAAATATTTACTAGTTATGCTTTTATTTTATACTAGTCTTAATTATATCAAAACGAAAGCCTTTAAATAGTCCAACTTTCGTTAAGGTGCATTAAATAGTTGTACATTACCATAAAATTCAAGGGTGAACTTTTGATATAAAAACGTACAACTTTTTCATGCATGTTAAGTGAAGCCCTAAGGGCATTATTTAGCATTTTTTAATTTTTTATTTATATATTTGGCATCTTTCGTTTGCCATGAGATTCTAGAAGTTTTCCTAGGAGAAATTCTTCATTTTTATCTTTGGCTAGTAGATATCTTCGATTTAAAGTATAATTATATTTTTTCTTTCAAACTAATCATTGTATTTATGCAATAAAAATTTCTACTATGTGAACGTGTATAGTTACTTTGTAAATCTATATGCAGTTATTCTTCTTAATTTTGAATATATACGACGCCCTCTTTATATAAAACGGCATTTGGTGTTACCTCTTCTCCAACTTTCGCCCTCTTTATATAAAATGGGGCAATGGGTGTTACTTATATCCAACTTTCGCTCCACCTCCATCGAATACAGTCTCCAAGTTCTCTTTCTCCATTAGCAGTGTGGGTCTTTTATCCCATGTGTTCTCTTTATCCAGCTTTGTTTGATTTGGGATAAAAATGATACTTTTATTATAATTAATTTGTGTTTGATTAGTTTGAAATAGTTCTTATTCTAGATCTATTGTGAGTATTATATCTCTTAAACATTCCTTGCGTTGGATACTTCTGCAACATATAATTCTTTCATTTACCAATTAATTGTATAAAAGTTTTTAATTTAATTTTATCTTCATTCTTTACTTTTCATCATCTTTATCATTATCTTTATAACATTATAAAACATTTTTTCCTTCTAATTTTTTCAACTAACTAGTTGATAATCTTAGAATATCTCTTTCTTTTCACTAATTTAAACATCTGATTAATGAAATTATTTACACTCTCGACATTTAAAATATTATACCACTCTTTTTCACATCAGTCACTTTTACATAAATACCTACACCGCTACCACCATCACTGCCGCCACCACCACCCGTTACCGCCATCGTTACACCGTCACATCGCGCGGACGGTTGTGTAGTATATATATAAGGTTCTACAATATTTGAATTTGTTTGTTGGAAATGTCAAATGTGCACATGTGAAGGATTGATGCCTTAATACTTTCATTTTGCCATAGTTATTATGGTTATCCATCATCAGCCCTTTTGTGTATATTGTCATTAAGAAACAGCCTCGCCAAGTTGAAATAATATTTTTCTGGTTGACAATTCTTAATTGTAAAATTAGTTACAAACAAACATTTTTAGTTTGATGTTTATCGTATTTGGCTATGCACAATCTCAATTTTTTGCTGTTATGAATTCGATAGTCAAAACTGTTGGGTATAGTTTTGAATATAAATCGGATCATACATAAATCGTTAAACTTGTTTGGCATTGTTGGTTAAAATATATATTTTGGGTTTTTTGATTGGTTTTCCTATGTGTGATGGGTTCATTTTATATTTTTATATACTCCATGAAATCAGATAAAGATGCATCTCGTGCGGATGGTCCAAAACCAGACTAACGGCTTTGTGCACAACTGCACAAGCATGTAGCGATGCGTCCCACATAGAAAATCCATCCTAGTAATAAGTTGTTTTACTCAAACAATGAGCTAATGAAAATGTATGAGTTGTTTTGCTCAAACAGTGATATTCAGTAATGATTATTATTATTATATTAATTGTATTTTTTATTATTTCTAGAATTTCTTATTAAACACAAGAAATGATTGATGCTAATTTCTCGGATAAATATTTCTGTCTTCACCAAACAAAAGAATTTATTAATGATTTCAAATAATTTCAAATTATCTCTATTTTATTTCTCTGCTTGATCTCATTTACTTAATTTCACCTTACCAAACGTACACTTGTTATATCTCTTCTTGGTTTTTTCCCTTTTTTTGTTATGCTATAATGAGTTCAATGATATTCAAACAGTTTTTTAACGCTAAGCTCTAATGGTGACCCATAACTAAATTTGTTAATTCGTTCTTTTTTATATAATTGATTTCTCCTCCTTTCATTAAACTTTTGTATCATTTTATTAAAAATATTAAAAAAGCATTACAACATACTTAAAAAAAAAATTACGACATACTTAAAAAAAACATTACGGCATACTTAAAAAAAACATTTTTTCCTTCTAATTTTTTCAACTAACTAGTTGATAATCTTAGAATACCTCTTTCTTTTCACTAATTTAAACATCTGATTAATGAAATTATTTACACTCTCGACATTTAAAATATATATTTTGGGTTTTTTGATTGGTTTTCCTATGTGTGATGGGTTCATTTTATATTTTTATATACTCCATGAAATCAGATAAAGATGCATCTCGTGCGGATGGTCCAAAACCAGACTAACGGCTTTGTGCACAACTGCACAAGCATGTAGCGATGCGTCCCACATAGAAAATCCATCCTAGTAATAAGTTGTTTTACTCAAACAATGAGCTAATGAAAATGTATGAGTTGTTTTGCTCAAACAGTGATATTCAGTAATGATTATTATTATTTATTCATTTCTTTTTAATACTTTATTTTTAAACTATATAAACTAAAACATTAAAATTATTAAAACATGACATTTTATTAAAAATATTAAAAAAGCATTACAACATACTTAAAAAAAAACATTACGACATACTTAAAAAAAACATTACGACATACTTAAAAAAAACATTACGACATACTTAAAAAAAACATTACGACATACTTAAAAAAAACATTACCACATACTTAAAAAAAACAAGTTACGACATACTTAAAAAAAACAAACTACTCATTGAGGTATGGCAAGTCTTGAGCCGCGACATGCTCCGTGTGGTCGAATCGAAGACGGTGATGGACATCCTCGTTTTGTATCTCGTCGTATACATCACCGTTATACACCGGTTGCACCGGCGGATCCATTATATGAACTGGTGATATCGCCTTACCGTCGCGCTTTATAATCATGTTATGCAAAATACACACCGCATAGACATATTGACCAATTTTCTCTTTGGTCATAGGCCGGAGAGGTCGAATGAGAATCTTCCATTTTTCTTTAAGAACACCGAATGTTTGTTCAACATCTTTTCTTGCCGCCTCGTTCAACATCTTTTCTTGCCGCCTCTTGTAACCTCTTGAATTTCTTTTCCTTTGGGTCGGTAGGATACGGGTATGTTTTAACAAAAGTCGACCACTTGTTGTAGATTCCATCGGTAAGATAGTACCCGTGTTTGTAAAAGCGTCCATTCACATAAAATGAACTGTCTGGAGCCTTTCCATTTATCTCCGGAATATACAAGTCTGATTGATTCAACACATTGATATCATTGTTCGACCCCGGCGCTCCAAAAAAGGCATGCCAAATCCACAAATCCTGTGACGCCGTAACCTCAAGCATAATAGTAGGAACACCATAGTCACCTCTCGTATATTGCCCTCTCAACGCTCTAGGACAATTCCTCCATTCGACATGGGTAGAATCGATGCTACCAAGCATGCCGGGAATGTGATGCTTAACTTCATGGGCCTCGTAAATGCGTGCAACATCGTGTTGAGTCGGCCTACGTAGGTACTCTCGGCCGTACAACTTAATGATGGCATCACAAAAATAATCAAGATTTTCACGTGAAGTTCTTGCGGCCATGCATAAGTACTCGTCGTACTCATCGGGCGGGTTGCCCGTTGCGAGTTGTCTAACGGCCGACATGATTTTTTGTATCGCCGTGAAACTTCTCTTGCCTCGAGCGTCGTATCCTTCTTGAAAATATGGGAAGTTTGCTTCAATGTCGTCTACTATGGATAAAAACATACTTTTATCCATACGAAACTTGCGACGAAAATAAGCTTCGTCATACTTTGGTTCTTCAACGAACCAATCGTTCATTAGAGTTTGAAGACCAATATCCCGACGACGATCTATACTTTGACGGGGTCGGAATTCGCTAGAGCTTGCCGTGTCTTGAAGATATTTATGGGCTTTAAGCAAAAATTGCAACGAACTACCCGTGGATTCGTCGGATGAAGTAGGATATTTATATTCCTCGGACGAAGAATCGGATGACATGTTTTTTTTATAAAAGGGATAGAGATTTGGTATATAATTTGAAAGAAAGAGGAGAAGAAATGGAGAAGAATGGTGTGTTGTGGTTTAAAAATGGTGAAATGGTGTGGTTTATATAGAATAAAAGGTAAAAAAAAATAATAAATATTTTTTTATTTTTAAATTGGAACGGTAAAAGACCGTTAGTGGGCCCCCTTTTGACTACCCAATCCGCGCCACTCTCTCTCTTCTTCTCCTCTCTTCTCTCTCTTCCCCCCACCCGGTAAAGTTTACCGTTTCTCTTCTTCTCTCTCCATCGGGAAACCGCCGGCGGCAATGTGCCCGCGCGGGCCCGGTAGTGGCAAACCTTTTCCCCATTTTCGCTCCCTCCCCCCTTACAAAACTGGCCTTGAGGTCAACAAAGGTCGGCCTAAATTTATATTTAACCCAGTATACACAACTCAATTAAAAAACAAGGCCCTAAGCTATATCGAACACTAACCAAGCTTAATTTCACCCAAACTGGGATCTTAAGGGCGCATTTGGTTTATAGAATGTTTTTGGAGGGATTGAAATTTATCAAACAAATTGGAATTTGAAAGAATGGAATTTGACGAAATGTTTTTGATTTTTTGAAAATTAAAGTGACGGAAGGAATGAAATTCCTTTCCCTTCCCCAAGGAATGAAGATTCCATCAAATGATTGAATGTTTACATTATTCCTTCATCTTTGAACAACTAAACAGACTAAGGAATAAAATTCAGTTTCAATTCCATCAGATTCCATCAAATTTTGTGAACCAAACGCAACCTTAGGATTTTTACACCACCAACACATATTTGATATAAATTTTACATACCCCCGTGTTATACGATTGGAAACCGGTTGTCAGTGAAGCCGGTCCCTGTCATCTATTGGCGCATTGAAGTTTACTATACAAATTTTATTTTTGAATTTAATTTACGACAGGATTTGAAATATTTTAAGAACTCATCCATTAGCGCGAATCAAGTATATGACGCATCTATCTAGTTTTAAACAAATTCTTAAGAGAATCTAAATCCCTAATATATATCTCAGGTTACTACTTTCACAAAAAATAGATGGACACTTTTCATTATATTTGAATCCTTTTGTTTTCTTTGTAAAACACCATTTAGAAGCTCGAAGTCTCTAACATTCATAGGACTCACAAACACAAAATGGCAAGCAATTAACATATGTGAAAGTATCCACGTTGACACACGAGTAAAGTTTTATTACGTTGATCCCTAAGGTTAATAATCCTATTGTTGTTAGTGACTTTCGTCCTATTAGTTTGATTGGGCTTGTATATAAGATTGTAGCGAAAGTGCTTGCTAATAGGTTGGCAAGGGTAGTGGAATCGGTCGTCAGTCCCAAGCAGTCGGCTTTTATCAAAGGTAGACAAATACTTGACGGACCTCTTCTTCTCAACGAAGTGATTGGATGGTACAAAGCTAGGAAAAAAGGTTTGATGCTCTTCAAGATAGACTTTGCAAAGGCCTACGACTCCTTATCATGGGATTATCTATTTTCGATTCTTTCCGTTATGGGGTTTGGTAATAAGTGGATGGATTGGATAAAAGCGTGTCTTATCTCCGCCAGCTCGTCAGTGTTGATTAATGGAAGTCCTACCGAGGAGTTTCCGCTTGAGCGTGGTTTACGTCAAGGACACCCCATGGCGCCGTTTCTTTTCATTATAGCAATGGAGGGCCTTTATATTGCGTTTGATAACTGTTGAAGTTATGAGAATATTCCAATATATTTATACGGCCTCATATCTATGAACCTTTAGGGTCGCACGCGAAGAATGAGGAGGGCTTAGTTGAACTTTATATTTATAACAAATATCCATTGTAAAAGATAATAACTAGAAGTTTCTAAAAATAGTTTTTGGAAAGTTTCCAAAAATAGATCTGGAAATGACTAGCGGGTCGGAAACGCGAGTCGGGTCGAAAGCGGGATCAGACATCAAGCACCATGAGTCAACCCATGGGTCGACGAAGTCAAAGTCGACCCATGGGGTCCCACTAGGTCGGTCACGCACGAAAAGGGAAAAAAGGGAAAAAGGGTTGTTTTCTTGTCCCACATTGATTGGGAGAAGGAAACCTAAGGGTTTTCTATTCTTATAAATAGAGACCTAAAACCCTTTTTCCATTTAATTCTCTCTTCTCTCTTGTGAAGCTAGGGTCGAAAATCCCTTCCCTTTGGAAAGGGTTTTCGACTAAGCTTTTCTAGTTAATTTTTATATACGGTAGGTTTTTGTTATAACTTGGAGTTATAGCTAGCACTTGACTAAGTTCCGAATATCCGTTCGTGTGTACGAGTCTTTAGAGGAGTTCCTACACTTGGGCTCTAGTACGTGACGAAGTTCTCGTCTCCGGGTTTCTACAAAGAGGTTAGGTTTCTTTCTTTGTTTATTTATTTATTTATTAGTTGGTTATATTTTTTTTTTCCGGTAAAGGCCGTATTAGTTGGTTATATTGCATGCATGATAGATCGTATTTAGGGAATTAATTAGTTAATTGTTTTATTAACTTATTCCGCATATATAATTAGTTAGGTTAATTAATTATTGCATAAATGAATTAAACTAGATTAATTTATTTGCTTAATTAATTAATCGTAACTAATTAGGATGTTCATGTTTTATTAAAAGGTTTTTAATTAAACGGTTTTGGAATAAATTAGGGTTTCAAATTCGACCCCCTTTTCCAAGGGGAAGTCGAATTCGACTTCTTCTATTAATTAGGGTTTCGAAATCAACAACCCTTTTCAAGGGAAGTTGAGTTCGACTAGGATTAATTAAAATGAATTTTAATTATTTACACTTTAAACCCTAAGTTTTGAATAAACTAACTTTAAGTCCTATCAAATTATGAAGATCCATTTTAGATACAAAGAGTTGTATAGTTAATAAAAACCCAACAGTGGTATCAGAGCGCAGGCTAATGCATGGTATAATCACTATTAGATATACAATTCATTAGGTTTTTCGAATTGTATATAATTGGTTGAATTAACCCCTATGTGCGTACCAGGTCGGTTCAGCCATGTGACTACTATAGAATTTAGTTTTTTATTGTATGTCTTTGTACATGCACCCATAGCCATGACCGTAGTCACTAAAGAGACAATATAGGATATTATTATGCGTAAACCCTCTGTTTAGTCCATACGTTTTATTAGTAGTGATCGTAATTGATTGTTTCTCAAGTTTAATTTTCAAATGAGATTGAAATGGTATATGTTTTATTTTGGAGAAAATAAAGTTTAGATTTTGAGAAAAAAAAATTAACTTTTGAGAGAATTAAATTAGTTTTTATAAATGTTTTTTAAATTAAATTAAAGAGTAATTTTTAATTCTTGAAATCGAAAATGAGTTGCATACTCAAAAGGAAATTCTTGAGAAACGGAAATCATTTCGAGCTTATTGATACTAGTTGTCGAAGTAAGTCGGAGCTCGATAACGGATCACGAAAATAATAGACGTAGTAACTTGCTTTAGTTGGAACTACATGTAGTATTATGGACTAATTTATGCATGCGGATATATATGTATTAATATGGTTAAAATGATGCATGTTGTTTTAAACCCTAGAGATTAAAGAACATATATAAATTAGTTTTAATGAGAAAATCATTTTTAGAATTAAAACTAAAATAAGTTTTATAAAATAGAGATTTTGAGAAACTCAAAATAAGGTTTTACGAAATGAATTAAAGTTAAGAAAGAGTTTTTAATTTCATGCATATTGTTTGTGTTGCTCTTTTATGCCTTAGACGTCACAAACATATTTCGTAGAACTTAATAGGTTAAAGTTGTTAACTTGAGTAGGTGCAAGTAATTTGTTTTGAATGCATGCAAAACGAATTATCATTAGGCTAATTTAGTTAGTTTAAACTATTATACCCTTATAAAGAAATCCCTGCCATTCTATGAGAAGTACCTGACCGTCTACGCTCTCCGTTGCTCTGGACTGTTGCCTAAGCGATAGATAGACACGGGGTGGTCCTTCATGTCTGCCTATCCCAGTTACCGGACATGGACAGCCACACGCCAGCTTATAGGCGGATTTTGCTAGGTCGCACTGGACTGTTGCCTAGGTACTAGTCGGCAAGGATGAGACTAAACATTTCGTTGGATCAAGGAGTGATCAAAGTCTCATTAAGAGTCGTAATGTACGATCGGTTGCAAACCGGCCTCATTGATAAACGAACATGTAGTCGTCCGGACTGTTGTCGGATACACATGGCGTGGACTCAATTTGGTTATTTAAAGCTTTAACTAAATAGAAGATTTTATTTTCAAATCTTGGGTAGCTAGCTATACTAGTTAAAGATAAATATCAATTGCTAAAATGAGAGCCTAGTTTAATTAGTAGATTCCGCTAGTTGTTAAATATTATTTGAATTATCTTACTAATATCTTTGCTAGATAATGAAAAGCTAAATGAGAGCGACTTCAATATCTAACTCGAGATTCATTCTTGAGGCATGAGATGAAGTTGCATTTTCTTGACATTGTCTCCGATAACCAATACACTATTGCTATCTTGTATTCTCTAGTAATACGATGAGCAAAGTGAGATTGTTTATTTATCTTGTGATTGCAATATACCTTTTGATGATCAAAAGGAGTCGAGCATTCGAAAGCTCACTTCATGGCTAGAAAGTCTGTAGCATGTTCGAGAAACAAGCTCACTAGAAAGCCATGTTAATATTGCATGAGATAAGACATTCTATGTAACCTTATGAAGCGGGTACATGGATAGATCACAACGACTTATGTCACCTATATATAGTTTGGGATGAATTTAAATTCACCGACCAAGCTCTACGAGCATATTCAATGTGCCAAGGTGAAATAAGTGTGTGTTAAGTTGCATCAAGTTTTGAAGGCAACTAACGAAGCTATGCTAGGCAAGGCTCTAGTTGTGATAAGTATGGAGAAGTCGAGAAACCCGATAGAAGGTACAAGAGGTAGAGTGAAGAACAAGTGTGCTTTGTTCTCACGATGATATTTCTTAATCCAAGAAAGGGAACAAGAATAGTTCTTAAGAGATACTACCTATAACCAATGAGGTTTAGATAGGTTATTTTGGAAGTGAGGTAATTTTGACTATCTTACTAGCAAGACTATGTCAATATAAGCTTCGCTAAGTAAAGTATATAAATTGATTATATGTTTTCCTAGGATGGATGATACTAGGTGTCAACCTAAGATTTATTGAATTGCTCAATATCGGAAAACAAGTAGGAAATGCAAGACTCGAGATTCTAGAAGCACAACCTTGAAGAGCATGTCGGATTTACCTAAGTGATTGAATCTTGATCTAGTCTTGTCATTTGAACGAGATTTCTTCTTGGTCTTTGGAATGTCGTATATACAAAATTTTGAATATGTATTCGAGATTTTCTAAAGTATTACACTTAGTTGTTTTACTTATATATGACGTCATAAATTCCTACTCCGTTGATAATCAAAGTCTGTTTTGGATCATACGCGTGAAAATATAAATGCCTCGCATTTCGTTTGTCTTCACCATTGAAACATACAAGGTATGGTTCAAGATGATCTAAAGTAACTTCATCCCTTTTTGGTTAAACCTTATTCCAAGTAGTGAAGGTTATATGTTATGACATTAATAAGAATTATCTTGTTTTATGTCTAACGAGTAATGATTCGTGAATCGATCAAGAGTTAGCCTTGATTAATAAGTATCTCCATGGTTTCCACGATAAGTGAAACTTATCAAAATCAAGGGTTGCTAGAATTCTTAGATTCAGTGGGAGCGATGAAGATCTTGAAAGGTTTCAAGAGACACGAGTCACAACCTTCTTGAAATGATTAGCCATCACGCGGCCACTCGATGAAAGGAACTGATTAAGTGCATGGCCATGCCCCGTTACATTGCTTATGAATGTGTTTCTAAGTAATTGTATTTTGGATTGTTTCACTTCTTTTCAGTAGATCGAGCAATATGTCGAAGTTATATGAGCGTCGCTTGATCCGCGCCTCATGACTCGATGTGATGTCGGAAACATATAGGGAGGATTAGACACTATACCAAAGCATTAAAAGAGTTTAATGCACAACATCTAGAAGCTGATGTTGGTTCTCGTCACGGAATTATATTCATACATATTTGGGGGCATCGTCGTGTTGCTAGACGAACGTTCGGTGTCAGTATACTTGACGTATGTTGGGATGATTCTCATATTGGAAACATCCTCAAGTGGGAGTGTTGAAATTATGAGAATATTCCAATATATTTATACGGCCTCATATCTATGAACCTTTAGGGTCTCAATCGAAGAATGAGGAGGGCTTAGTTGAACTTTATATTTATAACAAATAGATCTTGGAAATGACTAGCGGGTCGGAAACGCGAGTCGGGTCGAAAGCGGGATCAGACATCAAGCACCATGAGTCAACCCATGGGTCGACGGTCGACCCATGGGGTCCCACTAGGTCGGTCACGCACGAAAAGGGAAAAAGGGTTGTTTCCTTGTCCCACATTGATTGGGAGAAGGAAACCTAAGGGTTTTCTATTCTTATAAATAGAGACCTAAAACCCTTTTTCCATTTAATTCTCTCTTCTCTCTTGTGAAGCTAGGGTCGAAAATCCCTTCCCTTTGGAAAGGGTTTTCGACTAAGCTTTTCTAGTTAATTTTTATATATGGTGGGTTTTTGTTATAACTTGGAGTTATAGCTAGCACTTGACTAAGTGCCGAAGATCCGTTCGTGTGTACGAGTCTTTAGAGGAGTTCCTACACTTGGGCTCTAGTACGTGACGGAGTTCTCGTCTCCGGGTTTCTACAAAGAGGTTAGGTTTCTTTCTTTGTTTATTTATTTATTTATTAGTTGGTTATATTGCATGCATGATAGATCGTAATTAGGGAATTAATTAGTTAATTGTTTTATTAACTTATTCCGTATATATAATTAGTTAGGTTAATTAATTATTGCATAAATGAATTAAACTAGATTAATTTATTTGCTTAATTAATTAATCGTAACTAATTAGGATGTTCATGTTTTATTAAAAGGTTTTTAATTAAACGGTTTTGGAATAAATTAGGGTTTCAATTTCGACCCCCCTTTCCAAGGGGAAGTCGAATTCGACTTCTTCTATTAATTAGGGTTTCGAAATCAACAACCCTTTTCAAGGAAAGTTGAGTTCGACTAGGATTAATTAAAATGAATTTTAATTATTTACACTTTAAACCCTATGTTTTGAATAAACTAATTTTAAGTCCTTTCAAATTATGAACATCCATTTTAGATACAAAGAGTTGTATAGTTAATAAAAACCCAACAATAACTGGTTCGCGCTGGCTTATCTAATGCGCTAACATTGGAATATTTTTTTCTCTCTTTTTAAGATGCCAAAAAAAGTTAATTCAGTATTGGAGTCTATGAGAGCCGTTTTTTTCTGGGGTGGTACTGGTAGTATTCGTAAGTTACATTGGGTCAAATGGAAAGAGGTGCTTGCCGCTAAAGAAGATGGGGGAGTGGGTATTGGTCAAGGTTGCTTTTTTAAATTAGCGGCTTCTAATAATGGCATCTGGGCTCAAATTGTGAAGGCCATCAGGTATGTTCACTCCATTCCTAATTGTAATAATGATTTGGTCAAGAAGTCCATTGGTAATGGTAAAAGCACAAGATTTTGGCTGGATACTTGGATTGGTAATACGACTCTTGCTTGTTCTTTCCCCCGTCTTTTAGCCTTGGAGTTGGACAAGGGGTTCAAGAAAAATGACAGATGCAATAATAGCAATCACATCTTATTGTGGCGAAGACCGATTAGGAGGGGTAGTGAACTTGAACACTTTGACAATCTGGTAAAGCTACTGCCTGGCAGCATCAATGAAAATGTGGAGGATAAGTGGATTTGGAAGCTTAACCACAAGTCGGATTTTATTATTGCTCAACTTCGCACATTTATTGATCATAGTCTGGTCACGGTCACTGGCCCAAGTAAAACTAGGTGGAACCACTTGGTTCCAAAAAAAAGTTAATTCAGTATTGGAGTCTATGAGAGCCGTTTTTTTCTGGGGTGGTTCGGTAGTATTCGTAAGTTACATTGGGTCAAATGGAAAGAGGTGCTTGCCGCTAAAGAAGATGGGGGAGTGGGTATTGGTCAAGGTTGCTTTTTTAAATTAGCGGCTTCTAATAATGGCATCTGGGCTCAAATTGTGAAGGCCATCAGGTATGTTCACTCCATTCCTAATTGTAATAATGATTTGGTCAAGAAGTCCGTTGGTAATGGTAAAAGCACGAGATTTTGGCTGGATACTTGGATTGGTAATACGACTCTTGCTTGTGCTTTCCCTCGTCTTTTTGCCTTGGAGTTGGACAAGGGGTGCAAGAAAATGACAGATGCAATAATAGCAATCACATCTTATTGTGGCGAAGACCGATTAGGAGGGGTAGTGAACTTGAACACTTTGACAATCTGGTAAAGCTACTGCCTGGCAGCATCAATGAAAATGTGGAGGATAAGTGGATTTGGAAGCTTAACGACAAGTCGGCTTTTATTGTTGCTCAACTTCGCACATTTATTGATCATAATCTGGTCACGGTCACTGGCCCAAGTAAAACTAGGTGGAACCACTTGATTCCTAAAAAAGTTAACTTGTTCGTTTGGAGATTGTTACGTGACTGTCTCCCTACTTTCCCCAATTTATTTGCTAGAGGAATTGATACTACTACAGTTCGTTGTCTTCAACGTCACACCAGAATAGAAACTGTCATTCACCTTTTTTTTCAAAACTGTAGACTCATTTCTGACACCAGAAGGTTGGTATTGGATCGGTTTCGATATTCCAAGGAGACTTCCTGCTGATGTACTGTTGTGGCTGAAGGGCATGCAATTTCCGATTAGATCTTTCAAGATTATAGAGGCCATTTTGCTCGTGTGGTGGTGTCTTATATGGAAAGCTCGAAATAACTTTATTCATAATAATATTAGGGAGACTGGTAAAGATGTCTTTAACACTTTGGTTTCCACTTCCTTCTTGTGGATTTCAAATCGGGGAAAAAGAATTGGTTTGGATTGGTTACGTTGGGTTGATTGTCCTTTAAAGCTTTGAAGATGAACTCTCCCTCTTTGCTGGAGCGACTACTTTATGGACATATCTTTTGTCGGCTGGCCTCATTGACGATGGTATGTTTGACCATGCTTCTTAGTTTGTTTTGCTTTTTCTTGCTAATTTTCGTATTTTCTATTTGTATTATCATTGACTTGTGATCTCTAGTACCTTGCTAGTAGATTATCTATATTAATAAAATTCTTTTGCTGGAAAAAAAAAGTTGATCAATTATGTTTGTAACGTGTCACATATGGATGAAGGAATTTCATATATGAAACAAACGTAACTCGAATAAAAGTTTATCAAGACCTCTCATTTGTAAGTTCGTTACTTTAACCAAGGATATGCGTTTTACAGCAAAAAGAAAAGTCATGGTGTGCTAAGAGCACTCACAATCCTTCAAGGACTAGTCTCTGTCAGCTTCACATCAGCCCAAGGACTAACCAAGGAATAATTCCCCAAAACATCCACAATGTCAGGACTAGTCTAGGACCCACCATTTATTTAATATTAAACATTTTAAATTGTATTAAAAAAATAAAAAAAAATAAAGAAATAAGAAGACGAGCTCCGTCCGTGTGGGGACGGACGAGCGGAGGACGGTGGACGGACGAGTCACACCTAGTGGTAGGCATGAGCTTTTGGCCCGGAAACCCGAAGCCCGACATTGGCCCGCCCGAAACCGACCCGACCCGACCGACCACCCAACGGGCCGGGCTTCGGTCCAGCAAATATGGGTATTCTCGGGTTCGGTCCGGGTCGGTGCAAAACCCGACGGTTCACGGTCCAGGCCCGAGAACCCGAATCACCTTGGGCTTTGATTGATCTATGCATATATGGAGTGATATCTGAGATGGGTTTGAAACTTTGAATGGTAGCATGGCCTTTGTTTATGGAGTGAAATCTGATGATAGATCAATTTATGTTGGAACTTGGAAGGAGAGTTCAAGACAAACAAATACTTTATCTTTAACCAATGATGAAAGGATAAGGAAGAAGTGGTGCAAGATGTTCAAACATTCGGGTTTTTGTGGATCAAAACTAGGGTCCCGAGATTGAACTTGACATGGGAGAAATGGAGAAATTTTTGCTTCTTGTAATTATATAGTCTATTATTTGGTGTATATGTTACCTGTTGTAACATTTTTGGTTGGAATGAAAGTTGCCTTCCCAAAAAAATGAAAGGATAAGGAAAGTGACAGTGCATAAATTTTGTTTATGAAGGTAGTGTTATACAGCTGTCATGTAAAAACTCTTTTATACCCCTATATTTTGACCATCAAAAATAATTTAATGTGTGTCATTTAGTAATTTCAATACAAGTACGTTTCTTCAACAATCTGTAAATATATTCTTTCACTATATCATTTTAAATCTATATGACTATGTATCTATCACTCCTCCTTCACCAATTCTTCAACATCATCAGCAAACAAAAAATTTCATTGCCATTTTCAAATCATACTTCAAGCCCAGCAGGTATTTAAGGATTTAGCCCAACAAGATTTCAAGCACATTGCCATTTTCGGTCCTACCCTTAAAATACCCGAACCGACGCGGGCTAACCCGGAACCCAACCGGACCTCCCGAGCATGTATCGGGCCGGGCTTCGGTCTGGGTTTTCTTGCCATGTCGGTCTTCGGGTCAAGCCGGTCCGGTTCGGTCCGGTCCGGTCTTAGGACCGTGCTCATGCCTACCTAGTGGTGTGCACTCGTCCTTTTACGAGGGACGGGTGAGGGACGAGCGGAAGACGGAGGCACTGTGAGTGTTCATATAAAATCATAATCATCATCTCTAAATATATATAAAAGAGAAACCTTAATTCATAATTGGAGAAGTATGGACCCTTAGATGAAGTTCAACTTTTAATTAGAGCCATTAGATCAAATGATGATGTCATATACCTTATTTAACTTTTTTAGATTTAATTTTATTTTAATAAATTTAAATTATTATTATTTCCTTATTTAAGTTTGTAGACATTAATAATTAATGTTTTTAATGATATAATTATGAAAACTAATATTTTTATATTTTACATCATTTTTTATCTTTAAAATTAATTTTTAATGTTTTTACAATAAAATTTTCTTTTTTAATGTAATACGTTTTTATTAAATTATATTTTGTATAGGATTTTTATCATATAACGAATAAAATTTGGTTATAAGGATTTTTTTATAGGATTTTATCATATAAAAGAATTAAAAAGGGGAATATGGAAACTCACATAGTATATTATATATCATATAGTTTTGCAATTGTTCTTCAAAGTTTCGTATATATATAACATAAAATAATTATTATGCATGTATCTCAGTCCCCGAAATAAATCATATAAAAGAATTAAAAAGGGGAATATGGAAACTCACATAGTATATTATATATCATATAGTTTTGCAATTGTTCTTCAAAGTTTCGTATATATATAACATAAAATAATTATTATGCATGTATCTCAGTCCCCGAAATAAATCATATAAAAGAATTAAAAAGGGGAATATGGAAACTCACATAGTATATTATATATCATATAGTTTTGCAATTGTTCTTCAAAGTTTCGTATATATATAACATAAAATAATTATTATGCATGTATCTCAGTCCCCGAAATAAATCATATAAAAGAATTAAAAAGGGGAATATGGAAACTCACATAGTATATTATATATCATATAGTTTTGCAATTGTTCTTCAAAGTTTCGTATATATATAACATAAAATAATTATTATGCATGTATCTCAGTCCCCGAAATAAATCATATAAAAGAATTAAAAAGGGGAATATGGAAACTCACATAGTATATTATATATCATATAGTTTTGCAATTGTTCTTCAAAGTTTCGTATATATATAACATAAAATAATTATTATGCATGTATCTCAGTCCCCGAAATAAATCATATAAAAGAATTAAAAAGGGGAATATGGAAACTCACATAGTATATTATATATCATATAGTTTTGCAATTGTTCTTCAAAGTTTCGTATATATATAACATAAAATAATTATTATGCATGTATCTCAGTCCCCGAAATAAATCATATAAAAGAATTAAAAAGGGGAATATGGAAACTCACATAGTATATTATATATCATATAGTTTTGCAATTGTTCTTCAAAGTTTCGTATATATATAACATAAAATAATTATTATGCATGTATCTCAGTCCCCGAAATAAATCATATAAAAGAATTAAAAAGGGGAATATGGAAACTCACATAGTATATTATATATCATATAGTTTTGCAATTGTTCTTCAAAGTTTCGTATATATATATAACATAAAATACATATAAGTATATAACTTTAAAATATACATATAAGTATAACAAGTAGTTTTATTGCATGTATCTCAGTCCCCGAAATAAATCATATAAAAGAATTAAAAAGGGGAATATGGAAACTCACATAGTATATTATATATCATATAGTTTTGCAATTGTTCTTCAAAGTTTCGTATATATATAACATAAAATAATTATTATGCATGTATCTCAGTCCCCGAAATAAATCATATAAAAGAATTAAAAAGGGGAATATGGAAACTCACATAGTATATTATATATCATATAGTTTTGCAATTGTTCTTCAAAGTTTCGTATATATATAACATAAAATAATTATTATGCATGTATCTCAGTCCCCGAAATAAATCATATAAAAGAATTAAAAAGGGGAATATGGAAACTCACCTTAGTGTTGTAGAAGAAAGATCACTTAGACGTACTTAATCTTGTGTGATTATCAGAGAGAAATTTAGAAGTGAATATATGATGGTGTGAGTTTTATGGTTAAACGAAGGTGGCTATTTATAGAAGGGGAAAACGCGTTAATCATAACGCGTTCGATATATTACGCGTAAACGTTTTAAATATTATAATATTATTATATTATATTATTATTATATTATAAAGTTAATCATGAATAAGGGGTATGTATATATATAGTGTTATTTTTGTCCATGCATTTAGTAAATTAGACCCGTGATTCATGATTTATAAGTTTTAAATATAAAGTAGATAAAAGTGTGTTTCCCACTACTTCTTGGACGTTTCTAATGATAGATTTTCTTTATACTAGTAGTATATATTTATACCTTGTTTTAATCCTAGATTATCCATACGGGCTCCTATTGAGAAAATTCAAGTTTCTATAAGATCAGAAAATTAATATCTACCACTTTCATTTTAATAATTTTTACTCAACTAACTCCTATGAGTGAGTTTTGGACGTTTATCTTATAAGAATAAAGTATGAAAGCGACGTTTACTTTATACTATTTCATATTTGAAAAACTTTCGAAATAATATTTGACGTGGGTCCCGCTATTTTATTATTTTTTTAAAAAAATCTATTGAAATCAGTGAATCTTTTGACGTAGGTCCCGCGTGGGTCCCGTCGTTTTATTATTTTATTTTATTACCCTTTTTACAATTTACTTTCTACCCTTACTATTTACAATTTACTTTTACCCTTACTATTTATAATTTACTTTTTACCTTTACTATTTAGAATTTACTTTTTACTTTTACTCTTTACCGTTACTATTCACGTTCACTATTCACGGTCACTATTCATGAATACGATTTCTAGATACAATTACTATTCACGGATATGGTTACTATTCATGAATACGGTACTATTCATAAATACGGTTATTGATAGTATAAGTATGAAAAAGTATTTCCAAGCAAGTCTCAAATAACTATTTGAGTTCTTGGCAATAATTGTCCGCGATTTATCCAAAGAATATTTGTTCAGTTTATTATGCCATAAAATGTTTGTTCATATTGTTTGATGTACAGAAATTTTTAAATAGCACACATAATAGTAAATTAGTCAACCTGAAATTTTGGCGGTTGTCACAGGAGTATATAGTAAACTATCACAATTATATATCAGAAAAATAATTGTATGAAAATTATTATGCATAATTTTAAGTTAGATTAACACAACATGCGATATATAGATTGATAATTAAATTGCTTAGTAATTTTAGTGTATAACTAAATTATTCGAGCAAAATGTTAAAGCACAAGTAATGACAATGCAGACATATCCGGATGAATAAAGACATCCAAAGAAACGAAAACATTACTTAGGGAGACCTCTAATAGATGATGTATCCATCTTTCAAATGTCTAGTCACTGTTAACCGGAATGACCATTAATGTAACTTCATGTTTTTTAGTGGTTTAATTCTTACCTGGTTAAATATTTATCAACATATGATATTATAAAAATTTAACATCTCATTAATTATATATGTTTCCCGCGTATTACGCGGGTTGTATTAGGACTTTTGTTACTTTTTATTGGTATACGAGAATTTGATTAATGAGTTATTTTAAAATCATTTCAAAGAAAACATTCCACTAATTGATGCAAGTTTAATTAGTATCTGCTTATTGGAGTACCAAAAAGGCAAAAACTGACTATATTATTGTTTTTTTTTATGTATCTACGAATATATATTAGTCCCAAAGAGTTTTGGATTTTAACTCATGCAATATAAATGATGATCATAGGTTGTAAATTCAAGCTTTAAAAAATAATTTTAAGGGGTAATTAGTTTGTATAATGTTTTTAGAGAAATTGAAATTTATCAAAAGAATTCGAATCTAAAAGAACTAATTATTTAAAAATTTTAAAATCTGTCTTCTATTTAGTTGATAAAATTCATTGAAATTCAATTAATTGAATTTTAAGTTATACTATTACATCCCCTATACAAATGAAAAAATTACTCTTCATTAAACTCTTGCAATTTGATAGAGTACAATAAAAGAGAAAGGTAAAACCAACTTAATTTAACCAAACATCACTAAAAGTTGAAAAGATAGGATTAAAAGCAATGAATGCTCATAATAATTAATTACCTTTTGCATCAAAACTTTGTCAAGTGGTTTGAAGCATAAATGAATCTTACCTTAACCCTTCAATAATACTCCATTCTCCCTCCCCCCAAACACACACACACCAACTCAACTATACCATCTTTCGTAAGCCACTGTCTATAGCATTTGTTCTTTGTCTTCATAATGCAGATCTTATTCTGTAGCGCAATAATTACTAAATCATGGAAGAATTCTAGCATCTTATTTCAGAAAGAGAAATGATTAATCCTCTTAATTAAATGGCCTAAAGATCCTCCTAATCATGAGATGATGATATGTGGAAAAATCAGGGGACAAGATTAGGAAATAGAATTAGTGGATAACACATGTCACCTTCTTATAGTTTTTGGAGGATTTTTAGGCTATTTTTTAGGAGATTTATCATTTTCCTTTCAGAAAAATAACACGTTAAATGAAAGCCATATAGTTGTACTTCATAACATTCATTTGAGGACTTGAAGCATAATAAAAGCAGTTAAAAATATTAAGAACGTTAATTAAATTAGAGCATCTCCAATGGAGCTTTTTATAAAGCTTTTTAGTCTTTGAAAAAGCTTTTATAATAGTTTGATCTCATTTGAGTGAAAAGCTTTTTATGAAAAGTTTGAAGTTCTTCGATTCAAGTCATTGAAAGAATCTAATATTCTCTCTCTTCTTTCATTTGTTATTAAGAACTATTTAAAAGACTTCTTTTTAGATTTTTCATTGGAGCAAAGACTTGATCAAAAGATTTTTATAAAAAGCTTTTGACAAATAACTTACCATTAGAGATGCTCTTAGATCGAGATAACTCACCCTCAATCACATCATCAGCATAACGTACATGTTTTGCAACTTTAGCATCCTCCAATAGCAACATGAAAGGCCTACATATATAGCAATAATTATAAAAAAAAAAGCACCAGCGGATTCATCATGGCATTCTATTTATGTTAGATGCCAATAAATAATTTTTTTTTGAAAGTTAACTATTATTCTCATCGACCCGACCCACAAAGTATGGGCCGGAACCGGTTACATACACTGCATTACATCAAACATTGAAAGAATTCCAGTTTTTCCAACTAATCGACACACCTTTAGTCCTACTCGTGTACCATAAGAATCCCAACGATTTTACATTGTGGAAAATCTGACCTATACAAACCCGAGAGCCCGAGAATCTCTTGTCATTTCTTGCTTTCCATATACACCAACATGCGACAATAGTAATCCCTTTTAAGATCTTCTTTTTCTTCTTATCCACACTCGCGTGGTCATGTAACTCGACCAGGTCTTTCATAGAGAATAAAAGAACAGGCCTGATCTTACACCAAACCCATATAAGCTGCCAAACAGAAGAGGATATAGCACAACAACAAAGGAGATGATCAGTAGTTTCAATCCACTCATCACACAAACAACATATATTCTCCCCCACCATACAGTTCCGCGCATTAAGAGCCGCCAACGTGGGAATCCTATCCATAATAGCTCTCCAAACAAAAATGTTGCATTTTATCGGAACCCATTTTGACCACTCGAACACGTATCTGCTGCTGTAATCTTTGTCACTTTGCAGGAACTCCTTCACACCTTTGACTGAAAAATCCTTATTGGTTCCGCCTCGCCATTCTCATCTATCCATCTGTTAGACAAAACAACCCCCTGTAGCATCTGTCTCAACTTTCCCCATTCTTCCACCACGTCCTTTTCTAAAATTATATTATAGTATTACGAACAAATGGATATTCAATTCGGCAATTCCTGTGAATGAAGGAGATATATATATATATAGTGAATTAGATGCCAATAAATAACTTTTTCCTTAGATGGATATAACTATCAATACAGGATAAATAAGTATTTCTATTAACCCTTGCCATCGATCAGTTAGACTTTTTTTATTTATTACTATATAAATAGCATGAAACTCATTTGTTGATCTTAAAGAAGTGAGATATTAATCGAAGTGGAATCGATTTATTCCAAAGCAAACATAGTTTAAGCGGCCACATATTCAAGATCAAATCAACGATATTTACTCTATCTCATCTTCCAAAGTAAAGAAACTGCTTGTGGAAAACCTTTAAGATAATGAAAATCGAACCTTTAACCAATGTTCACAAAAATAAAAGTTTTTTTTAACTTATGATACCACTGATAAGAATATATATAAAGTGTAAATGTTAGAGCTAAAAAGTAATATTATTCCCTTGCCTCTTCCTAGTGGATACCTTAGGTTGTTTGGTTATAAATATGCTATTCACTCGCTTAATGTATCATCATTGCAAACTTTATTTTTGTTCATCCCCTGCTTCTTGCTTTTCACTAGCTAGCTTAATTATCTCGGTGTCTACATGGCCTCAGCTCAGGTTTTATTTCTTTCTCACTATTGGATATTACGTACATACAATTTATTGTTGTTGTATCATTTTTGCTTACAATACAGTCATATTTTAAATGGGTTGGAAATAAGCAATAAATAATGCCGTCCTCAAGGACGTGCAAGTGATGCAACCGTACAGGGCTTCATTTTTTTTTGAGCCCACACATTAGTTAAAACTTAAAACGAATGAATAACTTCATAGTAATTTTTTTTTAAAGACATCAACAGATAAATGGCTAACCACCTCTTACGCGGATGCGCCCACGCTGGTTCGAATCTTGGCAATGCCCTAAAGGGTTTGCTCTCCATGTATTAAATGGGTATAGCATTGCTAAGGCCCCCTCACCACATTTGCATGTGGCAGGATTCAAATCTGAGACCCGCCAAGAAGAAACCACAATGTGGAAAACCCCTTGATCATTAATGGCAATTTCATAGTAATTAGTAAACATTGTTGACTGCAAATTTACTATCTAAACTTCATCGAAAAGGATCTTTAAAATTTATTCTTTCAACTAAACTACTAAATCAGCCCAAAAGTTCTACTTTATTGTTAAAGCAAACCAAAAAAAGAAACATGTTTGATATTTATATAGGCAATACCTAATTGTTACAGGAAGCACACATGTCAATTTTAATTATATTATACAAACCATTTTAACGGTTATAGCAAAATGGTTAGGGAATTTTCCACTTTGTGGTTTCTTGTTAAGGGACAAGGGTTCGAATCTTACCACATACAAATGTGGTGGGGGCCTTATCAACGCTATACCCAGGGTTGAAAAACTCGGCCGGGAATTCGGAATCGTAATCGGAATCGGGGGTTAAACGGGTCAAGTTGGCCAGAATCAGGTGAAAACTCGGTCAACGACTTGGTTGCGTGTAAAAATCGGTCAAACTCGTCTGGATCGGTCAACAATCGTCCGGATCAGGTCATAACTCGGGTCAACTTTGGTCATTTTTTTTACGTTTAATAAATTCCTAAATGGATTTAATTTTATGTTTCTAATGAAAGAAGTTTGAACTTTGAAGTATTATGTTAAAGTTTCTAAACAATTATGTTTTAATTTTGAAGTTTATTACATATAATTTCAAAATTAGAAGTTTTCTATATAAAACCCGATCCGGGTTCTCCCCGATTCCGATCTGAGTTTTTAAAAACTCGTGACTATACCTATCTACACATTGAACAAACCTTGGCTATACCTATCTACACATTGAACAAACCCTTTAGAGAGTTGTCAGGATTCGTACCCGCATGAACGCACCAAAATTGAGAGTGTTAGATATTTATCCACTTTGTCTTTAAAAATATAAAGAAAGATAGTCTTTGATTTTCTTGCATGATTATCTTATTTTCCCCATTTCTGCAACGCTGTGGGCAAAATAACTTATTGTTTTTAAGAGAAAATCTCATCTATCGGTACTTGATAAGTTGATAGCATCTCTAATTGCAATAAATTTAATTCAATAAACAACTATTTATACTTTTTCTAAAGCTCTTATATTAATATTTTTTCCCCGTGTTTTGATGGCTTTCTTTTGGTATAGCTAGAGCCTCAGAAATAACATATTACATATGCTGTATTATGTTTCTTGATTTATCCTGTGAATATTTACTAGAACATATCAATCACAAGAAATTTTGATGTATCTGTCAAGTGAATTTGGAACATATCTTAACTAGTTAATGAAACAAAAAAATCCTAGGTCGATGCGACACATGTGGAAGAGTTCACAAAACCTTCGGAAGAAACAACATTTGAATCTCAAGGACCGGAAAAGGCTCCAACGCCTCCTCAAAACATCAAATCCCCCTACGATGATGACGACGATGATGATGAAAATGACATCACCTTGCCCGATGAATTAGGAAAAGAAGAGAATTTAGATGACGACGACGACAAGGATGAAAAGGCCCCAGAACCTCATATAATCGAAGATGATGATGAAGATGATGACGATGATGATTATAACGACGAGAACAACGGAGCACAAGCTGAAGAACAAATCTCGAAATCTGGTTCTAGAGCTACTGATTTCTCGGAGGAAGATGATGATTGAGCATGATCAATTGGTATTTATAAAATTTGAAAGTTGCAATGTTCTAAAAAGATATGTTTTCGGTAATTTAGTGCTTTTCTGTAACCGGGTCGGGTTCTCACCTGTTAATGACCCATCTATCCATCTATATCTTAAATGCATCCATTTGATTTTACACTAAACTTTCTGTCTCTTCTTGCTATTTCTATAGAGATGATAAGATTGGTCCTAAATTGTATTAGGATGGCAACAAAGTTTAACTTATAACGGTTTCTGAGATTTAGAAATTAAAAATAAATTACAAAGACATTATTATAACCTATATAAAAACTTTTGGCGGGAATAGTGAAGCAACTTGGCTGGCTGCTGGCTCAGCAGCTAGCCTGCCTGCTTATTTTTATTTTTTTTCTAACTAGTGTGTTGTGTAGATGTCACTTGCCTTCTTTGTGCTTTTATTTTTTATTTTGATTTATATCATTACTTTTATTATAACCTATATAAAAACTTTTGGCGTGAATAGTGAAACAGCTTGGCTGGCTGTTGGCTCAGCAGCTAGCCTTGCCTGCTTATTTTTATTTTTATTTTCTAGCTAATGTGTTGTGTAGATGTCACTTGCTTTCTTTGTGCTTTTATTTTTTATTTTGATTTATATCATTACTTTTATTATAACCTATATAAAAACTTTTGGCGTGAATAGTGAAGCAGCTTGGCTGACTGCTGGCTAATCAGCTAGCATGCCTGCTTATTTTTAATTTTTTTTCTAGCTAGTGTATTGTGTAGATGTCACTTGCCTTCTTTGTGCTTTTATTTTTTATTTTGATTTATATCATTACTTTTAGAGTAGTAATGTTTTAATGTTTCACACTTAACCGCTAAATCTTTTTTAAGACTTTTGTATTTTTACCATTAAAGTTTTATTTTCGAGGATTCATGGTACTACAGTTTTAGTCTTTTTTTTTCACCATCAAAGTTTTTATCTTTTTATTTTTGCTAGCCTGCCTGCTTATTTTTTTTTCTAGCTAGTGTGTTGTGTAGATGTCACTTGCCTTTTTTGTGCTTTTATTTTTTATTTTGATTTATATTATTACTTTTAGAGTAGTAATGTTTTAATGTTTCACACTTAACCGCTAAATCTTTTTTAAGACTTTTGTATTTTTACCATTAAAGTTTTATTTTCGAGGATTCATGGTACTACAGTTTTAGTCTTTTTTTTTCACCATCAAAGTTTTTATCTTCCAAGAAAGGTTGCAATTATTATTTCGTCACCAAAGTTTTGTGTTTTAAAATCTATGTTGTATTGTTTAACGATGCGTTTTTTTTGTCCAACGATGGTAACGATTGACATATTATAACCTATATAAAACCTTTGGCGTGAATAGTGAAATAGCTTGGCTGGTTGCTGGCTCAGCAGCTAGCCTGCTTGCTTATTTTTATTTTTTCTAACTAGTGTGTTGTGTAGATGTCACTTGCCTTCTTTGTGCTTTTATTTTTTATTTTGATTTATATCATTACTTTTAGAGTAGTAATGTTTTAATGTTTCACACTTAACCGCTAAATCTTTTTTAAGACTTTTGTATTTTTACCATTAAAGTTTTATTTTCGAGGATTCATGGTACTACAGTTTTAGTCTTTTTTTTTCCACCATCAAAGTTTTTATCTTTTTATTTTTGCTAGCCTGCCTGCTTAGTTTTTTTTTCTTCTAGCTAGTGTGTTGTGTAGATGTCACTTGCCTTTTTTGTGCTTTTATTTTTTATTTTGATTTATATCATTACTTTTAGAGTAGTAATGTTTTAATGTTTCACACTTAACCGCTAAATCTTTTTTAAGACTTTTGTATTTTTACCATTAAAGTTTTATTTTCGAGGATTCATGGTACTACAGTTTTAGTCTTTTTTTTCACCATCAAAGTTTTTATCTTCTTATTTTTATCTTCCAAGAAAGGTTGCAATTATTATTTCGTCACCAAAGTTTTGTGTTTTAAAATCTATGTTGTATTGTTTAACGATGCGTTTTTTTTGTCCGATGATGGTAACGATTGACATATTAAATTTAATGACCCATATTAAAGCATATGTCTGATTGTTATCCCCGGCCAACGGCCGGGTATAACACTAGTTTAATAAAAATAAATGACAAATGTGCCCCTTACTTAACTGAAACGACTCAACCCAAATAGACCTTAAGTATGGAAACACAAAACTTTTATGTCTTATGCTTAGAAAAAAAAATACGGTCATTTTTCGCGAAAAAAATCAAAATGTTCCAAATCGAGAAAAGATACTTGAAATGTTCTTAAAATGATGTAAATAGACTACTATGCAAGTTTCAGGACCCAAAAAGGTCAAACAAAGGCTCGGCAAAAAGTAAGTGAAGAAGTCAGTGGAGCGTGTTCGATGCTGATTTGCATCGACCGCGCTTTGGGTCACAGCGAACGCACTTTGGGTCTCAGCGAACGCGCTTTCTGCTGTACACCAAAATCAACATTTTTGACGTTTTGAAGCATTTCGACTCAAATCCAAACTTTCCATTATCATTCATTGATACAAATAAAACATAAACACCTAACTAAACATTTCAAAAGCTTTTCAATGTTCAAGAGTAAGTTTCACAACAAAACGGGTCATTTACCCTTTTTACCAATCGTTTCACAGTTAACTTTTTACATGAAGATTTCAAAGAACAAATGACACAACAAGTTACTGAAATTCACACACATTGATCATTCCCAAACATAAACTTTGTACCAAGAGCCATAACGAGGTGGGAATACTAAGCTTCTACCAAAAGAGCCTTTTACCGCAAAATGGCAAACTACCTTTAAACGCACAACTTCACTTCAAGCATTATTAATATCTTATTCCCACTTTCAAGACCTATAAAAAGGTAAACAACTAAAAAGATAAGCTTTACGCTTAGTGAGTACGTTTATATATAAATATACACATATTGAAACAATACATAAGGATAGGATATATAACCTATATTACCACATAATAATCTTGTCCATAAACACCTTCATAGCAACACAAAATATGTGAAACTATGTAATCAATCAACCAAATAAAATATATTATGCCACAATCAAATCACGTTGCCATATCTCATATGGTCTTATATCATCTTATCTATATACCCATCACCATACCATGGGTCTCAAACCTTGAAACTCTACACAATTACGCCAAGTATATATATTTCTTTACATTCAAACAACCAATCAAGCATTTCATTCACATCCAAATCACAATGTCATACCCCGTATGGTCTTTCATAATATGCCACACCCCGTATGGTCTTTATCCCATCAACTAAAATACAACATATAGATTCCACCTTCATCATGTAATTGGCCCAACATGTGAATACTCATATATAAAGGTAGTCACCTCAATGACGAATTACCAAATCCATGATGACCACAAATACCATTGTGATTGCTTTCAACCTAACAATCAATTCACAATACACATATAAGACCATTTAACCATAGCCACTACTTTCACTAGCATACCTCCACCCTTCCCAAACTTATATTGTTATTGAGTTGGTTTATCTTTACACAAAATCTCATTTGTCCATCTTTTCATAATCACAACAATAGGGCTATATCACTTTACTAGTCAAAATTACCATTTTCATCTCTTAACTTTGCTAGTCACCAACAAAGTCAAAAATCAAATCCATAAGCCAACTCAATAACTCATAAGCCAACTCAATAACAACAATATTACTAAAATGTAAAAAAGGAAAGTCACAACTATCATGCATGGTCCTAAATTGACCAAAAACATAGGGTTCAATATCAAAATACTCAATTCATTAAAATTCCCAAATCAATTGGATTCTAAGAACCCTAAATTCTCAAATCACACAATAATCAAAACCATACCTTAAAAGAATAATAATAATTAGATGGAATAGATAATCTTTAGGTTTCTTCTTCTCCCTTCTCTTGCAAATCTCGAAACAGACACACACACATACTTCAATTTTCTCCATGGCTAGATTACTTGAATGTTATTATTGTTATTATAAATTGGAAGATTTCTTGAGTTAGATGGTGGAAGATTTACAAAGTGATGAAAGAATTTAGAAGAATAAGCTAGAAGAAATGGTGTGAAAATGGATGAAGTGGAAAGATGACTTGCTCAAAAGAAAGGGATGACATCTCCCTCCACCTGCCACGTTTTTCTTTAAAATAAAAAGGGGTATTATACCCGCTAGCCACTAAGGTTCCAACTAAAATTAACCCCTTATCTAAAAGGAAAACTAGGAAATTATTTTAAAGGTAAAACTATAATAAAATTATTAAATTTATATTTTAAAATATTTGGGGTGTTACAACTCTCCCACACTTATTTGGTTCACGTCCTCATGAACCACACTTCGCATTTTAAAACTTACCCGTTATTCACACTTTATCTATATCAAGTCATCTTATATTGTCAATTTTCTCTTCAATTTCCCCAATCAAGTGAAAAATTTGTAAATTAAACTTAACACTTAATTGAAAACTTACTACTTGCTTACACAAGAACACTGCTTTCACCTCGTATTCTCATCAGTTTGTTAGCAACTACGTGTTCATAACCTCTTATTAGCACCCTTAAGTCAAAAGAATTTGTAGTCTTAACTCATGAAAACATAAGTCTATATTTCCTTAGTCCTATATATATAACCCCTCACATTCATTATTTGTTCATCACTTATTATCTCCCACACTTAAGGAATTTACTAATATACTCAAATTCTTGACATAATACACTTTGATTACAAACTCCCAAATCTCACCCTATAAACCAAAATGACTCTTCTATGAATTCTCAAACAATTTAAAACATTATCATTAAAACGAAAACAATAAATCATTTAACGGTTAGCATACTTGGCTCATAAATCTGCAACAAACACATAAGCAACTAGAAACAAGATTATCGCATTCATATTATCATATTCATCAACTATCTTAACCTCGCGTGTGAACTTTATCCACACCAAAGGCCCATGATCGACTTATCTTGTTATTTCAACAAAATGACTTTCACAATCGTCCAATCATTATCAATATATTTATTCATATCCCAATGGATCTCAACGGCTTTGACGATAGCCCAATCGTTCTCTCAACATTCTCCAATACCAACATCTATAATAACATGCATTTCACATATAATATAAATACTTCTATAAAATCAAGCAATCAACTAAAACATGTCATTCACCATCAATTCATATTTCCATACCTCGTATGGTCTTTCACTATATGTCACACCCGTATGGTCTTTCCACTATATGCCACACCCCGTGTGGTCTTATCACAATATGCCATACCCCGTATGGTCTTTCCACTATATGCCACACCCCGTGTGGTCTTATCACAATATGCCATACCCCGTATGGTCTTTCCACTATATGCCACACCCCGTGTGGTCTTATCACAATATGCCATATCCCGTATGGTCTTTCAACTATATGCCACACCCCGTGTGGTCTTATCACAATATGCCATACCCCGTATGGTCTTTCTACTATATGCCACACCCCGTGTGGTCTTATCACAATATGCCATACCCCGTATGGTCTTTCCACTATATGCCACACCCCGTGTGGTCTTATCACAATATGCCATACCCCGTATGGTCTTTCCACTATATGTCACACCTCACACCCCGTGTGGTCTTATCACAATTTGCCATACCCCGTATGGTCTTTCCACTATATGCCACACCCCGTGTGGTCTTTTACCGTTTAAACTTTTGAGCCCTCAGGGTACATCCATGAATCAATGAGACTCTTATTGGCAAGTCTCGCATACTAATGATCTTTGACTCATACTCGTCCTCTTTGTCCCAACACACTTTACTATAACACTTCAAAACACTTCTTAATGCATTCTAAAATTTCTAATCCATTCCTCAACTATAATCCACTCTATATCATGTCCATAACGCTATTTCAATTCAATTAAATAACTTACATTCATCAAGTTCCATACTATTCTCTAGACAACGGTCTCATCGCACTCGTCTCAATGACTTAGGAATTCCACTTCATTTCCCTAAATTTTCATAACTATAACAACACATGCAATTCACACAAAAGCATAAAGATATATCTATTCTCATACTACAATAAAAGAAAAGAGATATACCGGCATAATATATCTCTACAACACAACAAGTCTTCACTACTACAATCTTATACTCGACCGCTCCAATGTTTGATGCGGTTAACTTATAAACATTTTAGTATGCGGATCACGATAATTCCGGACTTATCGTGATTACATACTAACATCTTTATAAGTTAACCCTCCATCAAACACTTTCATGGTCCAATATAAAATCAACCAAAAACTTATGGCCAAGTCACAATTACGGTTTAAGTCTAGGCATCCTAATCATAAAAGAATACCTAAATCCCTTAAAACTCGGCTCTGATACCACTTGAAACGACTCAACCCAAATAGACCTTAAGTATGGAAACACAAAACTTTTATGTCTTATGCTTAGAAAAAAAAATACGGTCATTTTTCGCGAAAAAAATCAAAATGTTCCAAATCGAGAAAAGACACTTGAAATGTTCTTAAAATGATGTAAATAGACTACTATGCAAGTTTCAGGACCCAAAAAGGTCAAACGAAGGCTCGGCAAAAAGTAAGTGAAGAAGTCAGTGGAGCGTGTTCGATGCTGATTTGCATCGACCGCGCTTTGGGTCACAGCGAACGCACTTTGGGTCTCAGCGAACGCGCTTTCTGCTGTACACCAAAATCAACATTTTTGATGTTTTGAAGCATTTCGACTCAAATCCAAACTTTCCATTATCATTCATTGATACAAATAAAACATAAACACCTTACTAAACATTTCAAAAGCTTTTCAATGTTCAAGAGTAAGTTTCACAACAAAACGGGTCATTTACCCTTTTTACCAATCGTTTCAAAGTTAACTTTTTACATGAAGATTTCAAATAACAAATGACACAACAAGTTACTGAAATTCACACACATTGATCATTCCCAAACATAAACTTTGTACCAAGAGCCATAACGAGGTGGGAATACTAAGCTTCTACCAAAAGAGCCTTTTACCGCAAAATGGCAAACTACCTTTAAACGCACAACTTCACTTCAAGCATTATTAATATCTTATTCCCACTTTCAAGACCTATAAAAAGGTAAACAATTAAAAAGATAAGCTTTACGCTTAGTGAGTACGTTTATATATAAATATACACATATTGAAACAATACATAAGGATAGGATATATAACCTATATTACCACATAATAATCTTGTCCATAAACACCTTCATAGCAACACAAAATATGTGAAACTATGTAATCAATCAACCAAATAAAATATATTATGCCACAATTCAAATCACGTTGCCATATCTCATATGGTCTTATATCATCTTATCTATATACCCATCACCATACCATGGGTCTCAAACCTTGAAACTCTACACAATTACGCCAAGTATATATATTTCTTTACATTCAAACAACCAATCAAGCATTTCATTCACATCCAAATCACAATGTCATACCCCGTATGGTCTTTCATAATATGCCACACCCCGTATGGTCTTTATCCCATCAACTAAAATACAACATATAGATTCCACCTTCATCATGTAATTGGCCCAACATGTGAATACTCATATATAAAGGTAGTCACCTCAATGACGAATTACCAAATCCATGATGACCACAAATACCATTGTGATTGCTTTCAACCTAACAATCAATTCACAATACACATATAAGACCATTTAACCATAGCCACTACTTTCACTAGCATACCTCCACCCTTCCCAAACTTATATTGTTATTGAGTTGGTTTATCTTTACACAAAATCTCATTTGTCCATCTTTTCATAATCACAACAATAGGGCTATATCACTTTACTAGTCAAAATTACCATTTTCATCTCTTAACTTTGCTAGTCACCAACAAAGTCAAAAATCAAATCCATAAGCCAACTCAATAACTCATAAGCCAACTCAATAACAACAATATTACTAAAATGTAAAAAGGGAAAGTCACAACTATCATGCATGGTCCTAAATTGACCAAAAACATAGGGTTCAATATCAAAATACTCTATTCATTAAAATTCCCAAATCAATTGGATTCTAAGAACCCTAAATTCTCAAATCACACAATAATCAAAACCATACCTTAAAAGAATAATAATAATTAGATGGAATAGATAATCTTTAGGTTTCTTCTTCTCCCTTCTCTTGCAAATCTCGAAACAGACACACACACATACTTCAATTTTCTCCATGGCTATTACTTGAATGTTATTATTGTTATTATAAATTGGAAGATTTCTTGAGTTAGATGGTGGAAGATTTACAAAGTGATGAAAGAATTTAGAAGAATAAGCTAGAAGAAATGGTGTGAAAATGGATGAAGTGGAAAGATGACTTGCTCAAAAGAAAGGGATGACATCTCCCTCCACCTGCCACGTTTTTCTTTAAAATAAAAAGGGGTATTATACCCGCTAGCCACTAAGGTTCCAACTAAAATTAACCCCTTATCTAAAAGGAAAACTAGGAAATCATTTTAAAGGCAAAACTATAATAAAATTATTAAATTTATATTTTAAAATATTTGGGGTGTTTCCACTATATGCCACACCCCGTGTGGTCTTATCACAATATGCCATACCCCGTATGGTCTTTCCACTATATGCCACACCCCGTGTGGTCTTATCACAATATGCCATACCCCGTATGGTCTTTCCACTATATGCCACACCCCGTGTGGTCTTATCACAATATGCCATACCCCGTATGGTCTTTCCACTATATGCCACACCCCGTGTGGTCTTATCACAATATGCCATACCCCGTATGGTCTTTCCACTATATGCCACACCCCGTGTGGTCTTATCACAATATGCCATACCCCGTATGGTCTTTCCACTATATGCCACACCCCGTGTGGTCTTATCACAATATGCCATACCCCGTATGGTCTTTCCACTATATGCCACACCCCGTGTGGTCTTATCACAATATGCCATACCCCGTATGGTCTTTCCACTATATGCCACACCCCGTGTGGTCTTATCACAATATGCCATACCCCGTATGGTCTTTCCACTATATGCCACACCCCGTGTGGTCTTATCACAATATGCCATACCCCGTATGGTCTTTCCACTATATGCCACACCCCGTGTGGTCTTATCACAATATGCCATACCCCGTATGGTCTTTCCACTATATGCCACACCCCGTGTGGTCTTATCACAATATGCCATACCCCGTATGGTCTTTCCACTATATGCCACACCCCGTGTGGTCTTATCACAATATGCCATACCCCGTATGGTCTTTCCACTATATGCCACACCCCGTGTGGTCTTATCACAATATGCCATACCCCGTATGGTCTTTCCACTATATGCCACACCCCGTGTGGTCTTATCACAATATGCCATACCCCGTATGGTCTTTCCACTATATGCCACACCCCGTGTGGTCTTATCACAATATGCCATACCCCGTATGGTCTTTCCACTATATGCCACACCCCGTGTGGTCTTATCACAATATGCCATACCCCGTATGGTCTTTCCACTATATGCCACACCCCGTGTGGTCTTATCACAATATGCCATACCCCGTATGGTCTTTCCACTATATGCCACACCCCGTGTGGTCTTATCACAATATGCCATACCCCGTATGGTCTTTCCACTATATGCCACACCCCGTGTGGTCTTATCACAATATGCCATACCCCGTATGGTCTTTCCACTATATGCCACACCCCGTGTGGTCTTATCACAATATGCCATACCCCGTATGGTCTTTCCACTATATGCCACACCCCGTGTGGTCTTATCACAATATGCCATACCCCGTATGGTCTTTCCACTATATGCCACACCCCGTGTGGTCTTATCACAATATGCCATACCCCGTATGGTCTTTCCACTATATGCCACACCCCGTGTGGTCTTATCACAATATGCCATACCCCGTATGGTCTTTCCACTATATGCCACACCCCGTGTGGTCTTATCACAATATGCCATACCCCGTATGGTCTTTCCACTATATGCCACACCCCGTGTGGTCTTATCACAATATGCCATACCCCGTATGGTCTTTCCACTATATGCCACACCCCGTGTGGTCTTATCACAATATGCCATACCCCGTATGGTCTTTCCACTATATGCCACACCCCGTGTGGTCTTATCACAATATGCCATACCCCGTATGGTCTTTCCACTATATGCCACACCCCGTGTGGTCTTATCACAATATGCCATACCCCGTATGGTCTTTCCACTATATGCCACACCCCGTGTGGTCTTATCACAATATGCCATACCCCGTATGGTCTTTCCACTATATGCCACACCCCGTGTGGTCTTATCACAATATGCCATACCCCGTATGGTCTTTCCACTATATGCCACACCCCGTGTGGTCTTATCACAATATGCCATACCCCGTATGGTCTTTCCACTATATGCCACACCCCGTGTGGTCTTATCACAATATGCCATACCCCGTATGGTCTTTCCACTATATGCCACACCCCGTGTGGTCTTATCACAATATGCCATACCCCGTATGGTCTTTCCACTATATGCCACACCCCGTGTGGTCTTATCACAATATGCCATACCCCGTATGGTCTTTCCACTATATGCCACACCCCGTGTGGTCTTATCACAATATGCCATACCCCGTATGGTCTTTCCACTATATGCCACACCCCGTGTGGTCTTATCACAATATGCCATACCCCGTATGGTCTTTCCACTATATGCCACACCCCGTGTGGTCTTATCACAATATGCCATACCCCGTATGGTCTTTCCACTATATGCCACACCCCGTGTGGTCTTATCACAATATGCCATACCCCGTATGGTCTTTCCACTATATGCCACACCCCGTGTGGTCTTATCACAATATGCCATACCCCGTATGGTCTTTCCACTATATGCCACACCCCGTGTGGTCTTATCACAATATGCCATACCCCGTATGGTCTTTCCACTATATGCCACACCCCGTGTGGTCTTATCACAATATGCCATACCCCGTATGGTCTTTCCACTATATGCCACACCCCGTGTGGTCTTATCACAATATGCCATACCCCGTATGGTCTTTCCACTATATGCCACACCCCGTGTGGTCTTATCACAATATGCCATACCCCGTATGGTCTTTCCACTATATGTCACACCCCGTGTGGTCTTATCACAATATGTCATACCCCGTATGGTCTTTCCACTATATGCCACACCCCGTGTGGTCTTATCACAATATGCCATACCCCGTATGGTCTTTCCACTATATGCCACACCCCGTGTGGTCTTATCACAATATGCCATATCCCGTATGGTCTTTCAACTATATGCCACACCCCGTGTGGTCTTATCACAATATGCCATACCCCGTATGGTCTTTCCACTATATGCCACACCCCGTGTGGTCTTATCACAATATGCCATACCCCGTATGGTCTTTCCACTATATGCCACACCCCGTGTGGTCTTATCACAATATGCCATACCGTATGGTCTTTCCACTATATGTCACACACTCACACCCCGTGTGGTCTTATCACAATTTGCCATACCCCGTATGGTCTTTCCACTATATGCCACACCCCGTGTGGTCTTTTACCGTTTAAACTTTTGAGCCCTCAGGGTACATCCATGAATCAATGAGACTCTTATTGGCAAGTCTCGCATACTAATGATCTTTGACTCATACTCGTCCTCTTTGTCCCAACACACTTTACTATAACACTTCAAAACACTTCTTAATGCATTCTAAAATTTCTAATCCATTCCTCAACTATAATCCACTCTATATCATGTCCATAACGCTATTTCAATTCAATTAAATAACTTACATTCATCAAGTTCCATACTATTCTCTAGACAACGGTCTCATCGCACTCGTCTCAATGACTTAGGAATTCCACTTCATTTCCCTAAATTTTCATAACTATAACAACACATGCAATTCACACAAAAGCATAAAGATATATCTATTCTCATACTACAATAAAAGAAAAGAGATATACCGGCATAATATATCTCTACAACACAACAAGTCTTCACTACTACAATCTTATACTCGACCGCTCCAATGTTTGATGCGGTTAACTTATAAACATTTTAGTATGCGGATCACGATAATTCCGGACTTATCGTGATTACATACTAACATCTTTATAAGTTAACCCTCCATCAAACACTTTCATGGTCCAATATAAAATCAACCAAAAACTTATGGCCAAGTCACAATTACGGTTTAAGTCTAGGCATCCTAATCATAAAAGAATACCTAAATCCCTTAAAACTCGGCTCTGATACCACTTGAAACGACTCAACCCAAATAGACCTTAAGTATGGAAACACAAAACTTTTATGTCTTATGCTTAGAAAAAAAAATACGGTCATTTTTCGCGAAAAAAATCAAAATGTTCCAAATCGAGAAAAGACACTTGAAATGTTCTTAAAATGATGTAAATAGACTACTATGCAAGTTTCAGGACCCAAAAAGGTCAAACGAAGGCTCGGCAAAAAGTAAGTGAAGAAGTCAGTGGAGCGTGTTCGATGCTGATTTGCATCGACCGCGCTTTGGGTCACAGCGAACGCACTTTGGGTCTCAGCGAACGCGCTTTCTGCTGTACACCAAAATCAACATTTTTGATGTTTTGAAGCATTTCGACTCAAATCCAAACTTTCCATTATCATTCATTGATACAAATAAAACATAAACACCTTACTAAACATTTCAAAAGCTTTTCAATGTTCAAGAGTAAGTTTCACAACAAAACGGGTCATTTACCCTTTTTACCAATCGTTTCAAAGTTAACTTTTTACATGAAGATTTCAAATAACAAATGACACAACAAGTTACTGAAATTCACACACATTGATCATTCCCAAACATAAACTTTGTACCAAGAGCCATAACGAGGTGGGAATACTAAGCTTCTACCAAAAGAGCCTTTTACCGCAAAATGGCAAACTACCTTTAAACGCACAACTTCACTTCAAGCATTATTAATATCTTATTCCCACTTTCAAGACCTATAAAAAGGTAAACAATAAAAAGATAAGCTTTACGCTTAGTGAGTACGTTTATATATAAATATACACATATTGAAACAATACATAAGGATAGGATATATAACCTATATTACCACATAATAATCTTGTCCATAAACACCTTCATAGCAACACAAAATATGTGAAACTATGTAATCAATCAACCAAATAAAATATATTATGCCACAATCAAATCACGTTGCCATATCTCATATGGTCTTATATCATCTTATCTATATACCCATCACCATACCATGGGTCTCAAACCTTGAAACTCTACACAATTACGCCAAGTATATATATTTCTTTACATTCAAACAACCAATCAAGCATTTCATTCACATCCAAATCACAATGTCATACCCCGTATGGTCTTTCATAATATGCCACACCCCGTATGGTCTTTATCCCATCAACTAAAATACAACATATAGATTCCACCTTCATCATGTAATTGGCCCAACATATGAATACTCATATATAAAGGTACTCACCTCAATGACGAATTACCAAATCCATGATGACCACAAATACCATTGTGATTGCTTTCAACCTAACAATCAATTCACAATACACATATAAGACCATTTAACCATAGCCACTACTTTCACTAGCATACCTCCACCCTTCCCAAACTTATATTGTTATTGAGTTGGTTTATCTTTACACAAAATCTCATTTGTCCATCTTTTCATAATCACAACAATAGGGCTATATCACTTTACTAGTCAAAATTACCATTTTCATCTCTTAACTTTGCTAGTCACCAACAAAGTCAAAAATCAAATCCATAATCCAACTCAATAACAACAATATCACTAAAATGTAAAAAGGGGAAGTCACAACTATCATGCATGGTCCTAAATTGACCAAAAACATAGGGTTCAATATCAAAATACTCTATTCATTAAAATTCCCAAATCAATTGGATTCTAAGAACCCTAAATTCTCAAATCACACAATAATCAAAACCATACCTTAAAAGAATAATAATAATTAGATGGAATAGATAATCTTTAGGTTTCTTCTTCTCCCTTCTCTTGCAAATCTCGAAACAGACACACACACATACTTCAATTTTCTCCATGGCTATTACTTGAATGTTATTATTGTTATTATAAATTGGAAGATTTCTTGAGTTAGATGGTGGAAGATTTACAAAGTGATGAAAGAATTTAGAAGAATAAGCTAGAAGAAATGGTGTGAAAATGGATGAAGTGGAAATGTGATACAACCAAAAGAAGATGTTGGCTAGCCCCATCTCTTGCCACGTTTTCTTTCAAAAATAAGGGGTATAATACCCGCTAGCCACTAAGGTTCCAACTAATTAACCCCTATCTAAAAAAAACTAGGAAAATATTTTAAAGGCAAAACTATAATAAAATTATTAATTTTCTATACTTTTCCCCTCTTTGGGTTGTTCCCCCCTTTCACGCGACCACACATCGCCGCCGTAGAGTCGCCGAGTAAAAGTAACCACACATGACCCACTGTCGCGTTTTTTTTTCTCCCTATGCCTTCACTAGTACAGAACACTAACTTGTGAATCTTGTCGTTACACGCCCACACCTATAATTTACTACTCTCCCACCCCCACTGTTTTTATCCTCCTTTCACTCTTTTTTCCGTTTTTCTCTTCCATAGGTACAGTACTGGGGGAAAGGGGGAGGGGGGGGGGGGGGTTCCACCACGTGGCACGAGATCAAGACCACCATACCCGGTCGGTGTGACCGGGTGTTAAACAACAAGAGATAACGGAAAGAGAATTTGTTAGGACAGTTTCAGTGAAACTGGCCAGTCTCCAGTTGCACCTGGAGACCAAGAAGATTTGTCCAGAAATATATTGAAGTCCAGTTGCATCGTACAGTCAACGCAACGGAAGACTTCCTCCAGTTGAGAACTGACCAGTTGAAGAATCATTCCAGTTGAAGTCGAAGACAACAAGTGGAAGATAGAGAATGACAATGGCAGCGAAGCCCAGTTGACATTCTAGTCAGTTACAAACTGGAGACCATCAGTGGAAAGCTCTTACAAAGCTTTACACTGATTACGGGGAATTGACTTTTATGCTTTATGTGCTATTACACGGATAATAAGATTTATCTATGTATAAAGTACATAAAGCTACATAGGTTGAGTAAAGTTGCTTTTTACTGCAACTTTACACAACATTTTAAGGAATTAAATGATATTCCTTAAATGTTTTCAACCATATTTGTACGGCCAAAGTTAACATCCCAATGTTAACTTTGCCTATAAATACAAGTCATTGCACAACAAGAATACACTTCACTTTGCATACCTGCAATATTCTTGGTGAACTTGTGCAATATTCTCTCAATCGTAAAAAGGAACATTTCAACAACTTTAAGTGTTTCGATTGTTTAGAGAAATTCCAAGTGTAGATCAATTGTAGTTCATAGGTTGTTAGGATATTTACATACTTTGTATTATCTTGGTTCCGCAACAACCTTGTAATTTATTTAAAGTTAATAACAAAATTACACTTGAAAATTACATATTGTCTCACCAATTTACTTTACAAGTATTTTATATTATTGCATTGTTCTTTACTTATTGTCACTTAAATAAGTAATCTATCTAGAACTTGGTATATACCCTCTGTAACTGGTCGTCTCCAGTTCAGCGTTTATATTGCAAAGTAACTCCACCATCGACATTGAGGTGTCTTCAGGTAGTACCATCTATTGAGTTGGGACTTACAAGTGGTATCAGAGCAGAATGCTAATAAACTTGCCTAGATCTGCTTAGATGACTACTACTGAAGGTGGAGATGGTTCTGGTCAAGGTGAAAACCCTTTGAATACTAATACACCACCTGTTCAAAATGTTAATATAAACCCTCCTCCTCCTACTGCCCCAAACCATGTCCATGTACATTATTCTAACACTCCTGTTCCAAAATTTGATGGAAACAGTGAGACCTTCGGTACATGGAAGGCCAGAATGCTTTTGCATTTTGGTGGGATAGAGAGATATATGCTGAAAATCCTTAAGGATGGACCGTATATACCCATGTCTCTTGGGGTAATTCCTCTTCTAGATCCAACTGGAAGAAGAGGTTCAAGAGAAAAGCTCGAAGACCACTGGTCTGATGAGGATCGTAGACTTGTAGATCTAGACACCAGACTCAAGAACATGATCCTTGGAGCTGTTCCTGAAGATCTAATTCCAACACTTGTGTTGTTCCCCAGTGCCAAGTCAATGTGGGATGAATTAGTTATTCAGTTTGAAGGAGGTGATGACACCATTGTCACCAGAAAGGTTGCCCTGAACAAGAAGTATGAATCCTTCTTTGCTCTACCCAATGAAAGTCTAACTGGTACTTACACCAGATTTTCTAGCCTCATTAATCATCTGAGAGGCTTGGGTGTAGAGAAGGATAAGGATATTCTTCTTGAGAAGTTTTGTGATATTCTTCCTTCCAAATGGGAAAATATGGTTCTTGTCTTGAGACAAGGTAAAACCCTGCACAGTCACACTCTTGCATCGCTCTATGGAGCCTTCAGATTCACTGAAGATAATAATGCAGCAAGACTGGTGGCTGAGCAGGATGCCATGAATCATGCCCAGAGTCCCAAGGTTGCTAGTGTAACTGAGCGACCTTGTACTGCTTTAATGTCTACAGAGAGTGTCCAGGCACACTCAATGAAGGAGATGTTAAACAGTTTCTTGAACTCTGGCCTGACCACTGAAATCAGTGATGGTTGTGATGAAACAGACGATGATGATCTGGTAGCCATGATCGCTAAAACCTTTAACAGGTTTAAGCATAAATCTAAAAGATTTAATGGCCCAAACAATGCTTCCAGCTCCAGCTCTCTGGATAAAACCAATCTTACCTGCTATAAATGCGGTAAGAAAGGTCATTTTATGAAGGAATGCAGATCTAGTCAGATGAACAACCAAACTGGTCCCTCTGTCCCAAATTTTAATCGGCCTGACAAGCTAAATATAAAAAGCTTAAGGCCCAGATTGCCATCCTGTCCATGGAAAAAGAAAAGGATCAGTGCTTAATGGCACAAACTGAGGGAAAATGGGAGTACTCTGATGACTCATCAGCTGATGAAGAAGAGGAAAGGGACATGTGTTTCATGGCCTCGGAAGATCAACAGCAGCATGTGGCAAAAGAAGATGTCATCACTGGAAGATGGGTGGACATCATTTTAAAAAAGGTATGTGATTATGACAACCAAGTTGACCCAGAACTGAAACTGGACCTTGCTGAATCATTAAGTGGTGATTTGGCTTTTGTGAAACTGTTAGAGCAGATAGTGAAAGATATCTGGACACTATCTTAATTGAACTAAACAATGTTAAACCACAACTGAATGATTTACAAAGTGTCCAGTTGGCTCTCAAGGAGTCAGTTTTGAAAATTGAGGCTTTAGAATTTGATAATCAAAAATTAGTTTCTGATCTTGAAAAAGAACAAATGATTATCAAGTCATGGGTAAAAGCATCTTGAAAGAATTATGATGCATTTTCTAGAACAATTGATGCCCAGAAAAATGCATGGAAATCTGGAGATCTGGAAATGGCAGCTCTCATACCAGATCTTCATGCATTGCCTCCATGCTCTCAGGGTTGAAACTCCTTATGATCAACCTGAGGCTGTCGAAACTGAACCCATTGAGACCACCCCCACTGAGGTTAAACCTGGAGCCAAACAGGCTAGTGCTCCAGTAAAAAAGGCCACTGGTAACAAGCCTTTACCTCAGAAGTCTAAGGAGGCCAAGACCCAAAAGACTAAAACTCCAGCTGAACCAAGGTCCAAGGTTCAGCAGCCTGATGAAAACAATATTTTGTTTAAACTGGAAAGTCAACTCCAACTTTTGTCTAGACAGGTTCAGAGTTGTACTGCCGGATTAAAAATCTGGAAGGAGGTTCATCACCTCCAGTTTTAAAACAAAATATTAAACCCCCTTCAAAACCAAAACAAACGAATGTTCCATCTGGAACTAAATCTGATAAGAAAAAGGGGAGCAGGTATCAAATACCAATCGTTTTTACTCCTGCACCTGGATCTGGTGAAAAAGATCCAGATGTAGTCTTCAATTTACCACCACAACAATCAACTGACTTCTGTAAGAAGTCCAGTGAACCCATCAAGAAAAGATGGGTTCACAAAAATAACTGATGATTTTTGTGGGTGTGCATGGCGATCGAAAGAAGAATATCTGGTATCTGGACAGCGCAGCTGGCCGGACTATGACCGGATGTAAGCCCCTGCTTGAAGAGTTCACTGTCCAAGATGGACTAGCAGTGACGTTTTAATGATCAAAGTGGAAAGACTGAAGGATATGGTGTGCTAATAACGGACAGGTCGAATTCAAAAGAGTTGCATTTGTGAATGGTTTGAAATACAACCTGATCAGTGTCAGCCAACTTTGTGATGATGGCTACAGAGTTTTGTTCGATATTGCTCAAGGCACCATATTTAACAAGGATTGGAAAGTGGTGATGGTTGCACAGAAAAGGAATGTGTACATCATGGATATGGAACCAGCTCCAAAAGAGCAGTGCTTCTATACCAAGGCTGATGAGGACACCAACTGGCTGTGGCATAAAAGATTATCCCATCTTAATTTCAAAAATATTAACAAGTTGTCTCGCAAACAACTGGTTGATGGGATACCACAGATTTTTTTTAATAAAGAAAAGCCATGTCCAGGGTGTGAGATGGGCAAGCAGAAAAGAGCCAGTTTCAAGACCAGGCAAAACTTTAGCATCACTGAACCTCTTCACATGCTACATATGGATCTCTTTGGTCCAGTGAATGTTCAAACTAGAGCTGGAAAGAAGTACACTCTAGTTGTGGTCGATGAATTCACCAGATACTGTTGGGGTGGTATTCCTCAGATCCAAAAGTGATGCACCTGCTGAAATCATCTCTCTCATCAAAAGAATTGAACTCAAGTATACTCGAAAAGTCTGCCAGTTGCGAAGTGATAATGGTACTGAATTTCAAAATAAGGTACTTGAAACATTTTGCAATGACACTGGCATCTCTCAAAACTTCTCATCAGCACACTCTCCAGAGCAGAATGGAGTTGTGGAAAGAAAGAATCGCACACTGATAGAAGCTGCCAGAAGTATGCTATCTGAATCAGGTCTTCCCACCAGTTTTTGGGCAGAAGCAGTTGCAACTGCTTGTCACACCCAAAACCGGTCAGTCTACATCAAGAGACATAAGAAGACTGCCTATGAAGTACTCAGGAATCGTAAACCAAATATTGGATACTTTCATGTATTTGGTTGTCCAGTTTATATTAAACGATTCCAGTCAGCTTGGAAAGTTTGATGCAAAAGCTGATGAAGGAGTATTTTTAGGCTATTCAGATATTCGAAAGGCCTTTAGAGTTTATAATTATAGACTCCAAAAGGTTCATGAACAATTCATGTCACATTCGACGAATCAATTGAAGCAATCAACAAGAGACCAAGCCTTGATATTTCTCCAGTCGTTCCAATAAATTTTGGTGAAACTGACCAAGTTCATCAGTCAGTTGTTTCACCAAAAGATGTTTCCAGTTACAACAAATTGGAACCAGTTAAGAAGAAGAGCACCACCAGTGACACTTCATTCTATCCCTCCATCAATTTCAACTTACCACAGGAATTGGTGATTGGATCTGATGTACGTGCCACTCCAATATCAGCACCAGTTCAAACTCCAACTTCTCCAGTTCTTCAAGAAATGCCTTTTAATGAAGAATTTCATGATGCAAATCGTGACCTCATTGACTCTGATGATGACGTAGAAGTAGTTTGGACAGATCCTCCTCCAGAAGCTGCTGCAACTGAAAAAGATCGCCAGGTGACTTGCACTGATATTGTATTCACCAGCCTAGTCAATACACTAGATGGACTCTAGCACATCCAATTGAACAGATTGTGGAAGATCCAAATAGTGGGGTTCAGACTAGAAGCCACCAGTGAGCAATGCTTAAACGTCACCTTCTTATCACTAATTGAACCGAAGAAGATTGACGAGGCTATGGCATACCCAAGCTGGGTTGAAGCTATGCAAGAAGAGCTCATCCAGTTTGAAAGGAATAATGTGTGGGAGCTTGTTCCTTGTCCACCAGGGTTAACGAAAGAACCCATTGGTACAAGATGGGTCTACCGAAACAAGATGGATGAAGATGGCCATGTTGTAAGAAACAAGGCCAGATTAGTTGCCCAGGGTTATTGTCAAGCAGAAGGCGTTGACTTTGATGAAACTTTTGCTCCAGTTGCAAGACTTGAAGCCATCAGAATAATTTTGGCTTATGCAGCCCATCTGCAGTTCAAAGTCTTCCAGATGGATGTCAAAAGTGCGTTCCTAATGGAACATTGGAAGAAGAAGTTATGTTAAGCAGACTCCAGGCTTCATCATGAGAAGCATCCTCACTTGGTATATAGACTGAACAAAGCTTTGTATGGTCTTAGACAAGCCCCAAGAGCCTGGTATGATACTTTAACTAAACATCTTCTTAAAAATGGCTTTAAAAGAGGTGCAATAGATAATACCTTGTTTATCTTGAAAGAAAGAGGTAATATCTTATTGGTACAAATTTATGTTGATGACATTATATGTGGTTCAACTGATGATGCAATGTGTAAAAAGTTTTCTAAAATCATGTCATCTGAGTATGAAATGAGTTTAATGGGAATTAACATTTTTCTTAGGTCTTCAGATTAAGCAAACTGAAAATGGAATTTTCATAAACCAAGAAAAATATGTCAGAGATTTGTTAAGAAAATACAAATATGATTCAATCCCATCGAAAAACACACCTATTGCAGCACCATTAATTTGGACTCTGACCCAACTGGCAAACCAGTGAACATCTGACGAATATCGTGGTAATGGTTGGTTCACTGATGTATCTAACTGCCAGTCGACCAGATATAATGTTCGCAACATGTCTATGTGCCAGGTTTCAGGCTAACCCTAAAGAATCACACTTACACGCTGTTAAGCGTATCTTTAGATACCTGAAAGGGTGTCCTAACCTTGGTCTCTGGTACCCCAAAGGCTCAGGGTTAGATCGAATGGGTTATTCAGATTCAGATCATGCAGGTTGTAAGATAGATAGAAAATCAACAACTGGTGGTTGTCATTTCCTTGGAGGAAAAAGGTAAGTTGGACCAGCAAGAAGCAGACTTCAGTCTCTATGTCCACTGCTGAGGCAGAGTACATTTCTGCGACCAGTTGCTGTGCCCAGATTCTCTGGATCAAGAACCAGTTACTAGATTATGGTCAAAAGTATACAAGGACCCCAATCTTTTGTGACAACACCAGTGCAATTGCTATATCTCACAACCCAGTGATGTACTCCAAGACAAAGCATATTGACATCAGGTATCATTTTATTCGTGATCATGTTATGAAAGGAGACATTGAAATTCATTTCATCCCCACTGAAAAACAGCTCGCTGATGTTTTTACAAAACCTCTTGATGAGAAAACCTTTAAACATCTCATCAGCGAACTGGGAATGTTAAATCCTTAAAAAACTGGAGATTTTTGTTATGAACGCGTCAGTGACACTGATGAAGTTCTCCAGTTGAGGAGGCCCAGATAATCTTTGCTCGCCAGGCTATCGAACGCCTTTGTGATACTATCCTGGCACTAATCGATTTCTGGATCATCATTTTAGGGGGAAAGACTCAAAATATTTTTCTGACTAAAATTCGTTTTGTTTGAAAATGGCAACTGGAGAACTCTCCAGTTGAAAACTGGCGCTGGACTAGTCCTCCAGTGACCAGGTTCAGTCTTGTCTTAATTTTTCATAACGTTAGAAAATACTTGGTCAATATCTGAGACACGTGATGGTACTCGAGTGTTTTAACCCACTTGATATCGTCATCTGACGTGTTAATAGACATTTTGGTAAATGACAAATGTTTTTATTGGGAAAATGAAAATTAGTGGGCGCGTGGGTAAGTTAAGCCGTCGTAGCATTTAATGCTGACACGGTGAATTATGTTTTTGATTCAAAATTCAAACTAATTTTGTAAAAATATCTACAAAATTGATTTTGTTAATAAAATATGATTTTTGGTATTTCATTGGGATCTTGAATTCCTTATAAATACCCTTATTTACTCCGATCACATTTACTTCCTTTACATTCTTTTCATTTACTTCCCAATCATCCAAAATTGCTTCTTTTCTCTCTCTGCTTCATAAATCAAGAACCCTAATTCCAAAGTTTCAATTTCATTTTCAATGGCACCTAAATCATCCCGTTCTAGAGATGTAAATCTCCTATCTGTCCCATATGCTCCTCCACCAGATGTCAAACAGGCATCTGGTGCTCCTGGTAATTCTACGCTCATCAAACTAAATCCAAACAATCCGATGGCTAGTTTACAAGGAACCCAAGGGTCCGATACCCTTATTGGGAGAATCCAAAGATTTTTGAGGGATTCTCCAATCGGACCCTCATTCTCCTTAAACCCACGCAAGATGTTTCACGACTACTTGTGTGAGTTTTGGTACACCGCTTCTCTTTCTTCCGACTGCTCCTCCATCAATTTCACATTAAAAGGTGGAACAGTCCGGTGTACCTTATCAGCAGATGTATTAAGGGATGCTCTACACCTCAATTACTGGAGACAAGGAGAGTCTCCTGTTGTCATCTCCCCAAATATAAATTTTCGCCAGGTCCTCCTTGATATGGGACACAAGGAGTGCCTCGAAAAAGGGGTTTTGAAAACTAAAGGTGCGATGACCATGAAGGGCCTTACACCTTCATGGAGGTACTTTTTCATCTACCTTGTGGAAAGTATGGGTGGGAGTTCTGGTGGACTTGACCAGATTAACTCCGCACAGGCAGAAATGGCATACTGCCTGTGGAATGGATTGAGAGTGGATTTTGCTGATATCCTTTACAGAAGCCTGGTTCAAAAACTGAAGGGCACCAGGGGACTATGTATCCCCTTCTCCAGGTTTCTCTCTCTTTGTTTTCTACAAATTCTGGGCAGTGAAGCTTATTTTAGCACAGATTCACTTTACACTGTCCCAGATTTGGTGAGGAATCTTGACTCTCTAGTATCTGAAGCTGGAGAGGTCGAGATTCCAGATAGAATGCGGCTGGCATTCGCAAAAACCGATACACCAGTCCAAGGTGAGTCGGAAAAAGACAACTGGGCGGGCCTCAAAATAATGAGGGACCCACCAGTTCGTCTGCTGGAATTGTGACCATTGCCGAGCCCCGGCAACAGTCTAACCCCTCTAACTCCAGCGTATCTGTCCCCACAACCATTTACCTGGAGACCTCCCAACAGGTCTTTCAGAATTTCCAAAGGCAACACGAACACGTCGCATTAGGACTTTGTCAGCACTTGCCACTGACAGTAGAAACCTGACCAGCCCCAGTTTCCTCCCAACAGGAACCTGGAGATAGTTAAACGGGACAACCGCAAGCAGCCACCCTCGCAATTTCTGTAGGAGAGGGTGGTGAAGATGAAACTGGGCTACCCCAACCCAGAATAGAGTTTGAGTCAGCACAAAGTGTCCACGGCCTATCTTCTGACACTTCTATTGCACGAACTGACGAAGTCTCTGGCCAGTCACTACTGGAGACTGAGGTTCCAAACTCTGCGGCTGATGATGTTATGGTTGTGGATAGAGCAACTATAACTGAGGCAACCCCAGTGACCTCTATCCCTGGTGAAGATACCTCGGTATCTGATCCTCCAACAGATGCAACCTTCCAGGAAACTGGAGAAGGTCATCTGGAGACTGACCCATCTGGTCAGCCCTCAGTTACATTCATGGATCTGGACATGAATGTTAATGACGAGGAAATCCTTATAGAATCTTCGGATTCTGAAGGTACTGAAACAGACCAGGAGATTTTTGATTCTTCTGTACAAGATCAAAACCCTTCATCTCAAGTCTCGCCTCCAGATGCTTCAATTTCAGTTTTACCATCCCAAATAAATGAGCCTACTGATATTCCATTTCCCACATACAACTATATGTCTGGAAACAGACGTATGGCACCATCACCATCTGGGCAGTTCTCACTTCCTTCGAGAAATGCCACCCCCACCGCCGCCGTTGTTCACACCGGAGCATTCTCAGCATGAACAACACATTGTTACTTCAGTCCCTTCTTCTTCTACCACTCCTATTATTACTTCTTCAACTGCTGCGACGTCAACTGGGGAGGCTTCCCTCAATTTGCCTTCTCCAGTTACTCCAGTAGTAACTGCTATTGGTCCAGTGACACCTTCTCCCCGTCACTGGACAGTCAATTTGTGTCTGTTCAAACCGATATCCAAAACCTTCTTACCAGGGTGGAGGATATTCAAAAGAAACTTGACAAAAACACCAAGTCTTTCTCCAGATACCACAAGGATCATCTGACCAATATTAAAGTGGTTGATCTGGGGATTAACAAGTTTTCATCTAATGAAGACTTGGTGTTGAAGAAGCTGAATGAGTTGGTCACTGGCTGCAACAATCTGGCAGGTACTTTAAAAGAAGCCTTTGACCTCACTCAGTCCAAGGTCACAACCTCAATCTCAAATCTGCTGGGTAACACTGTTAGAAGATCAGAAATTGATTTGAAGGAGATTGAAAAACAGGTAAAAGAGTTAGTTGAAAAGCCTGGGTTGAATGTGACTGAGCTTGGGCAGCAGTTGATGGTTTCAGTTGGCCAGAAAATTGATGATACGATGGGTGCAAGGGAAACACAATTGATAGAAAAGGTGATGTCTGAGATCGCCAAGCTGGCCACTCCTCAGGTTGATCTGGCCCCACTCACTAATGAGATCAACCAGTTGAGAGGCAGCATTGATACTTTGAGCACCCAGGTATCTAATCATACTCAGTCTATTGAAAAACTGACAACTGAAGTAAATAATTTGAAACAAAAGGATGAAGAAGTTAAGGAAAAGGTGGTTTCGGGTCTTAGTGAAGATTCTAAAATCTTGGAAGAACTGAAAACTGGTCAGCAATTACTGCAAATGTTCTGACCCAGTCAAAGGAGACCAACCATCTATGGAGGTCTTTCAGGATGATGTGTGGCATTTTCAAAGAATGCAAGGACTTGCAAACATGGCAGCCTCTCGACCGGTTGCCATCTCACCCTTCTGAATGGGAAGCTATAAGGGCAGGTCTAGATGCTGCCAAGGGGGAAAGAAGTACAGTCCTTGCACCAGTTGCACCTGGAACAACTCCATCTGAAAGTCAATCTGGTGGTGAAATGATTGTGGCTACCAGTACTGAACTGGTGAGCAAAGGATTGAAGAGAATGTGGATGTGATGGATAGGGGAAATGTGGATAAAGGTAAAGGTTTAGCATCTGATGTAGCCCAGCCAAAGCCACTGTACTGGCAATGGCTTGGTGATCAAATTAAAGAAAGAAAGAAAATGAAACAAGCCAACCAAGCTGAAGCCAGACAACATCTGGCCAAGATAAAATTGCTTGATATTAGTGATGCTCACTTGTTGGGAATCACTAAGGAGGAGTATGCTAGAGTGAAAGATGATGCCAGGATAGTGGGTATGTTAAAAGAAATGCTTGACATTGAACTGGACAGGCACTATCCTGATGATGAAGCTGAGCATGATGCCAGAAATTTAAATATATCAGTGGAGAAGGCAAAGGAGAACAGGGCCAGTGGGATTCAGAAAAGAATTGAAAATGTAAGAAAGGTTGTGAAAAGGGTTTTGAATCCACCCAGGAGGAATCCCCAACCAAGAAAGCCACTGCATAGAGATGCTGATCTTAGAACCTTCATTGAACCAACTGGCGATGTATCAAATGATGACATTAAGAATGCTGTGCTGGCTGCTGGAGCTGGGAGTATTAAAATATCAAATGAATCTGAAGCTAGAGAGTATTATTCCCAGATCATGGCAACCAGAAGACACAGTGGGGCAATAAATGGTGTTCATGTAACAATTAAGCCAGGCACCAAGTACTTTCATGTTGAAGTCAGTTATGCCAGAGGGCCACTGGTTAGAACTGACAATCCTGGTGCAATGCAATATGGGTTCTCAAATGGGTAGAAATGGTGAACTTTTTGGAAGCAAAGGCACAAAAGAATAGGTTTGAGAAAGCTTGGGTTAACTTCTTGAAGGGCAAGATTCAACACAAAGAGAATCTGGAGCTTAAGTTGAATATTGATCCTGAAGACTCTCAGCCTATCTCTTCAGTGTCAAAGAGAAGGAGAACTGGCGAATGGCCATCTGATTAAGTTCTCTCTTCAGTTTATCTGCTTGTAATTTTGTTTACATTCTGTAACTTATGTATATTTCATTTCCTTGTATAAATGAAGTTACCAGTTTGTAACCACAAGATAGATAATAGATTAGATCTAACAAACTTAAAAGAAAAACCCAAGGCATTTACTGATCTATAAAAATGCCTTGGAAAACTTAGATAGATTTAATCGAACAAGTCTTTCGAAAAACTTGTAATATTTCAGGACAAATAGGGGGAATTGTTAGGACCAGTTTTCGGAAACTGGCCAGTCTCCAGTTGCACTGGAGACCAAGAAGATTTGTCCAGAAATATATTGAAGTCCAGTTGCATCGTACAGTTAACGCAACTGAAGACTTCCTCCAGTTGAGAACTGACCAGTTGAAGAATCATTCCAGTTGAAGTCAAAGACAACAAGTGGAAGATAAAGAATGACAATGGCAGCGAAGCCCAGTTGACATTCTAGTCAGTTACAAACTGGAGACCATCAGTGGAAAGCTCTTACAAAGCTTTACACTGATTACGAGGAATTGACTTTTATGCTTTATGTGCTATTACACGGATAATAAGATTTATCTATGTATAAAGTACAAAAAGGTACATAAAGTTGGTTGAGTAAAGTTGCTTTTTACTGCAACTTTACACAGCATTTTAAGGAATTAAATGTTATTCCTTAAATGTTCTCAACCATATTTGTACGGCCAAAGTTAACATCCAATGTTAACTTTGCCTATAAATACAAGTCATTGCACAACAAGAATGACACTTCATACTTTGCATACCTGCAATATTCTTGGTGAACTTGTGCAATATTCTCTCAATCGTAAAAAGGAACATTTCACAACTTTAAGTGTTTCGATTGTTTAGAGAAATTCCAAGTGTAGATCAATTGTAGTTCATAGGTTGTTTGGATATTTACATACTTTGTATTATCTTGGTTCCGCAACAACCTTGTAATTTATTTAAAGTTAATAAATAAATTACACTTGAAAATTAAATATTGTCTCACCAATTTACTTTACAAGTATTTTATATTGCATTGTTCTTTACTTATTGTCACTTAAATAAGTAATCTATCTAGAACTTGGTATATACTCACTGTAACTGGTCGTCTCCAGTTCAGCGCTTATATTGCAAAGTAACTCCACCATCGACATTGAGGTGTCTTCAGGTAGTACCATCTATTGAGTTGGGACTTACAACACGAAACATGTTCAACTCATCCATTATCCTCAAACTTAAAAAAATAAAAAGTAAGTTAAAGATATTATATCAAAGAGAAGAAAATCATTTACATTTAGAGAAGAATAAAACATCAAGAAAAAATCCTACAGATTAGAAGACAACTAGTTATTGTACCCGCGCGTTGCCGCGGGGTACGCTTTCTACACGACAAAATTTTGGACCCAAATTTATGTCAAATATTCGAACTCAAAATTTAAAAAAGACAATTAAACATGTAGCAATAACAATAAAAAAATATAAAAGAGTAATAAGATGTATTAAAACATAAACAATAACTATATTAATGCTTTAAATGTAATATGAACGTAAGACATAATAATGATAAAAGTTATTATATATTAAAAACGTTATTTATATTAAAATATAAATGAAAATAATCAAAACCAAATGTTTAAAAGTAAATCCGTAACTGTGTGAAAGTTGTCTGATGAAAATCCAAAAGTTTAGTGTCACGAAAATGAAACTTTGATGTAGGGCAAAAGTTAAAAGATAGAAAAATTGGTAAAAATTATTATATGCTATAAGAACTTGTACATTTCAGGCATAAAGGACCTGTAAATTTGTATAGACTTTTTTGTATAAAAACACAAACAATAACTATATTGATGCTTTAAATGTTATATGAACGTAAGACGTAACGATAATGAAAGTTATTATATATTAAAAACGTTATATATATATATATATATATAAAAGACGGATAAAAATAGTCAAAACCAAATGTTTAAAAGTAAATCCGTAGATGAAAATCCAAAAGTTTAGTGTCACGAAAACGAAAACTTTGATGTAGGGCAAAAGTTAAAAGATAGAAAAACTTGGTAAAAATTATTATATGCTATAAGAACTTGTACATTTCAGGTATAAAGGACTTGTAAATTTGGATAGACTTTTTGTATAAAAACAGAAACAATAACTATATTAATGCTTTAAATGTTACATGAACGTAAGACGTAACGATAATGAAAGTTATTATATATTAAAAACGTTATATATATATATATATATATAAAATAATAATATAAATATTTAAAAACGTATAATGAAAGTTATTATATATTAAAAACGTTATATATATATATATATATAAAGACGGATAAAAATAGTCAAAACCAAATGTTTAAAAGTAAATCCGTAGATGAAAATCCAAAAGTTTAGTGTCACGAAAATGAAAACTTTGATGTAGGGCAAAAGTTAAAAGATAGAAAAATTGGTAAAAATTATTATATGCTATAAGAACTTGTACATTTCAGGTATAAAGGACTTGTAAATTTGGATAGACTTTTTGTATAAAAACAGAAACAATAACTATATTAATGCTTTAAATGTTACATGAACGTAAGACGTAACGATAATGAAAGTTATTATATATTAAAAACGTTATAATAAAAAATATAAAAGAGTAATAAGATGTATAAAACATAAACAATAACTATATTAATGCTTTAAATGTTACATGAACGTAAGACGTAACGATAATGAAAGTTATTATATATTAAAAACGTTATATATATATATATATAAAAAGACGGATAAAAATAGTCAAAACCAAATGTTTAAAAGTAAAATCGTAACCATGTGAAAGTTATTTGATGAAAACATGAGAACCAAAAAAACAAAAAAAAAACAAAAAAAAAACAAAAAAAAAAAAAAAAAACAAAAAAAAAACAAAAAAAAAAAAAAAAAAAAAAAAAAAAAAAAAAAAAAAAAAAAAAAAAAAAAAAAAAAAAAAAAAAAAAAAAAAAAAAAAAAAAAAAAAAAAAAACATAAACAATAACTATATTAATGCTTTAAATGTTACATGAACGTAAGACGTAACGATAATGAAAGTTATTATATATTAAAAACGTTATATATATATATATATATATAAAAAGACGGATAAAAATAGTCAAAACCAAATGTTTAAAAGTAAAATCGTAACCATGTGAAAGTTATTTGATGAAAACATGAGAACCAAAAAAACAAAAAAAAAACAAAAACTTTGATGTGGGGTAAAAGTTAAAAGATAGAAAGTTTAGAGTCTGACGCTAATTGTACGTCCAAAGTTCAAAAGATGGCTTCTAAAATGCAATATACGCTTCCAATACTTACTGTTGGTTCCCTGAAAAGCATGAAATTTGAAAGGATCAACTATCGAAATAGTTGGTGAGTTTACAGTATGTTTGACCAATGTTTATTCGTCATTGTGATTACACAATGACGTGTAGTTATTTTCAACAAGACAATCAGGATCAAACCTGATAATATTTTATAACAAGTCAGCCGGGGTCTAAGTCCGACTAAAGCATATGACAGCCGGGAGCCAAGTCCGACAGTATCAGCCACTATGCTTCGCACAGGATTTCCCTCTAATTTGGGGTGCGGATCTCAACAATATTTTTGACTACACCGTCGGGAACCACATCCGACGGTAGCATATGACAGCCGGGAAACAACATCCGACAGTATCAGCCAATATGCCTCGCACAGGATTTCCGTCTACAAGTGGGTGCGGACCATAACCAAGACAGTCAAGAACTAGGCCTGACTATACAACCACTAGGGTTCCAAAATAGTGATAACTACATAGGGGCAACATTTTAGTTTGTCAAACACAAAGAAACAATTTAATCAGCCATCACACGGCAATTCAAAGTCATTTCATTCAACATTTCATAAATGACACGTATACACATTTTCGACAGCCGTCACATGGCAAATTTAAGTCAAATGATTTAAGCAGCTAAATCACATGGCATACACACAAACAATCATTTATTTAATAAATAGTGTATATAACAATACATGCTTTTCAGGCCCAAAGTAAAAGGAAAAGGGCGCCATAAACTCACCTTAGCGATCTAAGTGCTAAAAGGTGCAATGTAGCTCGAGAAGATCAACAGTCAATTCTCCACTTCTATCCAAAACCTAGGATATGATTACCAATGGTGAGGATCAAAGCTCACAACGACAAGTATCCTACGTACAACTACTTAGCTATAGACCCTAGAATGCCACGACCAAGAATGTGATTTAAATGTCCATTTATTTAACTTTAGTTGGTAATATCAATGACATTGTCATTATAAGGTAGTCTAAAGTACCATTCGATATTCACCAAGTTCAAGTGTTCAAGTTGTCAAAATCTGAAATCGTCAAACAGTTCAGATCTCGCGGCGCGACCTGGGGTCCTCGCGGCGCGACCTGGGCTGTGCAGCACCTCACGGCGCGACCTGGAAGGCTCGCGGTGCGAGTCTTAGCTCAAAATGCAGGTTCTGTTCGAAAACTACACACCTCGCGGCGCGAGAAAGGTCTCTCGCGGCGCGAGTTGGGCCTGACCGAGTGAAAACTTGGTTTTTGACCATTTTCCGCAAACCATATCATTTTCTAAGCAAGCCTTTTCATTTCAACAAGTTTAAATATGTTCAAAAGACCTGGAAACAATCCAATTCTCCAACCATTTCACCATTTCAACCATTTTGATTTCAAAGACCTAATTTCTAAATCAAAATTTCATTAATCATCAAAACCCTAAATTCATATCATGTTCAAAGGCTTCTAATTCAATTAACAAAACTGAAATAAACCCTTAGATTGAATTTAAATCAAATCAAAAGTTTAGAAAAAAGGTAACTTACCAAAAATTTTGTGTTCTTGAGATAATAAAGATGAAGATGATGATGATGATGATTTTCTTGCCAATGATTTTGTTATAACACTTTGATATATTTTTCCCTTGATTTCTCCTTGCCAAAACCAATTTGAGGTTGATTGCTTTTTGTGTGTGTGTTCTTGTGTGTGTGTGTCGACCAAAGAAAAGAAAGAAAGGGGGGAAAGTTTTGGTGTTTAGTTCCCTGCCACACAAACAAGGACCAGCCCATGTGGCTATTTTTGTGATATTTTGTACCCTTAATTTGGTAAAATGCTTACGATTAAATACCGTATGACTAAAAGGTTATAATTTAAAGTAAAAGTATTTTCCCTCGTGTTATTTTAATTAAGACAAGTCAATAAAGTCTCGTCAAAGTAAACTTTAAAATATTTAGTTTAGATAGTCTATTTACCGTGTACAATACATAACATTTAAATATTTATTTAAAGTTATTTTTAAGACCAGGCATTCGTCTAAATAGCTAATAGTCTACGTCATCAGGATACGTCTAATTGAACTAAACCAAAAGTTCAATTATCTAATAATTTCCACGTCTATAATTGTCTAATTTACACGAAATTATACTAATGACTGAGATTAAGACTAAACCGTTGCTAATAAATTACGAGTTGTCACATCTAGCATAAAGAAAAGGTGTGGAATTAATACGATTATATCTATATTACCTTATGAGGCACATATGATGGATCACATACAACTTTTTTACATTTAACAATTTCTCCATCAGAGGTTACACCAATAGCTTTCCCAATTTCATCAAATTCTACATATAACATAATAATATATTGTATTATATACCAAAAGAGTAGGAAGGGAATTGTGTTCAAGCATTAGTTACACCATTAAATGGTAACAAACATAAGTTTGTTAATCCTTTCAAAGCCCTCTTTTTATGATCGGGTTCAAGATGACGGGTTGAGATTGCCCAACCCTGATAACTCCCACCAAAACTTTCAATTTAAAAATCTCATCCCTAGCACGTGACCTACTAACCAGGACCCAACCTACACGACCTAATAACATGATCTACGGAATACATAAGGCAACTTGTGTACCCAATGAGTTCTTTTGTCGGAATTGTGTTCAAGTCTAAGCCTTTGTGAGATTTAGGATCGCTTTCGTCAAAGTCTTTAACATATATAAAGAACTTCCGTACCCGCCTCTTTTAAAAAAGACCCATAAGTGTAGTTTTCGGCACCTCAACATCAGTAGTTGCAGGAACTTTATGGATCTGTAAACCAATTTATATGTTTATCATGAAACTCCCACATTTTATACTAAAAATGTAAGGATAGAAGGCTAAAATATTCGCAAAGAGTAAATTTGGCAGCAGCAGCCTGCCTTCCCATCATGGTATACAAAGCTACCATTTACATCCCTGAAATTTAGAAACTTTGTAATGTAGGTGTTGATCAAAATCCCATTTGCTATCATAAACTATTGATATGCATAAAAGCTTAATATAGCCATAAACAAAATTTATAAGCAATCATCAAGGAAGAAAAGAATGAGTAGAAAACTATTGCATTTACTAATGTACCTTGGAATCATATCAACATTATACTCCTTCAATTGTTGAGCTGCGAATCTATCATAAACAACCATTAATTGCTTTAAATCATTACTAACCTCATCTAAGAGGTCTTTAGTCAGTCCTTAACCCTTCAATATAGATCCTTTTACTTACGACATGATATAACCTTACCATCAACTAAAATCTTTTATTGAAAAAAATATAAAAGAAAACAATATTTATAGAGAGTCAATAACGAACCAGGAATACATGATCCTCACCAATAATATCTCCATTCTTTCGACCTACTAACAAAGCCAATATGATAATAATATCCTTAACAACTCTAAAATTAACCTAAAAACAAAAATCCAAACACATAATCATGAAACAAATATATATATATATATATATATATATATATATATATATATATATATATATATATATATATATATATATATATATATATATATATATATATATATATATATATATATATATATATATATATATATATATATATATATATATATATATATATATATATATATATATATATATATATATATATATATATATATATATATATATATATATATATATATATATATATATATATATATATATATATATATATATATATATATATATATATATATATATATATATATATATATATATATATATATATATATATATATATATATATATATATATATATATATATATATATATATATATATATATATATATATATATATATATATATATATATATATATATATATATATATATATATATATATATATATATATATATATATATATATATATATATATATATATATATATATATATATATATATATATATATATATATATATATATATATATATATATATATATATATATATATATATATATATATATATATATATATATATATATATATATATATATATATATATATATATATATATATATATATATATATATATATATATATATATATATATATATATATATATATATATATATATATATATATATATATATATATATATATATATATATATATATATATATATATATATATATATATATATATATATATATATATATATATATATATATATATATATATATATATATATATATATATATATATATATATATATATATATATATATATATATATATATATATATATATATATATATATATATATATATATATATATATATATATATATATATATATATATATATATATATATATATATATATATATATATATATATATATATATATATATATATATATATATATATATATATATATATATATATATATATATATATATATATATATATATATATATATATATATATATATATATATATATATATATATATATATATATATATATATATATATATATATATATATATATATATATATATATATATATATATATATATATATATATATATATATATATATATATATATATATATATATATATATATATATATATATATATATATATATATATATATATATATATATATATATATATATATATATATATATATATATATATATATATATATATATATATATATATATATATATATATATATATATATATATATATATATATATATATATATATATATATATATATATATATATATATATATATATATATATATATATATATATATATATATATATATATATATATATATATATATATATATATATATATATATATATATATATATATATATATATATATATATATATATATATATATATATATATATATATATATATATATATATATATATATATATATATATATATATATATATATATATATATATATAGTTGACACAAGAATGTATTTATTATATATATATATATATATATATCATTATTATTATCTTATATTTATTATTCATTATTGTATAATATATATTTAATTATATTTATTATTATTATTATTATTTTATATTATTATTATTTTATATTATTATTATTATTATTACAAAATTTATAAGCAATCATCAAGGAAGAAAAGAATGAGTAGAAAACTATTGCATTTACTAATGTACCTTGGAATCATATCAACATTATACTCCTTCAATTGTTGAGCTGCGAATCTATCATAAACAACCATTAATTGCTTTAAATCATTACTAACCTCATCTAAGAGGTCTTTAGTCAGTCCTTAACCCTTCAATATAGATCCTTTTACTTACGACATGATATAACCTTACCATCAACTAAAATCTTTTATTGAAAAAAATATAAAAGAAAACAATATTTATAGAGAGTCAATAACGAACCAGGAATACATGATCCTCACCAATAATATCTCCATTCTTTCGACCTACTAACAAAGCCAATATGATAATAATATCCTTAACAACTCTAAAATTAACCTAAAAACAAAAATCCAAACACATAATCATGAAACAAATAATGGCAAATTTTCTTCCACATAACAACTCCATTTAAAAAAAACATATACTCCGTACAAAAAAAAATAGTTACTGTAAATGACAATACACCAAAAAAACATAAATAGATATCATATATAATGAAAAATCTAAGACAAAAAACATACTTTAACAATTGAAGACGCGTGCAACTGTGCAAGATAGTTCCTTTTTTATTCCACAATTAAATCGCAAATAGATGTAGAATATGGACGGTGGCTCCAAGGGGTTTGTGGTGTCGGCGCAAATAGATGGAGATAGAAGATCAGTATATTTGTGGTGATTGATGACATAACTAAAATGCTTGCTTAATGGATCAAGGTTTTGATGGCAAAGATGATGATATAGAATATGTGTTTTGGAAGAATGTGGCCGGAATGAAACATATATCGGAAATTTAGATGACAGTTTAAAGGTGTAGGAGAGAAGTTTTAAAACAGAGAATGGTTTGACTTTTAGTTTCAATGGCCAAGATTAAGTTTGTTATTTATTTTATTTTATATTATTATTATTATTATTATTATTATTATTATTATTATTATTATTATTATTATTTTATACTACTAAGGCCTCTCCCAAAGGGAACTTCATCCTTCCCTCTTCCACACCTCTTCCACACTGCCACATCAGCTTGGATAGGGCGGCGGCAGCAACCGCGGCCACCAAGCACTCCCGAAGAACTCCCGAGGCCACAACCGCACACACCTCTTCCACACTTTTTATTTATTTTATTTTATATTTACACAAAATTAAAACTAAACTTAATTTTATTAATGATAAAACATTACAACTAAATAAAAAAAAATTACAATTAAACATTAACTAAAAATAAAACACATAACACACTTAAAAATATTAAAAAATAAACTACTCGTCGTCGGCGGTCTGGTCGTTCTCGTCCTCCTCCGGGTCGTGGCTAGAAGCCGCCGGTGGCGCCGTTGCCGCCGGTGCATAAAACGAGCTACCGAAGTTCTCTTGCAAGTATTGGCGATATCTCATATGTGCTTCAAAGTCGTTTGCCGACAAGCCCGTAGGAATTGGTTTCGCCAAAAACTTCATGGCATCTCTAATCTCGGCCCGTCGCAAAGCATCTTTTTGTTCTTGAAGATAAGAACTAATCTGTTTAGCCGTTTCAGAACCCGAAGATCGACCCGATGTGGCATCGGATGAACTAGACAACCTACGACTAACGTTACGACCCGGTGGTCGCCTAATGGGGTCTGGCCCAAATAAGGCCTCAAATGGGGCCGGGGTGGGGGTGGGAGTAGGAGTGGGAATGGGGGTCCCGCCTAATGGAACATCATCGGCGGTCAAATCTACCGCCGGAGCTTGTCGACTACCCGTGGCCTCGTTTTCATTCCAAAAGTTGGACAAGGTTTTAAGAAGGTCATAGCAACTCTGGTAATGCCAAAATTTCTCCCCTGTTTGTTTCTTGTATAGTTTCACAGCCGCATCAGACACCTGTCGCTCATCCGCCCCACTTTGTCGGCCGTGCTCGCTAACCTTCTTCAACGCCGCACCAAATTCCTTAACACCCTTTTTAATCTTGTTCCATTTGCCATGTATTTGGCTCTTGGTACGTGGTGCGTATGCCGTTTCTTTGTTGAACATCTCCACCACTTTTTTCCAAAAAACACCCTCCGTCTGACTATTACCCACCACCGAGTCCTGCGACCAATGCACCCAACACCGTGCCAACAACAGTGTATCATCATTCTCCCAGTTCCTTTTCTCTCTCGGTTTTTTGTGGCGCGTCTTCCCACGACCCACCTCCACAACTTCATCTTCATCTTCATCATCGGCAGACGCGACACTATCTTTGTCGGGGACATTTTCATTGATAATCAATGGCGGTTGTGAGGTTCTTGGTATGTATTGTTGTTGGTGAAAGTTATTATTATTATTATTATTATTATTATTATTATTATTATTATTATTATTATTATTTTATTATTATTATATTATTATTATTATTATTATTATTATTATTATTATTATTATTATTATTATTATTATTATTATTATTATTACTCCCGGAATTATACTAGTTATTATTATTATTATTATTATTATTATTATTATTATTATTATTATTATTATTATTATTATTATTATTATTATTATTATTATTATTATTATTATTATTATTATTATTATTATTATTATTATTATTATTATTATTATTATTATTATTATTATTATTATTATTATTATTATTATTATTATTATTATTATTATTATTATTATTATTATTATTATTATTATTATTATTATTATTATTATTATTATTATTATTATTATTATTATTATTATTATTATTATTATTATTATTATTATTATTATTATTATTATTATTATTATTATTATTATTATTATTATTATTATTATTATTATTATTATTATTATTATTATTATTATTATTATTATTATTATTATTATTATTATTATTATTATTATTATTATTATTATTATTATTATTATTATTATTATTATTATTATTATTATTATTATTATTATTATTATTATTATTATTATTATTATTATTATTATTATTATTATTATTATTATTATTATTATTATTATTATTATTATTATTATTATTATTATTATTATTATTATTATTATTATTATTATTATTATTATTATTATTATTATTATTATTATTATTATTATTATTATTATTATTATTATTATTATTATTATTATTATTATTATTATTATTATTATTATTATTATTATTATTATTATTATTATTATTATTATTATTATTATTATTATTATTATTATTATTATTATTATTATTATTATTATTATTATTATTATTATTATTATTATTATTATTATTATTATTATTATTATTATTATTATTATTATTATTATTATTATTATTATTATTATTATTATTATTAATATTATTATTATTATTATTATTATTATTATTATTATTATTATTATTATTATTATTATTATTATTATTATTATTATTATTATTATTTTTTTATTATTAGAGTAAATTGCATTTTTGGTCCCTGTGTTATCACCCAACTTGCAGGTACAGTCCAAATTCACTTATCATTGCACCGTGATCCAGTTTTCAGTGTTTGGTTGCATCCTCAGTCCAAAAACTGATGGTCATCTATTTTTTACCGTTAGTTTGTTTATCTGAAGGCATGTGATGGTTTCATATGTCATTTTCACACAACATGGACCATTCTTGCAATTAACTCAATTTTTTTTCTTTCTTTATTCACCATCCTCTTCTTCAAATATATATTTTTTTCCTCAACTCATCCAAAATATATCCTTAACACCCTTTTTAATCTTGTTCCATTTGCCATGTATTTGGCTCTTGGTACGTGGTGCGTATGCCGTTTCTTTGTTGAACATCTCCACCACTTTTTTCCAAAAAACACCCTCCGTCTGACTATTACCCACCACCGAGTCCTGCGACCAATGCACCCAACACCGTGCCAACAACAGTGTATCATCATTCTCCCAGTTCCTTTTCTCTCTCGGTTTTTTTGTGGCGCGTTTCTTCCCACGACCCACCTCCACAACTTCATCTTCATCTTCATCATCGGCAGACGCGACACTATCTTTGTCGGGGACATTTTCATTGATAATCAATGGCGGTTGTGAGGTTCTTGGTATGTATTGTTGTTGGTGAAAGTCAAACGCCATTTGAGCTTGCATTTGGGCTTGGGCTAACGCCAAACGTTGAGACTCGGACCAATTTTGACCCATAATTGGATTGTAGTTAATTTGATTGTAATACGGTTGAGAAAATGGGTTAACGAGGCAAGGGGGTGGAGGACCCATTGGGGGCGGGTTGGATGAGGTTGAAGAATGGCTTGTTTGGCCTTGGTTAGTTGACGACAGCCGGCATCGGGTTTTCAAGAAAGGCATTCCAAATGTCGTTAATTTGATTTTCGTTGTTTGACATGATTTAGAGATGGAGTGAGAGTGAAAGATTTTGTTGAGAGTGTGAAGAAAATGAAACAAATTGTGAAGAAAATGGAATGAGTGGTGAAGAATGAGATGTGAAAGGGTAGTATATATAGATGAAAAGTTAAAAAAAAAACAAAAAAAAAAAAAAGTAACGGATTACTTTTAAAATTTTTTGAAAAAAAGTAATTTTTTTTTTTAGCTCCTGCCTTCCTCGTCTACATTCATCGATGGGTCGACATGGTTTGGTCGATGAAGCCGTCGACGAGTTACTCCCTATGGAGTCGAGGTGGATGAGGGGTGGATGAAGGGGTCGACGACCCCTTAGTGAGAGGCCTAATAGTTCTTATATTACTTATTAGTATATTATTTTTTTATTATTAGAGTAAATTGCATTTTTGGTCCCTGTGTTATCACCCAACTTGCAGGTACAGTCCAAATTCACTTATCATTGCACCGTGATCCAGTTTTCAGTGTTTGGTTGCATCCTCAGTCCAAAAACTGATGGTCGTCTATTTTTCACTGTTAGTTTGATCATGTGAAAGCATGCCATGGGCTAATGTGTCATTTTCACACAAACATGGACCATTCTTGCAATTAACTCAATTTTTTTTCTTTCTTTATTCACCATCCTCTTCTTCAAATATATATTTTTTTCCTCAACTCATCCAAAATATAATCATAAATACATTCATGTCTTTTTTCTTCTTCAAACACAATCTACCTCAAACCAATACACATACATGAAATATCGATTTTGGCTGTGAATTTGTTTTTATGATTAATATGAAATATCAAAGTGTTATTGTTTATTTTTGTATATTGTTGAGGAAAAAATATATATTTGAAAGAAGAAGATGATGAATAAAGAAAAAATAATATAGAGAAAGATTGAGATAATTGCAAGAATGGTCCATGTTTGTGTGAAAATGACACATTAGCCCATGGCATGCTTTCACATGATCAAACTAACAGTGAAAAATAGACGACCATCTGTTTTTGGACTGAAAATGCAACCAAAAATTGAAAATTGGATCACGGTGCAATGATAAGTGAATTTGGACTGTACCTGCAAATTGGGTGATAACACAGGACCAAAAAGGCAATTTACTCTTATTATTATTATTTTATACTACTAAAGAAGGATAAGAAGCGTATGTCACAAAGCTTTGTGTCGGCCATTTAACGCAACCACGTCAGATTGATGATGTTTTTGTGATGAAATTGGTATGTTTTTAGTGGTCGGTTTAGTGTGTGGGAGAGAAAGCTTCCTTGGGAACCTTTTTAATTACTTTCCAATAAAATCAATTTGACTTTATCTCTCTTTTACATCATTCAAATATCAGATTCAAATTTATATACTCTCCCCCAAAACAAATCTGATACAAATTCTTCATCATCATCATCGACATCTTCCAGTATCAAAATCTTGATTCAAATATCAGATTCAAAGTTATTTCACCTTAAATAGGTTGCAATCATAATCCGGTTCTTGATAGCCGGAATTCTCGCCGGCGGTGGCTGTGGGTCTACTCCGGTAGTGTGTTGTTTGGAGTTAATTCACTGTCATTATCTCTATATCTATATATCTATATCGATATTTATATATCTTTATATATCTATAGATTTCATGGATTTTTTTTAATTTTACAGATTTGTATTTTGGAAATCACACAAAAAAGCATCAGTATTCATCATCTACATATTGGTAAGTTAATTAATTAGTAGCTACAAGATTTGTTTCTTTATATATATAAAATCTTATATAGATATTTGATATGATTTTGTATATTAATATTTTAGATATAGGTTTTAGATAATCATCCTTTTTATATATATCTTTTTATGAATTTGGGTCATATATATTTTGGATTTTAGATATGGGTTTTAGATAATCATCCTTTTAGTCAAGAACAAGATGATGATAATAGGGGAGATTCTCGTGGTTTTTTCTTTATTGATAAAATGATTAAGTCGGGGTTTGATCATAATGATTTCTCACAGTGGTTTATGTTTTTTCAGGGTTGTGAAATTTCAGGGCTATTGTGAAATTTGTGGGTCAGACAGAAGCCGTTTGACCTGGCTTCTGGGTTGGATTTCAATATCATTAGTAATGCTACTGAATACAAAGAGTTTAAGGGTTCAACTGATATGTTTGAATACAAAGAAAGTTGAGGGTTTAAGGGGTTTATACGACCTTGAATGCCTTTATTTGATGTACGTCCCCTTTTTATTGGCTATTATGATGTGTTTAGATTCAAATAATGTTAAAGTTATGTTTTCCTTGGCATGGCATTTGAGGCGTGTATATGACTTTGTTGTCATATGGCAACACTCTTGGATGCAGCCATGCCGAATCATTACTTTTACATTATCATGTCTGAGCCATCCTGTGGTGTGTGAACCAGAGCCTTAACTGGTTGGTCAAATGGGGTTGACTGGTGGATGAACAAAAGTTCATGGTTGACTGGTGGTTTGAACAAAAGTTGAATGCCTTTATTATTGGCTATGATGATGTCTTTAGATTCAAAGAATGTTAAGGTTATGTTTTCCTTGGCATGGCATTTGAGGTGTGTATGTGACTTTGCTTTCATATGGCAACATTCTTGGGTGCAGCCATGCCGAATCATTACTTTCACATTATCATGTCTGAGCCATGCTCTATTTATGAGTGTTGGAATATGATGATGTGTTTGAATACATAGAAGGTTAAAGGTTTAAGCATTTTATACGACCTTGAATCCTTTTATTTTATGCTTGTCCCTTTTGTTTGGCTATGATGATGTATTTTGATTCAACAAGGTTTTGTGACATAAGCGTGTGACTTTCCTTTAATATGATGGTTGTCTCTTTTTGATTGGCTATGATGATGTGTTTACATTCAAAACAAGTTTGAGGTTATGTGTTCCTTGGCATGGCACTTGAGATGCAGCCATGTTGAACCATTACTCTTACTTCAACATGTCTGAGCCTATCTAATTTTCGTACCCAAAATGTTATATTCATACAAAAGTTGTTTGCTTGGTTGTTCTCTGGTGGCAAAAAGGTGTTTTGCTGCTGCCACGGCTGCTGTTTGGGCTGTTTTGGTCGCATAGACAACCTTTTTTGAATGTAAAAAAGGGTGTTTATTTTTCAATGAAGAGGTTCATTGAAATGATAAATATTGAACGGGGGGGTTGGTTAGCCTTAGTGAACAACAACTGGTATCTATCACAAGTCAGAGTAGAGTGTTCTCAAAGCTTGCAAATGCTTTCTGAACCAACATTCGTGAAAAATTTGGCTTGGAGTGGTCTGAACCATTGGTCACATTTGCACTCTTTAATGCAGTTTATCTACGAATGCCCCAACTCAATATCTTCACAGGCTCGAGGATCACGCTGCAGCAGTGAAAGCCCTTGCTTGGTGCCCATTCCAAGCTAATCTTTTGGCTTTCGGAGGTGGTGGTGGTGACATGTGTATCAAGTTGTGGACACTGGGTCACAAGTGTGTGCACTTTTATGGAATAAGAACGAACGTGAGCTGCTGAGCTCACATGGGTTTACACAAAACCAGCTGACACTATGGAAGTACCCCTCAATGGTTAAGATGGCTGAGCTCACTGGCCATACTTCAAGAGTTCTTTTCATGGCACAGGTATAGTCAAAAATCATAAAACATTGTTTTGTATTTAAGTTTGATTCCAGTTCTAAATTTTGGTCGCTAATGATAATAATGATTTCTGTTTTCAGAGCCCGGATGGATGTACAGTTGCTTCAGCTGCAGGAGACGAGACATTGAGACTCTGGAATGTTTTTGGAAGACCTGAGGTGGCTGCTAAAGCTGCTCCTAAAGCTAGCCCGGAACCGTTTGCACACGTGAGCCGTATTCGTTAGCTGACTTGGAGCATGTGGAGTACATAGGTGGAGAGTAAATATACACTGTAAAAAAGGCACAGGTTGTAGAGGTTTATCCATCTTTCTTTACATAGGTGGACAGTAAATATCAAGTATATAATGCTAACAGAAAGTATATAAAAGTTTTTAGCAAGTTTTGCAGCTTGTCATCTACATTATTTTATTTTATTTTATCTTTTGTAAAGAAGTTAATTTTGTGAAGTATTTTCAATTTCTTGTAATCACATCTTCTAAATCAATTGCAGGATTAAAGCTTATCAATGATATATACCATAATTTATATTTCATATCATATTTTTTTATACGAAATTTTTGGTAACTTTTAGCACTTTTTAAGAGCTTTGGATTCTTATCGGGTGAAAATGGACGACTTATAAATAAAATAGAAGTTGGTATTTCATACTATTATTAGTTTATCAGAGTTAACTAAAATTATGTCTCATATTGTTATTGAGCGAGTACAAGATTGATTTGTCACATTATAGTCTTCAGGTTGTTGTCTATCGATCGTGGAAACAAAAAGGATACAAGTTTTTCTAACAAAAAAGACACATTTATTGGTTACAGAGTCGCTCATTTTTTAAGCTTCACAAAAACGTCAATATCGATTGCTCTCAAACATCAGATAAATAAATTTAACATAAATTAACATATATTCATTTTATTTACTATTTAGAACGGGATAAATTATAGATAAGGTGTGTCTAATTTCATTTGCCATATAAATAACAATGTGAAAAAAGGTGGTTCTTTTGTTACACTTGCAGGTTGATATCACTTGCATACCAATCTTCTAGATTAAGTTATTATTTTACAATTTTTAATTTATGTTGCAAATATTGATGAAAGTGTTAATATTTTCTACTATTTTACATATTTTACAAAAATACGTTTCCTATAAGTGTCTGTATATAGTGCATATTGAAAGAAAGTCTACTACTTTACTTGTGACATAACACTTATAAGTTTGGACGATTCTATATTTGGAGTATCATCAAAATTGGATGATTCAAATGGGTGATAGGGGGATAGGATATGGCTGTCGTTGCTGGGAATGTTATTAGATGATTATACAATATGGTTAACAGTTTAGGATGACAGGTCATGATTCTGCAGGTTATTGTTATTGCTGAGTTGGAATGTGAAAGATTTTTTTTGCTAATATTTGCTCGAGATTGATTTGCGGAGAAGATTGCAAGCAAGTGTTTTTTCTTGGTCACGTAGGTATGGATTTGATATTGATTTGCGGAGAAGATTGCAAGCAAGTGTTTTTTCATAATCTCGAGATTGATTTGCGGAGATAGTTTTGTTTAATATGCATAAATATATTGAAATAACTTATTTGTATATTAAAAATAGGCCCGCGTTTTACGCGGGATCTAAATCTAGTATATATATATATATATATATATATATAATTATATTTTCTTTCAAATCCGTATAAGAAAGTAATATTAGAACACTGGGTTCTATATTAAAATTTTTGTTAAAATTTTGCATGTTGAAGCTTTCCATTAAGCTTATTATTATTATTATTTTTTAAATATATTTGAAGAGTTTTTGTACATTTGGCATTTTTAAAAGATAACCGGTATTCTCGGTATGTTACTCAATTGCGCTATCGATCTAAAGCTAAACGCACACTACATGCTTTCTTTACATTATGAAAGTCTTAGCACTCACTCCAGCCGGTATGTGTACATTTTATTAGATTTTAATCTACGATATAACGATCAACTCGATGTTACAAGTATGACATCACGTCATTAACTGGACTTGGTTTTCGGGGCTTTTGGGCCGTATGAATTAGACGTCCAGGACTTGCACAAGTGTAAACAATTTGTAATTTTGTATCACAATGGACCGTTGCAATAGAAGCTGGATTGGCCGTGGGCTGCTCCTTTTAACCATCTCGTTACTTGAGCTGAAAGAAACAGAGTTGTATTGATTTGTTATGTTAACATAAATTAAGTCAAAAAAAAATAAAATTACACTTATGACTATGACTTAGGTACCTTTTCTTTACTAAGGCCCTGTTTGTTTTCTCTAAAACGTTTTCATCTAAATCTGAATACCGCTTCTGAATGTTAAGAGATGGTTCAAATGTCTGAAATCTGAATCAGTATAGCGTTGTTTTTCTAAAAACGTCTAAAACTTATAAACATCTAAATACTTATTAACATTTATTATATCATTTTATTCGCTGGACTTCTAAAGATTAATATGTAATTAGTTATCTACTAATAAACTAAAACATGATTGAGATATTTTCTTGAAAAGACACGTGGCGTAATCCTTGATCGACATGTGTCCATTTAATTTATTTATTTTTATTAAATTAGTTTTTTTAATTGTATATAGATTCAATTTTTTTATTAGACTTTAAATTAAACTCTAACTATTGGCTTATAAATACAAAACACATTATAACCTTATTTGCTTGATCGTTTTCTCATTAATAAAATTGTCTCTTTTTCTTTCTCAATTCTTCAACTCCTATTACTTATATTACTTATAATAATAAGTTATTAACATGAAGACTCCAAAAATTTGAGTTTACGATCCGAAATCACAAGGCTATTTGCCGTCATCCACTATGATTACAAGTTCCGATCTTTTTTTTTTTTTTTTTTTTTTTTTTTTTTTTTTTTTTTTTTTTTTTTTTTTTTTTTTTTTTTTTTTTTTTTTTTTTTTTTTTTTTTTTTTTTTTTTTTTTTTTTTTTTTTTTTTTTTTTTTTTTTTTTTTTTTTTTTTTTTTTTTTTTTTTTTTTTTTTTTTTTTTTTTTTTTTTTTTTTTTTTTTTTTTTTTTTTTTTTTTTTTTTTTTTTTTTTTTTTTTTTTTTTTTTTTTTTTTTTTTTTTTTTTTTTTTTTTTTTTTTTTTTTTTTTTTTTTTTTTTTTTTTTTTTTTTTTTTTTTTTTTTTTTTTTTTTTTTTTTTTTTTTTTTTTTTTTTTTTTTTTTTTTTTTTTTTTTTTTTTTTTTTTTTTTTTTTTTTTTTTTTTTTTTTTTTTTTTTTTTTTTTTTTTTTTTTTTTTTTTTTTTTTTTTTTTTTTTTTTTTTTTTTTTTTTTTTTTTTTTTTTTTTTTTTTTTTTTTTTTTTTTTTTTTTTTTTTTTTTTTTTTTTTTTTTTTTTTTTTTTTTTTTTTTTTTTTTTTTTTTTTTTTTTTTTTTTTTTTTTTTTTTTTTTTTTTTTTTTTTTTTTTTTTTTTTTTTTTTTTTTTTTTTTTTTTTTTTTTTTTTTTTTTTTTTTTTTTTTTTTTTTTTTTTTTTTTTTTTTTTTTTTTTTTTTTTTTTTTTTTTTTTTTTTTTTTTTTTTTTTTTTTTTTTTTTTTTTTTTTTTTTTTTTTTTTTTTTTTTTTTTTTTTTTTTTTTTTTTTTTTTTTTTTTTTTTTTTTTTTTTTTTTTTTTTTTTTTTTTTTTTTTTTTTTAATTTTACAGATTTGTATTTTGGAAATCACACAAAAAAGCATCAGTATTCATCATCTACATATTGGTAAGTTAATTAATTAGTAGCTACAAGATTTGTTTCTTTATATATATAAAATCTTATATAGATATTTGATATGATTTTGTATATTAATATTTTAGATATAGGTTTTAGATAATCATCCTTTTTATATATATATTTTTTATGAATTTGGGTCATATATATTTTGGATTTTAGATATGGGTTTTAGATAATCATCCTTTTAGTCAAGAACAAGATGATGATAATAGGGGAGATTCTCGTGGTTTTTTCTTTATTGATAAAATGATTAAGTCGGGGTTTGATCATAATGATTTCTCACAGTGGTTTATGTTTTTTCAGGGTTGTGAAATTTCAGGGCTATTGTGAAATTTGTGGGTCAGACAGAAGCCGTTTGACCTGGCTTCTGGGTTGGATTTCAATATCATTAGTAATGCTACTGAATACAAAGAGTTTAAGGGTTCAACTGATATGTTTGAATACAAAGAAAGTTGAGGGTTTAAGGGGTTTATACGACCTTGAATGCCTTTATTTGATGTACGTCCCCTTTTTATTGGCTATTATGATGTGTTTAGATTCAAATAATGTTAAAGTTATGTTTTCCTTGGCATGGCATTTGAAACTTGTATATCACGTCGATATTCAACAAAGATTAAACCTATTCGTGTGTTCAACATGGCTACCAGTGAATCTGTTCGTGATATGTCAAGCAAGTTTGCAAAGTTGGATAAGTTTGTGGGTCAAGACTTTCGTCGTTGGAGGAAGAAGATGCATTTCCTATTAACAACTTTGAAAGTTGTTTATGTTCTTTCTACTCCATGTCCAGAAGAAGTGGAAAATGAAACTCTTGATCAAACAAGGAGAAGACTCAAGTGGGAAAATGATGATTATATATGTCGTGGACATATTCTTAACGGGATGTCGGATTCTTTGTTCGATGTGTATCAAAATGTTGAATCCTCCAAGGATTTGTGGGATACACTAGAAGCGAAATATATGGCGGAGGATTCGTCTAGTAAGAAATTCCTTGTAAGTAACTTTAATTCTTACAAGATTTCGGAAAGCAGGCCGATTATGGAACAATTCAATGAGTTGTTGCATATTCTTGGTCAATTTGAACAACACAATATGCACATGGATGAATCGATTGCGGTGTCTAGCATAATCGATAAATTTCCACCGTCATGGAAGGATTTTAAGCATGATCTTAAACACAAAAATGAAGAAATTTTTTTGGTTCAATTGGGAAGCCATATCAATATTGAGGAGTCACTTCGGGTTCAAGAAAGTGACGATTTGAAGGATAAAAACCAAGCATCATCATCATCTGTTAATGTGGTTGAACATGATAAGAAATCTGGAAACAATAAGTTTAAGGGTAATAAACGCAACTCCAACAATGATGATGAAGATTCAGATAAGAAACCGAAGATGGCGTGTTGGAAATGCGGGAAACCGGGACATTTCAAAAGGGATTGTCGTGTGAGAAATCACGGTGGAGCAAACAAGAATGGTGATGGTGCTGGTACAAGTGGGTATAACGATCCACCATCTCAAAAACGTAAGTCTTTTACGAATTGTACATTAAAAGCAAATTGCCATGTTATTGATATTGCTACTGCAAATTTGGAAAAATCACATGATGAATTTTCTGAAAAGTTGTAGCATGTATAATAATGAGATTGATTTTAAAAGGTTTCACACCAAAGGTTCTGTTAACAATAAGACTTTTGATATTAACCCATGTGATGTTGATAACTTTAGTCAACATGAAAGACATAAATATACGGTCTGTGCATTCCACAAACTGCGATGCTAAATTTAATAAAAATGTGGATTGTGGCCCATTTGGGATGACGCCTTCGGGCTCGGATGTTATAAATAATAAGATGTTATAAATAATAAGGTTGTTTATTATGTTTCCTTTATTTCTGAATTATATTTTATTCAGGATGATGTTTATGCATGTGAATAGACTCGGGTGCTACAATACATGTATGTAAAGATCTAAGGTGGTTTGAAGAATTTACACCAAGTGATGATGGATCTGTCTTAAAAATGGGAAACGTGGCAACCGAGCCTATCAAAGGATTTGGGAAAGTTAGACTAGTATTTACTTCTGGCAAACATCTAGTGTTAGACTATGTGTTGTATGTTCCGGGTATACGGAAAAACTTGTTGTCTGGTATTGTACTAAATAATTATGGGTTTAAGCAGGTCATTGAGTCTGATAAGTTTATCTTATCTAGACATGGAACCTTTGTTGGATTTGGATATTTATCTAATGGAATGTTTAAATTAAATATTCATGTTCCTTTTGCCAATGAATCTGTATGTGTTGCATCATCCTCTAGTAGTCATGAGAATGATTTTTCAATATCATGGCATGCTAGATTAGGACATGTTAATGATTTTAAAATGTAAGATATGTCAAAAACGAATTTAATTTGTTGTTGATATGCAAAGTGATAAATGTCATACATGTAAATTAACAAAAATCACTAGAAAACCATTTTAAGAATGTTTAAAGAAGTTTTGTAGTATTAAAGTTGAATCATAATGTTAGTGATTTATGTGATTTACTTTCGACTCATACAAAGTATAAAGTTCTTGATAAATTTAAAATTTATAAGCAATGGCATCAAAAACTTTTATGCTTTAGTGTTGTTAGATGGTTTTGTATTAAATCAAACTGACAAGTGTATTTATAGTAAACTTGATTTTTTGGTAAAATGTGATTATTTGTTTGTATGTGGATGACATGTTGATTTTGGAAGTAACCAAGATCAAGTTGATAAAACTAAAGAATTTTGTCGTCCAAGTTTGCTATGAAGGGTGTGGGGAGGTGGATGTTATTCTTGGAATAATGATTATTCGTAAGAATAATAACATTTTAATCTCAAAATTCCCCTTGTTTAGAAGATCTTTTTTCTACAAGTGGTTGGGTTTTCTTTTTAGGGGAGGTGTTATCACTTGGGCTTGAAATAAGCAAATTTGTATCACGAATTCTACAATGGAATCTGAATTCGTAGTTTTAGCAGCAACCGGTAAGGAAGCTGAATGACTAAGACATTTGATCTTTAAAATTCCTTTATGGTCAAAACGTAAATCATACATGTCTATTAGACATAGTGTGATTAGAGAACTAATCATGAACGGAGTGATATCGATTGAATTTGTAAGATCTAAGTTGAATATGGCTGATAAATAAAAGGGTTAAATAGAGATCTCATGAAGAAATCAGTCATAGGGGTGAGTTTAAAGTCCACATAAAATATCTTATGTCAAGACACCCAATTCCCATCTAATACAATGTTAGATGCTGATTTCAATGTGGAAAGCTTGTCATAATGATATTGGAACACATTTTACATACCCCCCAAGGTTTGTGTTCAGACTGCAAGATAAAATAGGTTGAAGTTTAACTTCTTAATAGTTCTTTGATAAATTGCATATGCAGGTGCAAGAATAAAGAACTACCTATAAGAGTATGAAGTTTAGCCGCTTCAAGAAGCTTGGACTTGGCTTTGATATACTCTTTGAAGGATTGGACACAGGCTAGTAAAAATAGTGTCAAGTAAAAACAATGGAATTTGTAAATTTATGTGTATTTACCTTCAAGTATTCAAATGGATAGCAATGGTTCAATCCATAGCGACACCCCGATATTCAAATATTTGGATCGAGTAAATACTAAGATGAAAATTCAATCCTTAGGACATTTTCATTTACGCATAAATTTGTATTTCTTGAGAATTATTAGAGTTAATCATGGATATCACTAAAATGGGGGAGGAATGTTGGTTATTTAGTATAACTAACATGATTTTAGTGATATTGGATTGACTCGTTGACCAAGTTAATTTTATTAATAATTAACAAGTTAGGAGATGCGGAGTGCATGCTTGTTTAATTATAATAAAATTACATATCATTCGATTTATATATATGTACATATCATGTATGTGTATATAAATTATATATAATAATTATATATATATATATATATACATATCATGTATGTGTATATAAACTTTATTGTATACTTTGTTTCAAACAAAGTACATATGAAAATGATGGTTCATGGTTTATTTGATATTGAAACTAAATAAATCGGATGGGATAAAACATGTCAGGACACCATGTGGTCCACATTGGTCAACATAAAAGAGAAGATAAAAAAGGAACTAAATGGATAAAATGCAAAGGATGGAACGGTTGGTAGTTTTCACTATCATTGACAGTTTCCAATTTTATCCTATATATCTCCTTCATAAGGGTACTGGTTTTTTCCTCTCTTTCGACACTCAAGAAATATCACATATTCTGTTCTTGAAATTTCACATCTAATCCGATTAAATCATTTGTGTATAGTATCCACAAATAGGTTTAATCTGATAGTGACTACACGATTTGTGAAATAATCCAAGCAATATATTTTATCATCTTTGTTCGTTTTCTGTTTTTCCTGTTTGAAACTTGTATATCACGTCGATATTCAACACCCCGAAGGATCGAACCCGCATATTTAAACTTCACATATGGGTATAGGCTTCATTGGTAACGGGTACCTTAAAGGAATTATTTTTTGTGTCCAGCGGGGATTGAACCAGAGACCTTAAGGTCACAAAGTGTTTGTCTTACCATTAGTCTTTGCTCTTTCTCAATTGACTAACCAGGTTTTCTCTTAATTTCATATTCTTTGGTCTAGTCTTTGCTCTTTAGTCTCCGAATCTAAAGCAAGCAAAAATAAAGCCGGATTTATCTTTACCGGACTTTAAAACCGCAAACAGTACTTTGTTGGTGATGATAGCCGGAGATGAGCGGAGGACGATGGTCATGGTGGGATGTCTTGGTGGCTGAGGGTGTTGGTGAAACACTTTAGACAAAGACAAATAAGACATTAACCTTGTTGAATAGATAAGGTATACAGATCTAAAAAAGAGGTTTGTACACATATGAATCATCTTGATGTTATTCAGAGTTTTCAACATCTGGATCTTAAAGAAAAACAAACACCTCTATTTCTTGAAACATCTTGCTCGGTCAGAACTAAGAGGCTACTAAGAGGTTTTTCAAGAAAACAAACGAGGCCTAAGTAGTAAAGAACGAATAAGAAATAAACACCATCTAAATATAATCGATGAAGGTATTTTAGGTATTTTAACGAGTTTTAGATTTGACATTTGTGTTGTTTAATACTAGGATCCATAATTTAGTGGTGAGACTTCTATATAGGAGTGTAAATGAGCCGAACTCGATTTTAGCAGTGCTCGAGCTCGTTTGGCCGAACCTAATTATTCATACTCGAGCTCGGCTGGTGATGTATCAAAGAAACTCGGGCTCGACTCAAGCTCGGCTCGTATATATATATAATGAAAACTAAACTAGTTAATCTTTTACTCGAGTTTGGCTCGAACTCGAGCTTAGTAAGTGATCAAAGCTAAGCTCGATTGTCACAAGCTCGTGAAATAAAATTCAATATATATTTAAAAAAATATGTCTATATATAAAAGCTCATTTAGGATTACAAACTTAATTGAATATTTCAAGTTCGAGATCAGGCTTGATTAGTAAACGAGCCAATAGGTAAGTTTGAATACGGCTCAAAATTGTTTAGGCTCGGATCAAAACTAGTTTTTTAAGAATCACAGTTATCAAATAAGCTTTGACTCGTTTACAACTATACTCGTAACGAAAGTTGAAATCTTAGTTTATACCCAATTAATCTTCGATGGTGAAGTTTTTTTTCTTTGACACTATTACTCGACTCACAGGCTCATAGTAACAGGATCGAGTTTCAACAAACGACTATCCCCTAAAACCTCACCATTTTGACGGTGAGTATTCGAAAATAAACAAAAATTGCAGTTTAATTTTCTAAAAAAGAATTTGAATAAAAATTAAACACCATCCAAGTTTAATCAAGATTTTGGTTCATCACTAGGCCGTAGTCTTTGATTAATTGATTAGGGGTTTATCAAATGGAACCTGAAACAAAAAAGAGGAAATTTATCCGTCCACCTCCTCGCCGGTTGGTAACATCTCATCTGCAATTTCTTTTATGTCTTTTTAATTTTAATTTTTATTAATAAAAGTAGACTTATCTACTACTATAATAAAAATATGATAATAATAATTGTTTGTTCTTCAATCTTCATATGTTAATTTTCTCTTATTATTATCATTCAAGTAGTTGCATAATCAATTTATTGTTTCAAGTGATACATGATATTGCAATTTTATATACTTTTAGGACTGCCCCTTCACCACCGGAAAAGAGTGATTCTGCTGCGGTTTCAATTAAGCCAAATGTATGCATTTTCATTTTGTGTTTTTGATTTTTCATATTCCGACGATATCGCAAAACGTGTTTAAAAAGAATTGACAACGCAGGTAATTCTGGCTCAAAATTTAGCTGTAGTAAATGATTCAAGGATTCAACACGCTAAGAATCACGCGATTGCGCAGGCTCGAGAAGATGGCTCGAAAGCAAATTTCAGGGTATTTGATTCCCCATTTGGGAACTTTTTAGTCCCCGTTGTTCCAACTCGTGCAGAATTTGGCGGTTGATCGGCCAGGCATGTTGTTATTACTCATTCATACCTGCTAACTTTGTATTGAATTCGATACCTCTAATGCTTAAAACAGACTCGTGAGGTTTAGTAGGAAACTGATTACCGAGTCTTTATAAGTTCAGGTTCTTGGCTCATAAGATGTATATATGGTGGAATTTTGTTAAGTTAGCATATTAATCCGTTCATTTTATATGACTAGATGTGTTTTAGACGAATAAGATATGTTTTTCGCATCAAATGTGATGTATATTTTGTTGATGAGAATCACGAGATATTAGTAATCGTAGCCCCTAAAGTATGAGTGAACTTCACGTAGGCATTCGAATTGCAATAGGCCAAAAGGGTGTCATAGAAATTTGTATGCTAGAAAATAGTGAATGACCATGAATTTCTCTTAATCGATTTTACTTTTCTCAAAATCACTAATAGAAGGAGTTTTGTTTTAGAAAGTTAAGGTTTTGGATATAGAAGTAAATCTGATTACTTACTAAATTTAAAGGATAGTATGTGATAACTGTTAAGTTGGATCTGGGAGTCATGGTTTGGTACTCTGGTTAACTATATTGGACATTCATGGTGCACTAAGATTGTTGTTTCTTTGGGACTTAATGTGTGCCAGATGTATGGACGGCTAATATTTTCGTAGTGTTTATTTAGGACTTATCTGCATAGCTCATGACTTACTAATTAAGCCAAGAAACATGTGCCCTACTCAATCATGAATTTAGTTCCCCCATTTTTATCAATTTTCAACCTTCACTGCTAGCAAATTGATTCATGTATTCACATTTCCCAACGAATTCCATTCTCTGATATTGTTAACTGATCTGTTTTGCTGAGGGTTTATGTTCTTTGCCTCTTTAATGTACCACACTTTATCTTACAGCGGCTTTATGTGTTAATACATTGGTAATACTTCGATTACTCCTTAAAAGGTATTCCTTTTGTTTTTTCTTAATTTGTACATCTGTTCCCTTTTTACCCCTCATCAAAATGCGTAAACCTAACTGAAATAGGATCCACTTTTAGCAAGCGGTGACTCTTTTTTTTTAGGAATGGTCATTGACTAGAAATACTCTACGACTATTTTTACTCTTAATGACACCACTTTGTTTTTTTTTACATGGTCCTGTTTCTTGTAGGGGTACTTTTAGCAAACATGTATCATGCTAAGATGCGATTAAGGAGTTTCATTGAACAATCTATGTTGTTTGAAGACTTGTTTATATCATTAAAATTTAATTCTGGTATCAGTTGTTGAGTTATGAATTCTGAGTTGGCATTTCAAAGGATACTATAATTCAAGATTTTATTTGCTAAACTTTAAGCTACAAAAAACTCGTATGAAAGGTATGCGTGTATACTAATAGACCCTGAAGGTCAGCCAGCTATTTAGTACTACAATATTACTTATGAGCCACACTTATGTGCAGTCTAAAAGTAACATACTTAGACGTTTTCAAGCTTGAGGAGGGGAAGATGATCAAGTACATCACTTCCATTCTTCTCCATTTTTTCCTCCATTGCCAGGCTGCAACGTAGCAGCGTCTGGCATACTTCCTTCATGGAGGGTCTGTTGTTTGGCAATCTACTCGTACACCATAGCCCAAGTTTAAATACACTGCTCATGGTGTTCATGTACATGGGCTCATTCACTTCATCATCTAAAGCAGCTGATATTGATGCACCACTTAGGGCTTCTTGCCAAGCCCATTCGGCCAGTGATGAATGCTCACTGCCATTGCTGGCCTCTTTTCCTGTTGTCAATTCTAACAAGATCACTCCAAAGCTATACACATCAATCTTGTTATCCACTTTAGTCGTATGAGCATATTCTGTGATAAAGTCATATATATTATATTAGTGGGAAGTATTGTTTAGAAAGAAAAGTACTAAGCACATCATGCTTTGTTGAAACTATGAAATTATACCTGGAGCCATGTATCCGAATGAACCAGCCACGGTTGACATGGTGCTTAGCTCACTGTCCTTGGCCAAGATTCTGGCTAACCCGAAATCAGCAATCTTAGCATTGAAATCACCATCTAAAAGCACGTTGCTTGACTTAACATCCCGATGGACCACTGCTGGAATACAATCGTGGTGCATATAAGACAAACCTCGGGCTGCTCCAAGTGCTATCTGTAACCTTTTTGGCCAATCAAGCACCACATGGCGAATAGAACCGGCCAACCCACGATTTGATTGAGGCTGCTTTCGGTGCAACCATCTGTCCAAACTTCGGTTCTCTAAGTACTCGTACACAAGAAGCTTTGAGTTGTCACATGAAATGCATCCCATTAATTTCACTATGTTTGAGTGACGAATCGTGCTTAAAATCTCTACTTCTGCTAAGAACTCTTTTTCGAGCCTTTGTTCTAAGTCTGTTTTAGTTGAAATCTTCTTTACCGCAACAAAGTCGCCTAATCGGTTCACTGGAATCCGATACACCTTTCCTGAACCACCATGCCCAATGACGTTGCTCTCCGTCA
>CM067172.1:21181609-21259109 GCA_034093135.1 Erigeron breviscapus | reverse complement strand
AGTTGTAGTACATTGACATATTATTACTCTTACATGACCTTACGACTTTAACTAATTGGGAACAACATATTTGGATAGCCATCCTTGTATAACGTTGATCACCGTGTCTCGTTGAACACCTAACCAATCCGGATCCGTAGCCATCGGGGTATTCATGTCCAACGCATGATTTCCTGCAAAAAAAAAGTAGATGAAGAAAAACTAATAGAAAAGATAATGGAAGATTATCTCGAAATTAAACATTATATTTTACCATCTAGAGACCAGGAGCACGTACTCAAGTGAAAAGAATATATGCAAACCTTTTTTTTTATAGAGTTTGCTAAAGATATCGCATAGGTTAATTAAAATGTACAGTTAGGTTTTTCTATTTGGAGGCGGTATATATGATATACAATAACTTTTAAATCAATTACTTTTAGAATAATAACCACACCGTCACCCGTCACGCCGCTGCCACCACCACAACCGCATTGCCCAGATAAAATGCAAGTTAATCATAATACTATAGCACTAATAGAAACGATATATCAAAATTACCATTTATAGATTTCCACCCTCATTTGGAGTCTTTCAATAGAATCGAATTTTGTTCATATTACTATTATTGAAACGGTCACGTTATACATATAGCCGTTCACGTCATTCATGAACTGTTTTTGGACAATAAATAAGACTTGATTCTTATTAAGGTAACCTAGACGAATACCCGTTAATAAGGCGGTGATGGTAACGCTAGCGTGATGATGACGGCGATGAGTAGTGTAGGTTATTAATGTAGAAGGTAGTATAATTATTTTAAAATTTTCGTGATAGATATTGTAAGTTAATTTCATTAATGGTATATTGGGTATTCTATAGGCTCGTGAATAATGTTAGTGATCTTATTAAGGATATTTTAAAAATAAAAAAATTCAAAGGGAAAAAAAAAAGTTTCATTCATGAAATAGTAAAAATTTGGTCAATTGTTTCTATCAATGGTAATCTGACCAAAGTTTTCTTTTATTAATTAATAACGCATTTATCCTAGTAATTAATCATAGCCATTAAAACTATGTTTTACAAAAATCATTATTTATTCTATTATTTCACATGCTTCTTTGTTTACATTCATCTGTAAAAAATATTTTGCTTCAAATAAAAAAATACACATATGCAATAGTTGATAAAGTCCAAGTACTTTACTGAAATGAGTTATAGAAGCATACCTTCTAGGGTGTTTATAGCCAGGACTGAATCGGATATATTTTGAAGAACGCTATCAACAAGAAGAAAATGTTTTAGTTTTCGTCCAATTTTTAGGATAAAGCATATAATATGTAGAACGAAAATTACCCTCCAGAACTATATGGATCCCGGAGTCCATTGGAAAAGATAATGTTGCTTGCAAACTTTTCAAGCACCGTTTTAATACCCTTGTATAACAATGTATATATAATCATATGATTAGTGCTGAATAATATATAAGTTCACAAATGAAATGAGAATGATAGATATGAAATGACAGAGGACGACTTAATCGACATACATAGCCACCAAATTCAAGAGAGATCTGGTAAGGTCTTGGGGTGACATCGAAGACTTGTTGGCACTCTTTGGTGTATTCTTCCAAATCGAATGGATCTGCTTGAAACATTGTATCGTTTTCTCCACGCCCCGTCGGTATTACCATCTCCGTACATGACTATGTAGTAGAAACTAGTTAAATGATATAATTGTACCAATTCGATTAAACGAAGTAGGTTTGGACCTTTTATCGAAAAATGGAAATCGAAAATATAAAAATGTTGTTTTCCAAATTTATGTTATAAAATGAAAAATAGGAAAACTTTTCTAGAAAAGTCTAATTTATTCACGTTTTCTGTTTTTCATTTTTTTCTTAGACAATTTTTTCTAAAAAACAAGGGGTGTTTTATAAACCAAACAAGTAATCAAGTTTTGAAAGATATTGTTTGTTAAATTACCTGCCAATCCCATCCAGAATCGTATTGGGGGCTAAAATCCACTATATTGATGCATCTTTGTCCACGCATCGCAACAAATCCGTTGATGATCCTGTTAAGAATGTAAGTCTTTTCTCCCCCTTCGTCGGTAGCATTGCAGAAAAGATGTAAATAGTTGCTTGCAGGGTCATCAAATCCAGCCCAGCCATTGTATCGCGCCTCCAAGTTGATTTTCAGATCTTTACTCGTGTTCAACGGCCTTCAAAAGAAATATATTTGCATTAAAACAACTAGGAAAAAAAGAAAAAAAAACCCTTCAAGCGGCTATATTCGGTTGATATATAAGAATCATCAATTACATGCATGTGTTGAACATCTGCGAAAGCCTTGAAAGACCATCGGGTTGAGCAGCAACTCTATCGATTTCAAACCAAGATTCTCTTATGGTATTGTAGCAACTGTTGCTTGTTGTCTGTTTATAATTAGAAGTTTTTAGAGAGTTTTGATATAACGATTTGAATTGAAGTATATATTTTTACTAGTTATTGCTTACATTGAAATCGTTCGATACAATGACTGAGAATCCATTTTCAGGAGTACCAAGTCCCGGAAAGTATAGAATTGGAGTTGATGATGCATATACCCCGTAAGCAATGTGTGGATATTTTAAACGAAACCACGAAGCGTGTACTATAAATAAGTCCGAAAGTATAGAATTGGAGTTGATGATGCATATACCCCGTAAGCAATGTGTGGATATTTTAAACGAAACCACGAAGCGTGTACTATAAATAAGTACGAAAAAAAGTATAAGAATAATGTTAGAACGAAATAATTTACAGAGTACCTGTATGTTTTTATTTGTTGGCAGTTCAAAAAAAAAACATGTCTTGATCTTAATAAGATATATCACTTACTTCCACCTAACGAAGCACCAATAAATATGACAGGACAGTGTTCTGCTGACATATTCTTCTTAACATCGATTATAAGTTGAGCATAATCGGCTAAAGTTTGTTCTGTGGTAAAGTATCCGAGAGTGGTAGCATTTTTATATGCCTCTTCTTTGGAACCAAATGGCATCGATGTACCATAATACCGTTGCTGCAAATATACAACTCACTGATGAATAAAATGCAGACGACTGGAAATCTAGAATGACTAATTTAACGACCCAACATACCTCCACGTACAACAAAAGAGCATTAAATCGTGACGCAAGAACTGAGGGGAAACCCCCATATTTGACATCTTCTATGATGTCAACTCTTTCTCCTGTATAAACAAAGATCGGGGAGCTATTTGTTGTCCCGCCCCAATATTTATCTACGACGATATAACGTTCTTGAAAGGTCATGTAACTATCGGGATTGAAATTAAAATGATCCAATGTTTGTGTGTAGTTATAAACTTTATACTCTAGTGAGTTTGAATTACTTCCAGGGCTAACTTTTGTTGTTTTTAGTCTACTAAATTCATCTAACTTTTGTGTTCGGAAACTTTTCCCGAACACGCTAGTTATTTCTATAAAAAGCACTAAAGACAACTTGAAGAGGAAAATATCAAATTTTGCCATTTCTTTTGTGATGAGACGTATTACATGATTGATATTCAACTTAAGTACTTGATCATTTCGGACGGCCTTCGAAATAATAATTCCCAAAATAGGCACACATAATTGTCTTATTATTATTAGAAATGATATATTAGTGTTTGTATTTTAGTAACTTGTCTTATTATTATTAGAAATGATATATTAGTGTTTGTATTTTAGTAACTTGGTATAACGTTATATTTGCAATAGACAATTCGTTAATACGGCATCCACACTACAAATAGTTGCATTGTTTCGAGTCAAACAAATACATTTCACGAGGTACATGAATTCTTTATCGCATTATATTATGAACTCAAGATGAATCTACCCATCGGCCGACTTAACACTAAAACTTCCATTCCATTAATCATAAGAACTCATGTTCTTCGTATTTGAAAGCGGTCACGGATATTTAATTTCTACTTATGGTGAGGTGAACTTTCCAAGTTTGGGGTTCGAGTCTAGGTGATAAGGTGTTCTCAATTTCTCATTGATGGGTTTTAACTAGGAATCTATTATGGGAGGGAGCTCTCTAGCAGACCCGATTAAAATAACATATATTAGACCTCTCGACATTTGCTAGTAATTCGCCCCTTTCAAAATAAAAATAAAAAATTAAGAACTCATGTTCTTGGGCCAAATAACAAAATATGAGGTATACCTCCAACTCCAAGTTTTGGTAGGATTGGATGCACATTTTGCCCCCACTATTTATTAAAATAACTAACGCCAACTTGACAGTATGCTTGTACATGATCCAAAGCTTGACAATTGGAAAACCCACGCATTGTATCTCGCACAAGCAAGTGGAAAATGTAGAACTTTTTTTGATTATGAGATCAATTTTAACATGAAAGAGCATTAATTTGCTGAAACCGAATGGAAACCGAATCCATAGGGCAAAACAGCAAATTGCTGAAAAAGAACAGAACAGAACCGAACCGAACCAAATACAAAACTTAAAAGCTCAGACCCAAATGACACGAGCAAAATTCTCATGAGCCTAGAAATCAATACAACAACAGAGCAGCGCGCATACCCAAACCCAACAAGCTGAAACCGACTTACTACAAACCTGGGTCAAAACAGAACAGAGCAACCTCTTTATCTGACCCGTACAGAAGAGAATTATGGATATGGAAACTGACTCCATAGGGCAAAACAACAATCTAACAACCCAAAAATCAACAGTTTGTCTATACAAAAGACATCAACGACTCACGGATCTCATGTAGAGTTGCACACCAGTAAGACAAGACAAGATAGCACAATTATCATATGGTGGTGCAAGACTTGAGATATCAACAAGTAGCCAAAACAAAGTAGGGCAGAGGCTAACTGATACGAACCCTGCATGTCACATTACTTCATCTGCGGTAGTAGTTGAAGATCAAACACTCGTCGGGAAGACAAGCTTGGAGTTGGCAAAGAGCTAATTCAATGTTTGAGAGGGGGAATTGGTTTGAGAAGCGAGGGCGAAAACGAGAGATAATCGAGTTTCGAAAGCTGAAACATAATGAAATTGTGAGTTTTTTTGTATTTTGGAGATTTAGGGGTTTTTTTTTTTGATAGAGGGAATATAAGCTTTGTCAAGACGCGGGAAACAAAAATTATAAAACGACACTTGGGGATGACACGCAAATGAAAGTGTAGTCCGCGTTACACTACATTATTTTATGACACTAAAAATTGCGTGTCATCTGATTCTATAAGTTATGACAGTTTTTTTATGACACACATTTTTGCTTGTCATTGTAGATGCGTGTGTCATGGTCATTAAAGGCTATTTTTCTATTAGTGAAATTCAATATATACAATGAACACACTTAACATGTGGGTAGAGTTTGATACATTTTCAAGCCATTATCCCATTTAAAATCAACCAAAAGGTTGCACAACAACGGTGAAAATCAAAGAGAGAAAACATATTGGGCTACTAAACGGTGAAAATCAAAGAGAAAAAAACATATTGGGCAACTAAACAGACATTGATCGCCATCAACTTAATTTCCTCAACATTCTTGTAGAAGTTGTAGTACATTGACATATTATTACTCTTACATGACCTTACGACTTTAACTAATTGGGAACAACATATTTGGATAGCCATCCTTGTATAACGTTGATCACGGTGTCTCGTTGAGAAACTAACCAATCCGGATCCGTAGCCATCGGAGTGCTCATGTCCAACGCATGATGTCCTGAAAAATAGATGAAGAAAAAGTAATAAAATATATAATGGAAGATTATCTTGAAATTGAACATTGTATTTTACCATCTAGAGACCAGGAGCAGGTATTCAAGTGAAAAGAATATATGCAAACCTTTTTTTTTTTTATAGAGTTTGCTAAAGATATCGCATAATTAAAATGTACAGTTAGGTTCTATTTGGAGGCGGTATATTTGACATACAATAACTTTAAGCGTGTTTGAATTAAATGAAGAGATAAATGCGTAAAATAAAAATGAACATTAATCATAATAGCACTAATAATAATGAATATTAATCATAATAGTGTGTTTTCATAAAAGCCAAAACGATAGGTTTTTTGTGGTACCAAAATAGATTGAAAAGAGAGATTATTAGTTGGGAAGATTGGAATATTTTCAATGTAACGTGAATCATTGTAATCTTTGCTACTCCGTAATTGCGGAATAAGTGAATATATACGAGACTTACTTTTCAAATATATATATATATATATATAGGGGTGGGATAAATTGAGTCCAGGTCTTAAATTGAGTCCAGGTCTTAAATTGAGTCCAAAGGGTCCACTGATTTTCTTCCCTCTCCACAAACCTCAAATTCCGTTTTCCAGATTCCGGCGACGGCGACATCTCCGGCGACGGAGACGATATCTCCGGCGACTTTTCCGGCGATAATCAGTTTCGTTTTCGGATGGATACGGTACGGGCGTTGCCCTCATCCGTTCTAAAGGGGTTGTCACCGGACGCATATGGGAATCGTATGGATTTGATGGGCGGCGATCCAAGAGATGGTGGCGGTTTGATACGGTACGGGCTCCGCCCTTGCTGTCGGCGCCGTGGCTGGGTGGTCGGAGATGATGGTGGCGGCAGTGGTTCGCCGGAGATGGTGGTGGTGGCCGGATAAGAAGGATGAGGGAGAAGAAAGGAAAAATGAGTGGTTGGGATTTGAGGAGAGAGAAGAAAATCAATGGACACTTTGGACTCAATTTAAGACCTGGACTCAATTTATCATTTCCATATATATATATCAAAATTACTATTAATAGATTTCCACCCTTACTTGTAGTCATTTAATAGAATCGATTTTTGTTCATATTACCATTATTGAAACGGTCACGTTATACACGCAACCGCTCACGTCATTCATGTTACTGTTTTTGGACAATAAATCAGACTTCATGTTTATTAAAGGTAAAAACTAGAGGAATACCCATGCAATAAGGTGGTGATGGAAACGGCAGCGTAATGATGACGACGATTGGTGTCGACGGTGAATAGTATAGGTTATTAATGTAAAAGTGTAGTATAGTTATTTTAGAAATTGCATGGTTGATATTGTAAATTAATTTCATTAAGGGTATATTGGTTATTCAAAAGGGATAACTGCAGAAAATAGAAAGCACATTTCGACCAATTCACGAAAATAGCAGTGGCCTTTAAAAGTTTTACTTTTTAGCAATGAACTTTCATTTATTCCCGGAAATAGTAACATTTGACACGCGTACATGGTGACATGGACATTTTTTTGATTACGTGGCATTTTTAATGACGTGTCATTCTTTATAACTACAGAAAATAGAAAGGACCTTTCGACCAATTTACAAAAATAGTAGTGACCTTTAAAAGTTTTACTTCTTAGCAATAAACTTTCATTTATTGTCGGATTACTCCAACACAGACGGCGGCGGTGTTGGAGGTGGAGGTGGTTTCTTCTCGATTTCTTCAACTAATTTAGAAACCGTCGGCGGTTTGTTCGAGTTCGAGCTAACATATGGACCTCCGCTATCTGGATCTATGTCATCCGTCGACGAACCATTCTTAAACGGCCCAGATCCGGCCTATGAAACTCTCATCTCACCTTGAACATCCTCAGATCTCCCTCCGGCTAAAACAACGACGTTTTGGCATCTAATTTTAGAGATTTTTTTATCTCGAGATAGACGAAGAGGAGCTAGATTTATGTCTCCTTTAAGATCTTCATACACAGCTTTTCAGTGCTTGAAAATGGAAGAGACTCAACAAAAATCAATGAAATTATGCTGAAATTAGGTTCAGAAGAAAACGACGAGAAGAAATACCTTGCTGGAACCGAAACTGAAACGGAGCCATGCCATTTTTTTGGGGGAAATGACACGGCTGATAAAAATTACATAATAAATAAATAAAGAATAATGCCATGTCATTAAAAAATGTCACGTAATCAAAAAATGTCCACGTCATCATGTACACGTGTCAAATGTTACTATTTTCGGGAATAAATAAAGTTCATTACTTAAAAGTAAAACTTTAAAATGTCACTGCTATTTTCGTGAATTGGTCAAAAGGTATTTTTTATTTTATGCAGTTATACCTATTCAAAATGCTCGTGAATAATGTTATTAATGTTATTAAAGGTATTTCAGGTATTTTAAAAGTCAAAAAATTGAAGAAAAATAAAGGAAAACTTTTTATAAAATAGTAAAGATTTGATCAACTATTAGTGGTAATCTGACCAAAGTTTTCTTTAATTAATTAATGTATTTATCCTAAGTAATTAATCATAGCCATTATAACTATGTTTTATAAAAATAATTATTTATTTCTATTGCCAATGGGGTTGGTGGCCATTGGTAAGGTCTTTGACCTTGGAAGGATCCACCTGGGTTCGAGTCTCACTTCTCACATTTGTGAGGGTGGATTAATAGGGGTTTTTCGAGAGTCCTGGTTTCCAGGCATACGTGTAATTTAGAAGTAGGAGTAGAATAGAATGTCGTTCAAAAAAAAATATATATAATAATTATATTTCTATTATTTTACATTTATAACCCACATAAATTTGGAAACAATTGGGTCCAAAATCTCCGGTTTTTCACATGCTTCTTTGTTTATTTTCATCTATAAACGATATTTTCCTTGAAATGACACATATAATTTACAACAGTTGATAAAGTCAAGTACTTTACTGAAATGAGTTATAGAATACCTTCTTGGGTGTTTATAGCCAGGATTGAATCGGATATATTTTGAAGAACGCTATCAATACGAAGAAAATGTTTTAGTGTTCATCTTTTTATATATAAAGTGTATATATGTAGAACGAAAATTATATATATATATATATATATATATATATATATATATATATATATATATATATATATATATATATATATATATATATATATATATATATATATATATATATATATATATATATATATATATATATATATATATATATATATATATATATATATATATATATATATATATATATATATATATATATATATATATATATATATATATATATATATATATATATATATATATATATATATATATATATATATATATATATATATATATATATATATATATATATATATATATATATATATATATATATATATATATATATATATATATATATATATATATATATATATATATATATATATATATATATATATATATATATATATATATATATATATATATATATATATATATATATATATATATATATATATATATATATATATATATATATATATATATATATATATATATATATATATATATATATATATATATATATATATATATATATATATATATATATATATATATATATATATATATATATATATATATATATATATATATATATATATATATATATATATATATATATATATATATATATATATATATATATATATATATATATATATATATATATATATATATATATATATATATATATATATATATATATATATATATATATATATATATATATATATATATATATATATATAAATTAATGCATTTAAAACTTCATCTAATAACAAAATGATACAATATATATATATATATATATATATATATATATATATATATATATACACATATATATACCTACTATATCTATAAATATCTATATATATAAGATATATATATATATATAAAATATATATATATATATTTCTATTATTTTACATTTATAACCCACATAAATTTGGAAACAATTGGGTCCAAAATCTCCGGTTTTTCACATGCTTCTTTGTTTATTTTCATCTATAAACGATATTTTCCTTGAAATGACACATATAATTTACAACAGTTGATAAAGTCAAGTACTTTACTGAAATGAGTTATAGAATACCTTCTTGGGTGTTTATAGCCAGGACTGAATCGGATATATTTTGAAGAACGCTATCAACAAGAAGAAAATGTTTTAGTTTTCGTTTTTTAGGTTAAAGTGTATAGTATGTAGAACGAAAATTACCCTCCAGGACTATATGGATCCCGAAGTCCATTGGAAAAGATAATGTTGCTTGCGAACTTTTCAAGCACCGTTTTAATACCCTAGTATAACAATGTATATATGATCGTATGATTAGTGCTAAATAATATATAAGTTGATCACAAATGATAGAAATGAAATGGTATAGAGAAGGAATTAATCGACATACATAGCCACCAAACTCAAGAGAGATCTGGTAAGGTCTTGGGGTGACACCGAAGACTTGTTGGCATTCCTTGGTGTATTCATCCAAATCGAAAGGATCTGCTTGATACATTGTATCGTTTTCTCCATGCCCTGCCGGTATTACCATCTCGGTACATGTCTATGTAGTAGAAACTAGTTAAATGATATAATTGTACCAATTCGATTGAACGAACTAGGTTTTCTTATTTTTAGGAAGAGGACTTTTTATCGGAAAATGAAAATAGAAATAGAAAATGGAAAATATCAAAATGTTGTTTTCCAAATTTATGTTATAAAATGGAAACTAGGAAAACTTTTCTACAAAACTATAATTTGATAACGTTTTCTGTTTTTCATTACTTCATAACAAATTTTCCTACAAAACAAGGGGTGTTTTATAACCTAAACAAGTGATTAAGTTTTGAAAAATATTGTTGGTTAAATTACCTGCCAATCCCATCCAGAATCATATCTGGGACTAAAATCGACTATATTGATGCATCTTTGTCCACGCATCGCAACAAATCCGTTAATGATCTTGTTAAGAATGTAAGTCTTCTCGCCCCCTTCATCAGTAGCATTGCAGAAAAGCTGTAAATAGTTGCTTGCAGGGTCATCAAATTCAGCCCAGCCATTGTATCGCGCCTCCAAGTTGATTTTCAAATCTTTACTCGTGTTCAACGGCCTTCAAAGAAAATATGCATTAAAACAATTAGAGAACCAAAAAAACTTCAAGAGGCTATATTCGGTAGATATATAAGAATCATCAATTACATGCATGTGTTGAACATCTGTGAAAGGCTTGAAAGACCATCGGGTTGAGCAGCAACTCTATCGATTTCAAACCAAGATTCTCTTATGGTATTGTAGCAACTGGTACTTGTTGTCTGTGTATTAGAAGTTGCAGATGTTTTTGGTCAGATTTGGACTATTAGTGAGTGTAGATGTAACGATTTGAATTGCTTACGTTAAAGTCGTTTGATACAACAACTGAGTATCCATTTTCAGGAGTACCAAGTCCGGGAAAGTATAGGATCGGAGTTGATGATGCATATGCTCCGTAAGCAATGTGTGGATATTTCAAACGAAACCACGAAGCGTGTACTATAAATAAGTACGAAAAAAAGTATGAGAATAATGTTAGAACGAAATAATTTACGGAGTACCTGTATGTTTCTATTTGTTGGTCGTTCAAAAAAAAACATGTCTCGATCTTAATAAGATATATATATCACTTCACTTACTTCCACCTAACGAAGCACCAATAATTATGACAGGACAGTTTTCCGCTGACATATTCTTCTTCACATCAATTATAAGTTGAGCATAATCTGCTAAAACTTGCCCTGTGGTAAAGTATCCGAGAGTGGTAGAATTTTTATATGCCTCTTCTGGGGAACCAAATGGCGTCGAAGTACCATAATACCGATACTGCAGATATACAACGTGACGATGAATAAAATGCAGACAACTACCGTTAAAAAAAAAACAAAACAGACGACTAGAATGAGTAACTTAAAGACCCAACATACCTCAATATACAACAAAAGAGCATTAAATCGTGACGCAAGAACTGGGGGGAAACCCCCATATTTGACATCTTCTATGATGTCAACCGTTTCTCCTGTATAAACAAAGATCGGGGAGCTATTCGTTGGTCCGCCCCAATATTTATCTATAACGACATAACGTTGTGGGAAGGTCATGTAACTATCTGGATTGAAATTAAAATGATCCAATGTTTGTGTGTAGTTATAAACTTTATACTCTAGTGAGTTTGAATTGCTTTCAGGAGTTAACTTTGTTGTTTTTAGTCCACTAAATTCATCTAACTTCTGTGTTCGAAAAGTTTTCCCCAAAACACAAGTTATTTCTATAAAAAGGACTAAAGACAACTTGAAGAGGAAAATATCAAATTTTGCCATTTCTTTTGTGATGAGACGTATTACATGATTGATATTCAACTTAAGTACTTGATCATTTCGGACGGCCTTCGAAATAATAATTCCCAAAATAGGCACACATAATTGTCTTATTATTAGAAATGAAATATTTGTGTTTGTATTTTAGTAACTTGGTATAACGTTATATTTGCAATAGACAATTCGTCAATACGGCATCCTCTCTAGTCTATACAAATAGGTGCATTCTTTCGAGATCAAACAAATATCTTTACGAGTCTCATGAATTCTTTATCGCATTATATACATGTGTAGGTTATTTAATGAACTCAATTTTCACTATATTAGATGAATCTATCCATCGGCCGACTTGAGTTTTCCCTTTAGGTATGAGGTTCGAGTCTAGGTTTAAGAACTCATGTTCTTGGGCAAAATAACAAATATGAGGTATCCTCCAAGTTTTGATAGGATTGGATACACATTTTGCCCACAATCTTACTAAAATAACCATCACCAACTTGACGAGTTGACAGTATGCTTGTACATGACAACTCGTAATTTATTAACAACGGGTTAGTCCTAATCTCGATCATTATTATAATTTCGTCTAATATAGAGATTATGACGTGGAAATTGTTAGTTAATTGAACATTCGTTATAGTTCAATTAGGCGTATCCTTGTGACGTAGACTATTAGCTATTTAGACGAATGCCGAGTCTTAAAATAACGTTAAATAAAGATTTAAATGTTATAATTGAACACAGTAAATAGACTGTCTAAACTAAATATTTCTAAAAGTTTAGTTTATTTAATTTTAATTTCTTGTCTTAACTAAAATAAGACGGGGGAAAATACCTTTACCTTATATTTTGACTTTTAGGTCAAACGGTAATTAATCGTAAGCATTTTACCAAATTAAGGGTATTAAAATTTTCACAAAAAGAAGCCACATGGGCTTTTGGTTTGAAAGGCTGGGAGGGAACAACAAACCCCCCCATCACCCCTTTTTCTTATAAGTTCCTGACAACACACACAAATCACCAAAATACTTTCAAATCCTCCCAATTATCTATCATATCATCATCAAGAATCTGATTTTGTTGGGCAAAAGAAGTAATCATCTATTAGTTTCAAGGGTTTATCATCATCATATTCACCATTTTCTTCCTATTTCTCAAGAACACCAAATTTTGGTAAGTAACTTTCTTCTTCAAACTTTTGATTTGATTTAATTTCCATTTCAAGTTTAATTTCAGTATTTCTAAATGAATTAGATAGCCATGGAAATGAAATGAGTTTTGGTTTGGTTAACTTAATTAGGTTTTGACTTAGAATTAGGTTTTGAGGTCTAAATGATTGAAATGGCGAAATGGTTGGCGAAATGGTATGTTTCCAGGTCTATTGAACATGTTTAAACTTGTTATAATGAAAGGAATTGAGTCGAAAAACGATTTGGGCTTTCCTGCATATTTGCACCTGCTGGTGCTGGCTGCAGAATGAATCCACTGCGGCGCAGTGGTGTGGGCTTAGCCCCACTGCGGCGCAGTGGCTAGGGCTGGTTTTGTGCATAGTTAGCTCACTGCGGCGCAGTGAGCTTGGCAATGGCTCACTGCGGCGCAGTGCTATTATACTGGTCCCTGGTTCGACTTAGCCCACTGCGGCGCAGTGAGCAAGGTTCTGGCTCACTGCGGCGCAGTGGAAACCCACTGTAAAGATTTTTGCGCATCAATTTTTAAACATTTATAACTTTTAATCCGAAAGTCCAAATAAGTATATTTACTTTTGGTTGGTAAAATGAAAGTTTGAAACACATTCTCGGTTATGGCATTCTAGGGTCTATAGCTAAGTAGTTGTACGTAGGATACCCGTCGTCAAGGGATTTGATCCTCATTATTGGTAATGATATCATAGGTTTTGGATAACCAGGAGAATTGACTGTGGATCTTCTCGAGCTACTTATACCTTTTAGCATTTAGATCGCTAAGGTGAGTTTATGGCGCCCTTTTCCTTTTACTTTGGGCCTGAAAAGCATGCACTGTTGTATACACTATTTGTTAAATAAATGATTGTTTTGTGAGTATGCCATGTGACTTGGATACTTAGATCATTTGACTTAAATTTTGCCATGTTGACGGCTGTCGAAAATGTGTATACGTGTCATTTATTAAATGTTGGATAAAATGACGTTGAATTGCCGTGTGATGGCTGACTAAGATGTTTCTTTGTGTTTGACAAACTAAAATGTTTCCCCCTATTGGTTAAATTGTCGGATGTTGTATTCTGACTGTCTGGTTAAATTGTCGGATGTTGTATTCTGACTGTCTTGGTTAAGGTCCGCACCCATGTAGAACGGAAACCTGTGCGAGGCATATTGACTGATACTGTCGGATGTTGTATTCTGACTGTCATATGCTGTCAGATGTGGTATTCTGACTATCTTGAAATAAAAGTATTGTTAGATGTAGTATTCTAACTGTCTGGTCATTTATAACTACTGGTCATTGTGTTGTATCAATGACGACTAAACTTTTGGTCAAACACACTGTAAGCTCACCAACTATTTCGATAGTTGATCCTCTCAAATTTCATGCTTTTCAGGGAACCAACAGTAAGTTTTGGAAGCGTATATGGCATTTTAGAAGCCATCTTTTGAACTTGGACGTACAATTAGCGTCAGACTTCTGAGGACTATCGAATTATTAGTCCTAATTGTACTAGACTGTCCAAATGTTATGTTTGTATTTTGTGGGCCCATTTCCATTTGAGGATAGTTTGTATCCGTGCTTTGGGTCCCACATTCGAACGATTATACTTGTAATAACTTGTATTTGGATTATGGATGTAATCTCTATTTACCTTCTGATTAGTACGCAATTACTTGTTAACCCTGTATTTCCGCTACAACGGTGTGACAGTATGCTTGTACATGACCCAAAGCTTGACAATTGGAAAACCCACGCATTGTATCTCGCATACTCGTACATTTAAGTGGAAACTGTAAATCCGCAAAACAAGAACAGAACTTTTTTTTAAACCCCCATGCCCCAAACTATGGAAACTTAAAGCAGAACAGAGCCAAATGACACGAGCAAAATTCTCACGAGCCTAGAAAGCAATACAACAACAGAGCAGCATACCCAAACCCAACAAGCTGAAACCGACTTACGACAAACCTGGGTCGAAACTGAACAGAGCCACCTCATCTGACCCGTACAGAAGAGTTGAAGAATTATGGATATAGAAACTGACTCCATAGGGCAAAACAACAATCCAACAACCCAAAAATCAACAGTTTGTCTATACAAAAAACATCAACGACTCACGGATCTCATGTAGAGTTGCAGACCCGTAAGACAAGAAAAGATAGCACAATCATCATATGGTGTTGCAAGACTTGAGATATCAACGAGTAGCCAAAACAAAGTAGAGCAGAAACAGATACGAACCCTGCATGTCACATTACATCATCTGCGGTAGTAGTTAAAGATAAAACACTGGCCGGGAAGACAAGCTTGGAGTTGGCAAAGAGCTAATTCAAGGCCATATATCAAAATGCTAAAATCACCTACAGATGACTAAGAACCAAGTTAAAACCTTTTCTTAGTTTAATAAAAAGAATTCTTCATCGAATGATTCAGGTAATCTAGCCAACTCCTCCTTATACGGTCCTATGATGACAGGCAATCTAGAGATGTATCAAATCCTGAGATAAGTTAACTATAATGCTAGCATTACACATTACATTGACTATATCAACTAAACAAATGGAAATCGCGTTCAGTAAAAACACAAAGTAACAATCCACTGCTTCAGTAATCATGAAGGTAGCTAAGATAGAGCACGGCCAATAATGACATATATTCACAACAACTTTGTTAAATATGAAGTCTATCAGAAAATGCTTCAAACAAGAACAACAGCCTTGGGAACTAAACATACCAAATGAAATGAGAACTTATTTCAACAACATTAATAATAATCTAACTAACAAGTATCAAACTATGTTGTGTGATGAAACTTTCAGATGCATCAACCATATCACATTCATATTATTTCGGGACTAGATGGGATTGGTACTGGAAGGCCGGTTGATATGAAATCGGGACCGGTACCATGTTTTGGTGTTCTACGTGATCAATACATGACATACCCAGTCTCACACTTACCCCTACTTAAGATAAACTTTACAGTATGCTGGTACATGACCCAAAGCTTGACAATTGGGACACCGAAGCATTGTATCTCGCATAATTAAGTGGCAATTGTAAATCTGCAAAACAAGAACTAAAAGAACTTCTCTATTTAAATATGAAATCAATTTTAACATGAAAGAGCATTAACTCGAACCCCCACGCCCCAAAGTAACAACTAACATATCTCAAACTAAATTCTTATACAAAGGAGTTGAAGAATTATGGATATAGAAACTGAATCAGTAGGACAGAAACAGCAGTGGGAACTGCAAATATCTATAACAGTCCAACAACCCAAAAATCATAGAGAAGACATCAACGACTCACGGATCTCATGTAGAGTTGTAGATCAGTAAAGACAAGATAGCACAATACAGATCATATGGTGGTGCAAGACTTCAGATACCAACAAGTAGCCAAAACTAAATAGAGCAGAGGCTAACTGAACCCTGATATCACATTACTTCATTTGCGGTGTTTGTTAAAGATAAAACACTTGCCCGAGAAAACAAACTTGGAGTTGGCAAGGAGCTAATTCAAGGCCATATATTAAAATGCTAAAATCACCTACAGATCACTAAGAACCAAGTTTAAACCTGTTCTTAGTTTTATTAAAAGATTCTTCCTGGAATGATTCAAGTATGCTAGCCAACTCCCTAAGTAGTATGATGATATGCAATCTAGAGATTTCAAATCCTGAAATGATTTTAGCATTACACTGATTATATCAACTAAACAAATGGAAATCAAATTCAGTAAAAACACAAAGTAATAATCCACTGCTTCAGTAATCATCAAGGTAGCTCCGATAAAGCACAACGAATAATGACATATAATCACAACATAATTAAATATGAAGTTCATCCGAAAATACTTTAGTAATAATCTAACTAACAAGCATCAAGAGTCAGCTCTTGAAATTAGTCTGCTCACGAGTAGTACACCCATGATTATCAACAAAAAAAAACGCATAAATTATCCAAAATAATTGTTAAGAAACAAAAACAATTTCAATATCTCACTTGAACTCAAAAGCGGGCGGAATAGGCAAATCAAAACTCTCCAAAACCTCAGTCTTCACACCACCCGTTTCAGGTACCTCTTTCTTCCCTTCAAACAAACCATCAAACCACGAATTCGCACCACCCGCTTCACGTTCCTCTTTCTTCCCTTCAAACAAACCATCAAACCACGAAGAAAACGACGAACCATCTTTCGACATTTCCTGATCTTGACCCGGCCCATCTTCCATCATAATAAGGTTAGGTTGTGGAGCACTAAGAAACTTATTCAACGTAATTCCAGCACCTTCAATCAAAGCCAATAAAACCCCACCAAAAGCCGCAGACCGGGCTGCCGGTTTAAAACCCTGACGCATCGAAAGAAACCCACCAGTTGCAGCTCCAGAAAAGATTGAATTCCATGGATCTTCTTTTTGTCTGGCGTAAACCATCGTGCAATCAAAGGCTGAAAACAGACCACCCCATACGGCGAAACTTCCGCCGACACGTGGCCCGTTCATACGCATACCGTGTACGCCTTGGATGAAACGTTCGCCTTTTGGGGCGTTGTATATGCCTCTAAAGAAGTGGTAGGCTGAACCGCCGACCGCACCCATGCCGAAAGCGCCGCCGACATCATCTAGGATTCGATCTGGGCAGGGTTCTCGTTTAGTTTCGGGAGTGCCCATGATTTTCGATGATTTGGTAAAGGGAAGGGGAGAGGAGGGGGAATTAGGGTTTTATGAGGGTTTTAGTTTAGTAGGAAGAAAGTTCAACCTTGTAAAATGGGTATTTATTTTGCAATTAGAGATAATCGATAAAATCTTTTTTTACTAAATAATGTTTTTAGAAAATCTTTTTTACTATTAGTTAGAGATGATCTTTTTTACATAATTGATAACCTTTTTTAGAGATAATCGATAAAATCTTTTTGTTTTTTCTGCCATTCAAACAAAATTGTTATTAAAAACACTTTATTTAGTCCATTGAGTATACTATTTTTAAAAAGAATTATTTTAAAAACTTCTTTTTTTTTTAGGTATTACCATTGAAGCTTTATAAAAATTATCTTTGCAATAAGTCTTCGATAAGAAACTTTTAATAACATTCTTATTGAGAATGCTCTAATATAAACTGACACCGTAACCGCGTAATGCGGCGGTGGTTGTAACAGCGATGGTGTGGTGGTGAGAACAACGGTTAGTGGTGAAGGCGGCGTCGAGTGGTGTAAATAATTGATGTAAAGGGTTAATGGAGATATTTTAAAAGATAAGGATTGATAGTTTAATTTAATTATTATTTTTAAGTGGGTAGTGTATGTAAATATATTTTAAAATGTGTCAGGTGAAATTATTACATATTTTTCAAAACTTCTAAAAATAAAGTGTTGTTTTTTTATAATATAACATAGATGTTTATTGCACTTTTACTTTTAGGCATAGTTATCGACACGTAACTTTTGAGTCGACTCGAAAACATGATTTTTGGCTCGTGACTCAGCTCGTAAGGGTTTGGAGTCGACTCGAAAACATAATATTTTATAATTATATATATATGGCGTACTTATAAACAAAATATAAGTTTTTACATTACCAAAATATTACATATTTGAGACTTTTGAGTAATAAACTTACAATTATCTTCAAATTCGTACTAAAATGATCAAAAATACATATATAACATACAATTTAATGTAACCATAAATATGATATATAATACGAGTATATAATCATATTATCAAACTACAACAATCATAAGTTTGGGAACTCGTATCGACTCATTTCAACTTGAAGAAAAAATAGTCACCTAACGAGTCGTTTCGTATTGGTATAAACCAACTTAACTTTTGACTTTAACAACTATGGTTTTAAGTTTATACAAAATCATTATTGATGAGGGGTTCTATTTATTATAGCAATGAAAGTCTTCTCCTTAATTATTAGGGGGTAAGGAGTGGTGGCCGGCTTGGTGATTTTATGCCTTGAACCCGGCGGTAACACTGCCGCCACCATGAAATTTATGGTTAAGCGGCTTGAGTGATAGTATGGGAACCCGCGGTTCATAAAATCAAAAGAGGAGGAGAAGCGTGGTCCTTGTGACCGTTTGTGGGACCCAATTTCAAAAATCCAGCCGTTACTTTTACTACATAAAAAAAAAATGTATCCCCTTTTTACCTTTATTTAACCAATTCTTCTTCCATTTCAAACACAACAACAATATATTAAACAAAAACACATACACTTTCACATACACTATAAAAATGTCTACTTCATCCAACGAAATCATCCTCCCGCCTATGCTACCCGACTTATCAACGGGTAGTTCGTTTTTATTTTTTCAAGACGCGTTAGCGGCGGTGGAAGAGCTAGAAGACTCGGGTTCCTCTAATGACACCCGCGCATACATCGAGCGACATCGAGAAGAAGCCCATGAAAAGTTAATGCGTGATTACTTCGTGGAACCGCCAAAGTCTGGCGAACGCTACTTTCGTCATCGTTATCGCATGAGTAAAAGGTTGTTTTTAAAGATTGTCGCATAAGTAGGCTATTGCTATTGGGTCACATTTTTATTTGCAAATGATGTGTTGTTCATCGAGGTCTGGAAATTATCAAATGCAAAAACTTATGTTCTACTATGAGGTGTTTCCACTTGTCCTCAAAATTAAAAGTCGATTTTAATTAATTTGTTTTTATGGGGTTGTCTAGACTATATAGCATTACTAATTCTTTAACTTGCCTAGCTGAGCAGTTCTCAATTTCTCATTCAAATATCTAGGCCTTCAAGTCGGTGCTAATATGAACTTGGTTCGAAATCGGTAATAGAATCTTTCCCGTAGCGTCTTACTATTTGGAAAACGAGAAATCTATCATTCGGGGGCAAACTTGTGTTGTTGAAGTGTGTGTCAAATTCTCTACCCACATATTACTTTTCTCTACATAAAACCCCTGTATAATAAGTGATTAATAATAGAAAATTCCAAAATGAATTGGGCGGCTTTTGTCGCGATTATGAAGAGGATGCTAATCATTTATATATTTTAAATGGGCTAAGCAAGAGATATGGGCTCTAGTTACAAATTTGTGCAAAGATTAGGATTCTCTAATAAAGTTTTTAGGGAATCTCAATCCTTGGTGCAAGGTTCGTGTCTTCTTTCCGTTCATTTTGCGTGATCTTTCAACTATATACATACTATGAGACGTCAAAGTGGGAAAAATAATACACGGGATTATTACTGCAACAATGTTGGCAATATGGGGCGGATGCAGGTTGAAACCAGGAGGGGGAAATGCCTACCCTCAAAGCACAACCCAAATGATTTTTTTTCTTTTACGTATATATTAGGCCTCAACTGAAAAACATCAAGCCTTTATGCCCACAAACCACAATTTCCCAATTTTCTTTAATTCACTTCACACTTACACGTGGACATATTTGATTCTCTCTATACAAGAGTATCAAGTTTCTTCTTCAAATTACCAACTTTGAAGTATCCAAATTTAAACTTTCTTTAGTGTATTTGGATTATTAGATATATATATTCTTCACTACAACATTAAATTCAAAGGTAAATTTTATAAACCATAATTTTTTTTATTTTGAGTTATTTAAAAATTATGAAGCATTTAACAATTTTTATTATCTATCAAGCCATAATTATTTGAATTGTGAAATTGTAAAAGTTTGATTAAGAGTTTGCTATGAAGTTTGTTAACGGTAGTTAGGGCATAACTAGTAATTTAATATGTAAAATCAAATTAGCAACGTGTTTGTTAGTAAGAATTTTGTTTGTGTAAAATCGAATTGACGACGAGTTATTGAGCATTTGTCTAACCTATAGAAAAGAAACTTGTGAGTTGTTAAAGTCGAAAACGTCATGGATCGTTTTAACAACACAAGTATCGTTTAATTTTTTTTTTTGCCCCACTTACTTTGAAACAATTTATCTTTTGTTCCATCAGAGTGTGCTTCTTTCTGTTTTTAAAGAACCCCATAAACAAAACAAAAAAAAAAAGTATTATCCGCTGTTATAACCCACCCACCTACCAAAAACCACAACACCAGGCAGTCCTATTTAGATCCACCGTGGTCGGGTCGGGTCAAGATCCGTTAAATTTGTCTACTCTCAACTTATTTAACACAAACACATTAGGGGTATGGAGCTAATAGTGTTGACTTTGATTGTTGGTTTGCTATTAAGTTTGCTGTTTTTAGCCCCTCGATTTCTCAAATCAGGTAAACCAAAATTCTCATCCGCGTTTTCTGTTACATTTCATTTCACTATTCATCATGTCATTATTATTATTTTTTATATAAATATTTGTTCTGCTGCATCTATCTATATATCTATGTGTTTTTTTAATATTTGTGATTAATAATGCAGATCAAAAACAAAATATTCATTCAGATGCTAACAAAACTAAGGTACTACTTTAGTATTTTTCAAAATTTTAAACATCACTACTATGCCTACTTTATCAGATTCTTTTAGGCATGTATCATTGTATATGCGTGTTCTAATTTTTCTTGAGCAACTTTTAGTTTCAAAATTATAAGAATTGTTCTTTGTTATCAAGATAGATATGCGAACTGGACGATAGACCATGAATGGAAGGCGTAAGAATAAGAAACTTTATGGTGATAAGAAATGTATAACATGGTATTGCAGACATTTGTTACGTGACATTTGTGATATACTGTTATTATGCTAAAACTTCCTTGTCGTTTCTTGAGGTTTCAAACAGACGAGTCTCTATGGCATAAACATTTTAGTGTAGTCAATCACATATGTTTGAGGGAACCCTTTTGCAACAAGTCGTGCCTTATATCGTTCTAGGTCCAATCTGCACGAAACATTCCAAGTTTGATTTTTTTCAAATGCCCCTATCTCTTTAAAGATCGCCTTCTTCCATCCTGGAACTTTTAGAGCATCCTGTACATTCTTTGATATCTCAACACAAGACATGTTAGAGGTAAAGACAGAAAAACTAGGTGAAAAGGTCTATTAGTACATTACCTTTTTGGCTTCTGGAAAGCAAGAAGAACATTTGCCTCATTGTGGTTAAGTTCTGTGTTCGAGTCAGACTCTTGGTAAGGTTGGACATTGTTGGCCTCGATCTCTATAGAAGGATCGATATCTATAAATTTCTCTTCCTGATGTGTTTGCTGACTTTGCTCCTTTTGATTTGTTTCATTGTTTCTTCTTTTGATTTATCTGAAGTTTTATGAGAACATAATTTTTCAGTTTTCTCATCCTCAAATTGTTTAAAAATTTGTGTTGATATTTCAGGACTTAAAAATCGAGTTCTTGTGGTATAGGTCACAAAATTGAAAAAGATTGCTTTTAATTGAAACCGAGTCTTCATTACTTATTATCCCCTGAAAACTTTAAAAAGAGTTTATTTTCATAAAATGAGGCGGCCATTGTGATGAAGATCGTCTTCAAGTAATGATCAGGAATATGTTGCATTTCTTTCTGCCATCTTTCTGTTGTGAGGTGTTAACAGAGAAACTCTGGTGAATGGTGCCTTTCAAAATAAATCTCCCAAAGTTTCATTAAAAAAATTCTTGACTATTGTCACTTCTAAAGTTCCGAATTCTTGTTTAAAAACTGGGTTTCGATCATGGATAATAAGCTTTGAAAATTTGTTCAACTTCATTTTTTTTCTTAATAAAAATACCCAGTGAAATCTAGTGTGATCATCAATAAATGAAACAAGCCACCTTTTCCTGAGGTTGTCAAGACGCAGGAAGGTCCCCGTACGTCATTGTGAATTAGTGTAAACGGTGAAGAAGGCTTATAATGGCGAGAATTTGCCCTGCTTTGTTTGGCCAAAGCACACACTTCACATTGAAATTGAGAAGGATCTTTATTTCTAAATGACTTTGATATGGATCGGCTGGCTACAAAGTCAAGGGTAGTTAAGTTTCGAGTTTCAGAAGTTATTTAATTATAATTGGTATTTACTTAGAAGTCAAGTTAGGTTAGGTGTCTTTGTTATTTACATAAGGGCTGCCCTCCAATTGTTTTAGGGAGTTATTGAGGTTCTTATTTACAACCCTTGAGCTCGGATCGAGATTTATCAATACAACAGCTGACTTCCATCGGCTTTGTTTGTGTTGTTATCTTGTCTTATTGCTGTTAATATTGTTGATACACATCAGACTTTGGAAACACATGTTGCATATAATGGAAACTAGGATGACCTAAAGGATAATGCGACATGAATAATCTATTGTCATGAGAAACAAACATGGACTGAGAGCGCAAACTGGAGGCTGAATTATCAAGATGTGATCCTTGTTTCTCTAAGTAAAGGTCTCCAGTGGTCCTAGCATTGCTAATCGTCGCCCTCGAGTCCACAACCTGTATTTCACAATGAGAGGAATTAAATATAGCTAGACATTTAAGGTCTTGAGTTAGTTTTTTAACATAAGTTAAGTTGTACGAAAGCTTTGGAACATGCTACACATTATAGAGTTTTAGAGAAGGGGAAATTGTAATGGTTCCTTGGCCGGCTAAGGTTGAATATCCATTAGCGGCTTTGACACTTAAGTTTCCTGTACACGGTTTGTATGTGGAAAATAATGTGTTGTAACTCGTCATGTGGTTACTTGCTCCCAAGTCAAGAATCCAAGAAAGTTAATTTAATACATGAAAATAAAACATAATGATTATTACCAGATTGGACTAAGGAACAAGAGGGCTTTAAAGTGTCTGAATTGAGGCCATTGAAAGAGTTAGTACAGATGCTCTATCTTTTCTTTTGTGAATTAGGCTCTTGAGAGAAACTAGACTCGGTTTGCAGAGCCTTCTTCTGAGTGGTGTTCCGATCTCCTTGAGTTCCACCCTTGTTATTTGAGAAATTCTGTGGCTTCCTGTTGATTTTCCAGCACGTTTCCTTAGTGTGCCAATAGCAATTGCAGTGGTCACAAAAAGGGTTTTCACGTTTATCAAAGTTTCCTCTGAAGGCTCTGTAAACAAGCATAGAACCTTCATGCTCAAAGAGACCTGATTTTAAGCCATTAAGCATCATCTTGCGTAGATTCTCCTCTACTCAAATCTCTGACAATCTTCCTTGTCTTTTCCTAGGGTGTCATACAGACGAGTCTCTGTTTAAGGTAACTTAAGGTTTTGATGACTCTTGATTGAACAAGCAGATGACGAGCATATAAAACTCAAATACGTATGTGTTTATGTGTTTAGATAATGACTTTTGGAACCACTGGGATGACATCTGTGGCTTTCAAGCTCTATTTGTGTAACTCTTACATTTGTATAGAAGCAATGACTCTTTGGATTAAGTGTACTGTTTTAACTTTCTGTTGAACTTCAATGAATGTTATAAATGTTTTATATTATTAAAATGCAGTCTGTGAAAGCATACAACAAGGCTGAAATTTCCTTGCACAACAAGAGGACGGATTGTTGGATCATTATTAAAGAGAAGGTTTGGTTACATAATATAACCCTATTTCTTTGTTTCTTGACTATGAGTCTATGACTGTATATAAAATATAAACCTTAAGAAAAACCCTATTAGGTTTAATTTTTAATATAAGAAGAAATAGAAATACATGGGGATTGTTTGTCTTCAAGTCTTCATATTTGATTCTATATGAAACGTAGGTATATGATGTAACACCTTATGTTGAAGAACATCCTGGTGGTGATGCAATTCTGTCTCATGCTGGTGATGACTCAACCGAAGGATTTTTTGGGTGAGAGCCTCTGGCTTTTAAATTCAATTCATGCATTTTTGAAAATAACTAGCTGACATAATCTGGATGCTTAGCTTTGAAATGCTTACTTTCTAATGCTAAACAATCAGAAAGCATGACAAGTACTGTTTGATTAAAGGTAGGTATAGTATATTGTTGCAGGTAGCCTCTGCCTTCCTTTTGGCTGACCATTTGGGTTACTGCCTCGCACTTGACGTTGCCCTATTTTGCACTTTAGGAAAATATCCGAGGCCACAAAGCCTTGTAGGTTATTTTTTGCTTTGTCTTGAGGCGTCAAATTCACAACTCGCTTAGTTCTGAATCCATTGGTTACAACTATGTTTTACTTCCAGTTGGTCAAATTTCTGAACAAAAAGATAGTTAAACGGGAAACAGGGAGAACGGCAAACGGGTTAAGTGAGCTGAAAGTCATCCAAAGTGTTTTTTTAATTTACCTACCTCTTTATATAAAATGTGAAAACAAAAGAAAATGTTTTTGGTCAGCACAATCTGACCCATTTCCATCCTTACAGAAAGTAGATACTCCCCAACAGTGGCGGAGCCAGAATTTCCAGTCTGGGGTTGCCAAATAGTTTTCATGATACTTATAAGCATAATAATTATACTATAAAATTAAATTGTACCAGTCTATGGTTGCCAATTACCTTTAAACTAAATAAATATCTAAACATAGTACTAGAATTATAGAGTTTTATAGATATTGTGGGGTTGCCATGGCCACCCGTGGCCACCACATAGCTCCGTCACTGCTCCCCAACACACTGATTCCATAGGATACTTGCACCTTTTATCTGACCTGCCCATTTTGTCACCTTTAGTTTTGACTTAGCCTGGAATTATGCTCTAATCTCCTGAGCATTAAAGACCCTTGAAAGTGCCTAAAGGAACCAGTCCTGCTCAGGTCCCATTTTGTCGCCTTTAGTTTCGACTTGTCTTGAATTATGCTCCAATCTTCTGAGTATTAAAGACCCTTTAAAGTGCCTATAGGGGTGAGTCCTGCGCAGGTTGTCTTTTTAATTCTTTTGAAGAACATGGACATAAGCGAGGGAATTATCCTACCTTTTGCTCGATTAACTAAAATTAGCTACCATTGGGTTAATAGCCCAATGGTAAGGAAGTCCTTCCATGAGGGCTTGGATCTGGGCAAACCCAGGTTCAAGTCTTAGAACACAAAGTTTTCCCCTAATATGTTGTCGTGCCTTTGGGCGGACTATTAGAAGGATTTTCCTCCTATTAGGTATTGGACGAGGGGGCTCTCTAGCGTGGACCCGGTTAAGACAACATAATCTAGACCCTTCGTTGTGATATTCGATCCGCACCTTTCCAAAATAAATAAAACTAAAATTAGCTAGTTGCTCAGATTCTTGTACAACTGGTGCAAATTGAGAAAGAAAAAAAAAGTAGATTGTCTTTAGTATTAGCCCCACACCTCCTTTTCATCTTTAACCGAAGATTAAATGTCATTACATTACAGAAATTTTGATCTGGGTCTCTTACCATTAGCAAGGACTGGCGTGTGGACAACCTTAGTTTTATGTACATTTTTTTTTTCATTTGGTTGCATTCACGTCAAAGCAAACTCATTTGTGTGCCTAGTGCATAAACTCATTTTTGAGTAAGTTAATTAAAATACATTTATGTGTGGCAGGCCGCAACATGCAACACGCGTATTTGATATGATTGATGACTTCTACATTGGAGAACTAGAAAAATGATGGCATTTTGTTGTTGATTATCCAGGATGTGCAATTTGTTTTTGGGATTATATTGTTAGTCTAGCTGGATATCACAATCTTCGTCCATAGTCCATTTGAGCAAGATAGCCGTCAATCTTTCAGGATGTAGACTATAATTGAATTCACAGACATGTCATTTTCAAGCTGTCTTACCCCTCTGGCCTCCGACGCAATTTCGTGCCATTGTATCTCGTCTAAAAGGTGACAAAAACAGAAAACAACCGTAACCTTCATTTTAGACGTAAACATTATGTTTGTCTGATTACATATCGTTTTAGTGAAAACTGAATTGAAAAGCAATACATTGTACAATGGGTGAAATTGTATCGGTAAATAATCAATATCCAATCTGATTAGAAAGTTAAAAGGAATTTTATTTGACCACTCAAGAACTTTTTTGGTACCTGATTGTTTCCTTTCACTTTAGCCCAAATTGTAAGCCCAATCTTTAAGCCCCAATACATCCCAACTGTTTGAGGCCCACTTCGAATGAATAGTTGAAATGTTGAATTACTGATCACAAAAACAAGATTGATATAGAATCTTTCGAAATAAAGATAACATTTTGAGTATATACAAAGCTCATTAAAGAATGTGAAAATATTCATGTTCAGTTTTGACCTTCTAACCAAAATCAGCTGTAATTGGCGAAACTTCTTAATTTCATGAGTTTACCATCTTACAATTGCAAAGAAAAGCTAATTTGACTCTTTTATGGTTTTATGTTCACAAAGGCTTTAAACATTCTATTCTAGCATTGGGACCAATGTAAAAAAATTAGAGACATATGTGTACATATTGTTAAAATATTTAACAAAAGGTGCCAAATTAATTGGCTAACTCGTTTTTTGTGTTACGTTTATTTGGTCTTTCGGTCCAACACTTTAGACCCGTAAACCGACCATGACCCGAACATAAACCGAACCGAGTTACTTGGTCCGGTTCCCGGTTCTATATTTTCCCATAATCGGTTTTAGGTCCGGTTTTTGGACCGTGAACACCAGTCAGGAGTGGGGCACTGGAGTTTTCAGGTGATAGTTGATTTCCTTTGAAATGGCAGTGATATTTCTCTTTGCCGGTCATGTCTTCCTAGGATCGACCATGTTTGGTGACGGGTCTAAACAACAAAAAGACATGATGTTGGAAAAAAAAATACCAAAAAATAATAAAAGGTTCTTTATCTATTCGATGATTCCATGTATAAATATTCAAAACGGCACGCAATTCCAGATTGGACCTCTTTCTTTATTTCTATATATTCTTCCTTCCTTCCTTTCTTTTCTCCCATAAAATAAAATTTATACACCGCTGATATCAAATATGAGTGACTGTAAAAAAGTATCAGATATGAACTCTATTGATCTCTCTTCCCCTGATATCGCTACCTCTGTCTCCTTACTTAAACAGGTTTCTCTCTATCTATCTCTCTCTCTCTCTATATATATATGTGTGTGTGTGTATAAACACATGTATGTTATGTGCTGTGCTTATCTAGAAGATATATAGTATAACCTCAACACTAAATGATTCTATATATGTATATTGGATATATAGCAGAACAAGTATTCTAGTGTTTCTGTGTTTCAACATGGTATGATCATATACAAATACATAGAATATATGTATTGGATATATCATATATGGCAGAACAAGTATTCTAATGTGTTTAGTATTTCATAGGCATGTATGGATTCTGGTTTCTTTTATGTAACCAATCATGGCATCAGTCAAGAGTTCATGGAACAAGTTTTCAACCAAAGCAAAAACTTTTTTAATCTTCCTTTGGATGAAAAAATGAAACTTCTTAGGAACGAAAAACATCGAGGCTACACCCCTGTTCTCGATGAACGTCTTGATCCCGATAATCAGCTTCACGGTTTGTCCCCCCTTGAAGTTAATACTTTCCTATAGTTTTACACTAAGTTTTATCATATACAACTATTATGACTTAATTCATATACATATGAACACAAGCATGATAAACTAAACTTTCTCAACTGATTTAATAGGTGATCACAAGGAGGGATTTTATATAGGTATCGAACTGCCTGAAGATGATCCTGAAGCTCAAAGGTCATTTTACGGGCCAAATTTATGGCCTGGCTCAGGTATTAACCAAATTTGTGTCTCATTATGTAAATGGGTTGCAAGAGAGTGTATCTCAATATCTTTTTTCTCTCTGAAATTGTGAAAATCAGATGATCACATATATGACTAATCAGTGATTCTTTAAAGAACTAATGGATAAAATGATTAAAAAAAAATCTTTTTTAGTGAGTAAATACACTTTTTTGTGAGGTAGGACTAAAAGTCCTTCAAAGTAGGCCAAAAGAATGTGCAGATTGTTATATTATGTTAACCTTAAAGTGTCACTTTTGTTACAATAGTTAGTATTAAATTATTCATACAAAACTGGTGATTTGATTGCTACATAAACAGAATGCAGAATCTGTATAACACTAAAAAGTAAAAACTGATTATTGCATCTTGAAGTGCAGTTATCAGATAATTATCTAGTATAAATCCAAACGATCGCTTAAAAGCGTATTCATTAATGTGTTACGACTATTTATTAAAATTTTAGTTGAATCATTGTGGTGACAGATATCTTGCCTGGATGGAGACAAACTATGGAAAAATATCATCAAGAAGCTATGTAAAGTTTTCATCAAAAATTTGCTTTCTTGTGAAGAATATATGTAGTTCTGTAATCACAATGAAACTGCAAGTTTTTTGTAACTGTTGTAGTACCTATCTAACTAAATCGCTTTGTGACATGTATAGGCAAGTGGTTAGAAAAATCGCAAGGCTTATAGCTCTTGCACTTGATCTAGATACCAACTTTTTTGACCAACCAGAAATGCTTGGGAAGCCTATTGCAACCTTACGCTTGCTATATTATGGAAGTAAGAAATTTAAAAATAATCTCGTGTCAATGTTTTTGATTTCGTGTTATAAAGGACAATAAGAAAGGTGGTTTATGATGTAGGTCAATTATCTGATCCTGCAAAGGGAATATATGGAGCTGGTGCACACTCCGATTATGGTTTGATTACTCTCCTAGCTATAGACAAAGTTTCCGGGCTCCAAGTATGCCGATATGATATTAGCCAGATATGCATATTATTCTACTTTTAAATATTTTTTAATATACTTATGTGATTTTACAAAGATATGCAAGGACAAGGATGCCGAGCCTCAGGTATGGGAGTATGTTGAACCGTTAAAAGGGTAAGTCGGCTTAGTATTTACTTCTATCAAGATAGTGAATAAATGTATTATTAGCTCTTAAATCTAATAGTTTATATGCGCATGTCAGAGCGTTTGTGGTAAATCTGGGTGACATGCTTGAAAGATGGAGCAATGGTATTTTCAGGTATATCTGTTTTCTCCTGGTTTAAAAGATATTAACTATTAGTAAGATTTTAAAAGAGATGCTACTGCGGGAATTATTAAAGGAATATCAAATTTGAGATGAAATGTACATGCAATTGGACTCTTTAAAGTACTAGGTTTGACTTAAAAGTCCAACTTAACAAGCAAAATGTTGGCCAAATGAATATTTTGCTTAATTATCAGAATTATTTGCAATTGTCCTATTCATCCTGCAGTTTTCTAACCTTATCTTTAAACAGGTCAACGTTGCATCGAGTGTTAGGCAATGGCCAAGAACGATATTCCGTAAGACTTTTTCTAGTTCTTCAAATGATCTGCACGTGTTGTTTATTTCTTCTTCTTTAATATACAAAAATTTTTAAAATCTTTCAGACCTTTGACTATTTAAGCAAGAAGTCATAGAAGTTAATATATGGTTCTGCTTTTGTATGAGCAGATTCCATACTTTGTGGAGCCTAGTCATGATTGTATAGTTGAGTGCTTACCTACATGCCAATCGAAAGAAAACCCCCCGAAGTAAGTGTTTGTTATATGAAGTATGCGTTGTAAGAATAAAGTGATTTTGGACAACTTCAAAATCTGAATACAAATTGAACCTTAAACATGACACTAGCTTAGCGTCCATCATCACTACTCTGCTAAATAGTGCTTCTTCGCTGCTTGACAAAAGACATATTTCGTTTGTAAAGATAACCCAAGTATTAGAGGTGGCAAAAGGGACTGGTCCGTCAGCTTTTGTTTGGTAAAGTGTGCTAAATATGACATGTAAACACATTCTTTTGAACTTTTTAAAGTGTGCTAGATATAATTCCAAAAGTAATATAACATGTGAATAAGCTTTTTAGGAGCTTTTTATGCATTCCGAACGACTCGTATGATATGTTCCCTTTTTTGTTTAGCCTCTTAAAGGAAACATAACCAGTATGGTTTAGAATGAGAATATAAGTTGCATATGCCCACGAAGGACCGAATTACATATTTGACAAGACTGAGTGCAGTGATGGGTTTTTTTTTTTTTGCCCTGTAGTAGTCAGTTTGCATATGATTAAATATTTGAACAATTAGTTGTCATTGTTAACTTTCAATCATGTCAGGTTTCCTCCTATCAAGTGTGAACAGTACCTCCTTCGTCGATACCAGGACACACATGCTCACCTGAGTACATATAAGCCGTGAACATCAATGTTGCCACCGAGTTCGTCGTATTACATAAAAGCAGCAATGCTAGATCCTCTTACAAATCCTGTTAGTCAATCATCCAATTCACACCATGTGCATGTTTCGTGTACAATATTTATCTTTAAAGTAATTGCATCTCAAGGAGCTTGTAAAACTAATAAAAATACATGATTGAACATTATGAATTTTGCAGTTACATGCGTTGTATATTTATCAGTTATGTGATTTTATTAATCTAACTATAATATGGATGGGTCAAGAAAGAAAAACAACTAGACAGCTGCCAATCGTCGATAAGTATAAGCATTCATATTTTGCAATTTGGGAAAAAAATGAAGGAATACAAAGTAAATGTAGTGATCAAAGAGCTTCTATTATTTTGTTAACTATAAAGATAACATTCACACATAACCAATGCCGTACTAAACCACTCACAGAACAACATACAGGTAACAACATGCACAAACGGATCACAAAACAATATCATAACAAGACTCGAATAAAATACAAATTTTTAAAATCTTTCAGACCTTTGACTATTTAAGCAAGAAGTCATAGAAGTTAATATATGGTTCTGCTTTTGTATGAGCAGATTCCATACTTTGTGGAGCCTAGTCATGATTGTATAGTTGAGTGCTTACCTACATGCCAATCGAAAGAAAACCCCCCGAAGTAAGTGTTTGTTATATGAAGTATGCGTTGTAAGAATAAAGTGATTTTGGACAACTTCAAAATCTGAATACAAATTGAACCTTAAACATGACACTAGCTTAGCGTCCATCATCACTACTCTGCTAAATAGTGCTTCTTCGCTGCTTGACAAAAGACATATTTCGTTTGTAAAGATAACCCAAGTATTAGAGGTGGCAAAAGGGACTGGTCCGTCAGCTTTTGTTTGGTAAAGTGTGCTAAATATGACATGTAAACACATTCTTTTGAACTTTTTAAAGTGTGCTAGATATAATTCCAAAAGTAATATAACATGTGAATAAGCTTTTTAGGAGCTTTTTATGCATTCCGAACGACTCGTATGATATGTTCCCTTTTTTGTTTAGCCTCTTAAAGGAAACATAACCAGTATGGTTTAGAATGAGAATATAAGTTGCATATGCCCACGAAGGACCGAATTACATATTTGACACATTAATGTTTTGTAAAAATGTTCCAAATTTCTGCAGAGTGTATTATTCGGTCAACTAACCCAACCCAGACTGTTTTGACCAGTTCAAATATTACTTAATTGATCTGCTACCTCTACACACTAGTAAAACGAGACTCACCAAGTTCATATGCTTTAGCAGCAACATTTGCAGCAATGTTAGCTGAAATCTTTCTGATGTTGGTAAGCGGGGGATAAATCATCCCTTTATCGTAGTGCTCTTGCGTTACTTGATTAGCCAATGCTTCCGCTGAACAAACAGAAATATGTCATATCATAGTTATACAATGATACACGATATTCATGCAAATGCACATTTTTAATGATAAGAATTGTAAGTGGTACTTACATGCAGCCAAAAGCATCTCATCATGAACACGGATTGCACCAGAGATGACCAACCCAAAACCAAGTCCAGGGAAAATGTAAGCATTGTTTGCCTGGATATAAACAAAGAGAAAGCTAGCTATATGAGTACGCATGATCAGTTTCTAAGTTGTAAATATCCAGGACTTTAATATATACATAGAAGTATGACCTGGCCAGGAATGAAGAGTTTGCCATTGTATTCATAAGGATCAAAAGGGCTTCCACTAGAAAATATTGCACGTCCCTATAAAATGATATATTAAGTGTTTAGTTTGTGTTAATCTGCAAGTGTTTGTATTGCAGTCAAACAAAAAAGAGCGGGTGAGTATAGTCACCTCGGTCCATGTGTAAGCTTGTTCAGCAGTGCACTCTGCTTGTGAGGTTGGGTTGGAGAGAGCCATAATAAGCGGTGTCTGCATACAATAATTTATTTTCATTACATTAGTGTGTGGTCTTTGTTGTATATGAGACTACGAAAGTGCAAGTAAGTGTGTGGGGGTGTAAGAGGAAGAGGGGGAGGGAGGAACAGAGAGAGAACCTCGTTGTTGGCTGCCATAGCTTGAACTACTTCCTTTGTAAATGTCTGTCCTACCCCAGATGTTCCAATTAGAACTGATGGTTTGATAGCCTGCCATTTATTGATGAAGAGAACCAATAGTTACACAAACCGGTCGGATGTTATTAAGGAAAAGAGAAAACAAATACTACAATCATCTCACATTGACAGCATCTAAGAGAGTTGAAAGAGGCTCATGTTCATGAGCCCATGGTTGCTTGAAATGCTGAAGGGATGCTTTACGAGAACTAACGATCAACCCCTGAAGAAGAAGTCATCAAGTAAGAATAACAGGAGCACATGATAGGAAATACAAAAATATTATTGATCAACTTGTACGGTTGTACGCACCTTAGAGTCAACAAGCCATATCTTCTTACGAGTCTCTTCGATAGGAATATTTGACTATAAACATTAAACAAAGTGAAGAGAAGATTAGCAACTTGTAAAAAATAAATGAATAAAAGTAGCAGTATTTAATGTATGTTATACAACTAGGCAGTGTTCTTAAATTCTTATTACCTTTGTTGATATCTCAAGAGCAATAAGCTCTGCTATGCCAGTCCCCGCCTGAATAAAATACGCTATAGCATTAGATGTACGTAGAGTTCATTCAAGTCCTAATGCATAGAAATGTCTCGGTAGAGCCATGAGTGTGATTAAATTTATAGATGAATGCTTTATTAATTAGTATTCCTGTATCATAAGGATCCCGAGGAGTGAAGATGGACGGATAAAGTGGGCTGAGTAATGGTCAAAACGGTTATCTTTTATATATAAGTTAAAACAAGACTCATTCGGTTGACCCGAATGTCTGGAATAATTTTCCAATTTATAACCAACTTTAGATACTATTTGTGTTACCCAAATCAACAAAAAGTGTTGCTACATTAATAGTAAATTTTTGTGAATAAAACACTCTTGTAAGCTGCGGGCATTTAAAGTAACCTTTGGGTGACTTTCAGACTGGCATTACATATGGTTATGGGTCCAAGCTGCCACCTTTACAAATGACAGCAGGTGTTTACATGTGATAGGATATGATGCATTCTGATTCTGGTTGTGCTCTAAATATAGTAAATTTGTTAATGTATGCACATGACCAAAATCAGGATGCTCATTTTTCAACTGAGCACAGAGACAAGAGACTCACTTCTCCAGCACCAAGGAACAAGAATGTGTGATCAGCCAAGCTACCACCAAGTAATTTAAGTGACGCAACAAGTCCTGCAAGAACCACAGCTGCAGTCCCCTGAAATGCAAGAAGCAATGTTATACATTGACACAGATTAGCAAATCGTAAATTAATTAATCAACCACATATACCTGTATATCATCATTGAACACCAAATGGGAGGTTCTATATTTGGACAACAACTCAAATGCGTTGTGGTTTGCAAAGTCTTCAAACTGCACAAGGACTTTTTCACCATAGTTCTGCTTGACTGCAGACATGAACTCCTCAAGTAACTCGTAATACTCCTGCACAACAATAAGATGTTAACTCCTACTTCTATATTAAAGAACAGACATGAATTCCTCAAGTAACTCATAAGTTGCAAATATAAATCTGGAGAACTTCAATGACCTTATATTAATGAGCAGTAATCAATGTACCTTCCCAGTGGCCCTCTTTTGTCTAAGACCAATATAGAACTCATCATCCAATAGTTTCTGATTGTTTGTTCCCACATCAATGGTTATAGGCAAGCACTGCATATTCAAATTTAAAAAAAATAATAATAACTAAATTTGCAACGAAAATAACTTTCCAAGGCAGACAAACAAAGGAAATTGAAATATAAACTGGAAGATATGGATATCTACCAAACAAATTGAATGCAAAAATTAAATTATCATGCAATTACTATCTAAAATCATGAAGTAACTTTATTGGCTCTGCAAAATACCAGACTTCTGCCTCCTACCCTCCTTTCCCAGGAAAGAAAAAGAAATAAAAGTAAATCATGTCAACTGAAAAGTTCCATTCAAACGAAAGCTTACCGCGGATGGCCTAACTCCTCCAAGTGCAGTATATAAAGCGAGTTTCCCAACTGGAATTCCCATACCCTGTACATATTAGATTGTTACATTTTTAGAGAAAGAACTGTTGCATAGAACTTCCATAGCATTGATTAAACATAATTGCAGACTAAAGACGGCTATTTATTTTACCTGACACCCAAGATCTCCCAGCCCCAAGATACGCTCACCATCTGTCACCACAATTACTTGAATACTCCTCTCGGGCCAGTTCTTTAGTACCTCAAGAACCTTACCCCTGCAAAATTCAAGTTATAGGTTATCATCAACACATACTTAAATAAATCAATCTTATATGAAGTGAACACACATCAAATTAGCATTCATACTTTTCTTTCAAACTAATGTAGAGACCCTGAGGACGATTGAAAATACTCCCATATTTCTGGCAAGCCTCACCAACTGTTGGAGTGTATACAACAGGAAGAAGTTCTTCCACATTATCAATAAGAAGCTTGTAGAACAACCTCTCATTTTGCTCCTATAAACCACAATACATAACAATTATATAAGACAATACACCAAATTACGGCATATGAACTACTAAATTTAAAATCATCTGCAATTAAGTAATACCTCGAGTTCCATCATAGCAACATACTTGTGCAACGGAACTTCATAATTGCGAATACTTTGCATCAATTTCTTCTCCTAAAGAATCATTAAAAAAAAAACATATTTTGTAATCAATGAAATGAAAACGTTTAAATCAAATCGATCTCCTAGTGTGAAACACGAACCTGAAGCTCCTGCGTTACAACGGCAGGAGGCAACAGACCGCGCAAGTAATGAGCGTCCCGTTCCCTTTCGGTAAAGGCAAGTCCCTTGTTATGATGTGGATCCCTCAGTAAAGTGTATCCACTATTAACAATCACATATAATCATATTTTTGGTTACTAACAAAAAACTTATAGTACATAACAAAAATCAGCATAAAATCGATTCATTATATATATACATATAAAAACATGATCGGTCAAAGGTTAGTCAACTCATCATCTGGTAACAAATAACTTTAAGAAACAACATATATATATATATATATATATATATATATATATATATATATATATATATATATATATATATATATATATATATATATATATATATATATATATATATATATATATATATATATATATATATATATATATATATATATATATATATATATATATATATATATATATATATATATATATATATATATATATATATATATATATATATATATATATATATATATATATATATATATATATATATATATATATATATATATATATATATATATATATATATATATATATATATATATATATATATATATATATATATATATATATATATATATATATATATATATATATATATATATATATATATATATATATATATATATATATATATATATATATATATATATATATATATATATATATATATATATATATATATATATATATATATATATATATATATATATATATATATATATATATATATATATATATATATATATATATATATATATATATATATATATATATATATATATATATATATATATATATATATATATATATATATATATATATATATATATATATATATATATATATATATATATATATATATATATATATATATATATATATATATATATATATATATATATATATATATATATATATATATATATATATATATATATATATATATATATATATATATATATATATATATATATATATATATATATATATATATATATATATATATATATATATATATATATATATATATATATATATATATATATATATATATATATATATATATATATATATATATATATATATATATATATATATATATATATATATATATATATATATATATATATATATATATATATATATATATATATATATATATATATATATATATATATATATATATATATATATATATATATATATATATATATATATATATATATATATATATATATATATATATATATATATATATATATATATATATATATATATATATATATATATATATATATATATATATATATATATATATATATATATATATATATATATATATATATATATATATATATATATATATATATATATATATATATATATATATATATATATATATATATATATATATATATATATATATATATATATATATATATATATATATATATATATATATATATATATATATATATATATATATATATATATATATATATATATATATATATATATATATATATATATATATATATATATATATATATATATATATATATATATATATATATATATATATATATATATATATATATATATATATATATATATATATATATATATATATATCCAATATAATAAATAATCATGGGTAATATATATCTAATAATAATAGCTAATATACATCCAATAGAATATAGCTATATATATATGAACTCATATACATCTCTATCTTACACATATATACACACACACATGGCCTAGATAAAATATACTCCCTCTCTCCCCGTTAACGGCGTCCCATTTTGAATATTCAAAGTCAGTGTTTTTTAACTATAACCTTAAATACCCTTAACGGCGTCCCATTTTGAATATTCAAAGTCAGTGTTTTTTAACTATAACCTTAAATATATTTTGGAGTTAATTACTGAAATGGTACCTAACGTTTGCGCCATATTACTGGTTTCATACCTTTCCTTTCGAAATTACGCTGATCATACCCAATGTATGCAATTCTCCACTCGGAACCATACTGGAGGCCAACGCCGTCACGTGACCGTTAAAAACCCCTCACGTGACTTGCACGTGAGGGGTAAAAACGTAATTTCTCACTTGGATCTGCAACAACTCTCTTTCTATACCCAAACTTAGTGTTTCATAACGCATTTCATACCCAGATCTAATTACTCTTTATATTTCATATGAATGTATATATACATATATCTATATATCCATCTATTCAATTACAATCTTTAAGTATAAATATATATCCATATTCTAAAACAACTTCTAGATTTAATTCATCCGTATCTTTCTCTTATAGTTTTTAAAAAAAGAGAAAATTTCATTACATACCCCTGTGGTTTGCCATATTATCAAGTTTCACCCCTATGGTTTTTTTTATCATTAGATACCCATATGGTGGATTTTTGTATCATTACATACCCCTGCCTCAAACGTCCGTTTGTACCCCGCCGTCAACCCCCTCATGTGCAGCGCACATGAGGGTATTTTAGTCCTTTTCACCTCTAAAACACTTTCTCCTCCTTTCTCATTCACTTTTTCAGATCAAAACTCATTTTTTTTCTAAATCTAAACCTACCTCTAAAAACCCACCCATAATTTCCAATCCTCATTTCAATAATTCATACAACAACTTGCAGATGCAAAAACTTTGAAAATGGCATGACCCATTTACATCGATTCAATTTATGAATTGTACATATATATATATATCCAATAATAATTAAATATAAAAATATGAGTAATAGAAAATAAAAAAAAAATTATTATTGGGCTCCTGGGTTTGCTGCTCAGTTGGAAACGAAGCTCGATCAAAAAGAAACCAAGTTTACTCAATTATTATTGTGTGCTCCTTAATGTATCGAAATCAGAAGGAAAGATTAGAAGATCTACAAGGGTGGTGTTCGGCGGTTATTACTTCCGGTTCTTGGTGGTGGCGGTGGCGGTGGGAGAATCTTGGTTGCAACCACCTCATTCTTATTAGAAATCCCCATCGATCTGACTGCTTTCAATGGTAATCACACCACCACTGCCATCTTCTTTTTGGCATAATAAATCGGGGGCAGCAACAGGGTGATCGAAAAAGCAGGCGTCGGGGAGTGGTGGCCGGAAAAGGTAGTTAGGGCAACCCTGGTCATTAACTCAGTTGTAAAAGAAACCGGCGCGGTGGTCGGTTTGGTCGGAAAAAGGGGACCACGGTGAGTTTTTTGGCAGGGATAACACGATGTGCACATATATAGATGTAGAGATACACATTTATATGGATGGCTTTTATCATCAATTTCGATCTGCATTTCCTTTATAATACACATATATAGATATGATGTAGAGTTAGATATAGATATAGATATAGATACATATGTATAGATGGATGGATGGATCGGTGTTGTATACTTGTATGATTAAATCTAGATATGAGAGAGGAGTAGATTGATGTTGTATGTTTTATTGGTTTTGATTTTAAAATGAGAGAAGTAGCAGATTGATGATGATGGCGGTGACTCGAGCTACGACGAAGATCGTTCCGATCTTGACCCGACGAAGATGGATCTGCTTCCTACCTTCTTTTTCCAGAACACATACATCAAGATCAGATTTGAAATGACAAGCTCCGATTAGAGCCTATTGCATCTTCACCCATTTCAGTTTCCCATCCAGATCTGTTATTGTGTGTACTTTTCGAATCTTCATTTATAATCTAATTTGTGTTTATTGTATAAACTGGTTTAGGTTCTTCTTGACTCTTTTCTAGATTTTGGGTGTAGAGGGAAATGTAAATTTTGGATTGTTGAATAAGAATGAATTGACAATTAGTGAATATGCTGTTCTTGTTATTTGGTTTTTTATGTAAATGAAATTTGGAATGATTTGTTAGATCTGAAAAACAAAATGCAGAAGAAGGAAGGAGTGTTTCAGATGTCAAAAAGACTAAAATACCCTCATGTGCGCTGCACATGAGGGGGTTGACGGCGGGGTACAAACGGACGTTTGAGGCAGGGGTATGTAATGATACAAAAATCCACCATATGGGTATCTAATGATAAAAAAAACCATAGGGGTGAAACTTGATAATATGGCAAACCACAGGGGTATGTAATGAAATTTTCCAAAAAAGGAAAAAGAAAGAAAATCAACAAAAATCTTCCATAACTTCTCTCTTCGATATCTTCTTCGTTGTTCATCAAACTTTCTCTTATAATATATTTTGTTGTGTTATATAATACTTGATGAAAGTTATACCTAATAAAAATATATCGAAAACTTAATCAATTCATATAGCTTTCATCAAATATTATATAACACAAAGAAAAATATTTAAGGTCAAAGTTAAAAAGTAAAGACTTTGAATATTCAAAACAAGACACTTTTAATGGGACGGAGGGAGTATTATTTTAGTGATCAAATTCATATGTATATCTATACTCCTTATTAAAAATTATCCAACCCCCAATAATAGAAAGTGTTACAAGAAAGTTACATGCGAAATTACCAAACTGCCCTTAATAAACACCCACTATGGGAAAGGTTTTTATAAATTACCAAATTTGCCCTTAATGAATTAGTTTACACTCTAAACCCTTATTTTAATAATTAACACTTTAAGCCCTTATCTTTTAAAATATTCCACTATCATCTTTACATCAACCTACACCACTTGACACCGCCACCACCACCAATAATACCGTCACCGACACCACTAGACCGTCGTCCTCGCCACCGCCGCCGCATTACGCGGGTACCATGCTCGTACATACATACATACATTCATACGTATAATAGTCAAAGGTGTACATATGGTCAAAATATAAATATATATATGAAGGTGGACTTATTCTAACTTGATTCGTATCATATTTGATTTCATACATATATTTTAAAATTTTCATAAGACTTTCAAATATTTCAATTAATGCATCAACTTGTTTTTTGTTTGCTTTTTATATATAAATAAAGACTAAAAGTTCAATTATAAACTTCTCATTCTGTCGTTATTACTTCTATTATATGTTCATCACTGGTTTTCAGTATAAGATAACTAAACTCTAATGAAAGTGATATTTATACCGAAAAATCAATATACTTTTTATAACATAAGGTATAAGTCAGAAATCATATATGTGATAAGGAAAATGATAAATACTCCTAAATATTAACCTAAAAATCCTCCTAAAACTATAAGATGATGACATGTGGCCTCCACTAATTCTTTTTCCTAATCTTGCCCCCAGATTTTTCCACATGTCATCATCTCATAATTTAGATAATTTTTAGGCTATTTAGTTAGAAGGATTAATCATTTCTCATGTGATAAATATATCTATTACTATGACATTAATATCATTTTCTCATCTTTAAATAAAAGCCAGGTCGTTTTGATATAATTATTATATATTTCTAAATAAGGAATCTTAATTTTTTCATATGGTCATGACACTAACGTATACAATGGTGACTCCGAATGTTTTAAAATGTTTTCATAACCGGACCGTTGCACGAACCGGTCTCCTTACTGGTCACAGGTCGGATCGGTTGGATCGGTTGAACCGGATTAAAGAACCGGAGACGTTATAATATAACAAAAATATATGACATAAAAAATTATATTACAATATATAAAAAATAAATAATAAATATGAGTATATTACATATTATATATACTCCGTACGTATTATTTTATATAATTTATCAAAACAATTTGAAGTGTATATATCAAATGGAGTTGTCAATGTCATATATCAACAAAATGAGCTGTCTGCCATTTTCCTTTTTTCGATAACCCCCTGTCCATCCCATTTGACCAATTATATCTACAATTTACCATTTACAATTTCCTTTCTTCGACAACCCCCTTTCGAAAAGAATGCCTAGACCACCGTATCCTCCGCTGTGAAGTAAACTATCGACGGCTTCAATGATGTGTTGCGGCTCTGACTCTCACTCTTTCCATTTCCATGGCACTACCGCCGATGCCGACATCACCACAGAGATCCCCGTCGTTGCCGCCGATGTCAACTTACAGTTTTGCTAACTTTCAAGTTTCTCATCGTTTTTGACAACCACCACCGTCGTCTTCGACATCACTACCTGAGTTCCATAACAGCATCACCCTTTCCTCCCCTCTCCTCCACGAATCCACGATGCAGTAACAGAAGCACAAGTCAAAGAAAGTCTAAAACCAGAACCGCCGGTTTCCGGTTAAACAGCCGGTTCGCAGCTCAACCGGGCGGTCAGGTGCACATCCGATCCAACATACAGAACCAAACCGTTATTGCCACTGGGTCCCGGTCCGATCGGTTCAACCGGCCGGTCCGGTCCGGTCGTGAAAACACTTTTTCTTTTAAAGTATATAATAGATAGCATTATATTATTGGATGAGCTTTATTGGCACTAATCATGTAACCCAAATTATTGATATAAAAGCATTGGCAATAAGGTCGTGGTGGGATCAGTTGTACATCTTTGGATGCACAATGTACGGTTGTCCTTAAGATGCTAATTATCGGTCCCGATGGAAATTGGAATAATAATAAAGGGAAATGTTAATACTCCTAACTATAGCCTAAAAATCCTTATAATCACAAGATGATGACATGTGAAAAAATCAGGGGGCAAGATTAAGAAAGAGAATTAGTGGATACCACATGTCACCTTCTTATCGTTTTAAAAGGATTTTTAGACTAATCTTTAAAAGGATTTTTAGACTAATCTTTAGGAGGATTTATCATTTTCTAATAATAAATAAATAATGAAAATGAGATCCGTAAATTGATTTGATAATGGCGATGGCGCTAACACGATAGGGAGTAGGGACACACTCACACACTAACAGCTGAGTGGATAACTACTTAGATGGCGGCTTTTGGTGATTTATATAAAACTACATCTAGTAATATGGGTTTAAATTTATATTTATCATGCAAGGGATTTTTAATATGTACTTAAATAAAAGAGAAAATTACCTCAATATCCAATTTTTTTTAAAAATATATCAATTTACCCAAGTTTTTTTGGATTTTCATAAAATACCCATAAGAATCGTAATAAATCTCAAAAATCGCAATGAGATTCAGAAGATCGCAATGAGATAGTAAGAATCGCAACGAGATTTAGTATAATCGCAATGAGAGACTCAAAATCGCAATGAGATTATCATAATCGCAAGTTCTTTATGCGATTATATGTTCTTTATGCGATCACAGGTTCTTTACGAGATCATAGGTTCTTTATGCGATCACAAGTTCTTTATGAGATCATAGGTTCTTTATGCGATCACAGGTTCTTTATGAGATCATATGTTCTTTACGCGATCATATGTTCTTTATGCGATTATTAGTTCTCGTTGCGATTCTTGGTTCTCATTACGATTCTTCATAAAGAACATATGAGAACGAAGAATCGCAATGAGAACCAAGAATCGCAACGAGAACTAATAATCGCATAAAGAACATATGATCGCGTAAAGAACATATGATCTCATAAAGAACCTGTGATCGCATAAAGAACCTATGATCTCATAAAGAACCTGTGATCGCATAAAGAACCTATGATCGCATAAAGAACATATAATCGCATAAAGAACTTGCGATTATGATAATCTCATTGCGATTCTGAATCTCTCATTGCGATTATACTAAATCTCGTTGCGATTCTTACTATCTCATTGCGATCTTCTGAATCTCATTGCGATTCTTAAGATTTATTGCGATTCTTATGGGTATATTATGAAAATTCAAAAAAACTTGGGTAAATTGATATATGTTTTTAAAAAATTGGGTATTGAGGTAATTTTCTCTAAATAAAATAACGTACTTTAGATTTTTGACATTCATAAATAATTCACATGTAGTGAAAAAGATATAATAAAATAAAATAATTTATGTTGTCATATGTATTTTATCTATAGGTTTTATCAGCAGGTGTTTGAACTTTGGACGATATATTTCACTTCTTTAAAATGATGTCATATGTGTCTTTTTGTTCATATATTTTTATGTTATAAAAAATACGTTATTAAAAAAATAGATAAAACAAACACGTGTCGATTAGGGATGTGCGTGGTCCGGTTTGGCCGGTTTTTGCTAAAAATCTCAACCAAACCAATGTAAACGGTTTAACGATTTTTCAAACCAACCCGTCCAAATTGTTATGTCAAACCAAACCAACCAAAACCAATTAACCGGTTTGGTTTGGCCCGGTTAAACGGTTATCATACTTTTGACATTCAATATATAAAAGCTTTTAGTAATACCAAATTGCAAATGTTTCACACATACTTGAAATGACCAAAACCAATTAACCGGTTTGGTTTGGCCCGGTTAAACGGTTATCATACTTTTGACATTCAATATATAAAAGCTTTTAGTAATACCAAATTGCAAATGTTCACACATACTTGAAATGAAACACAAAGTATTTTGAAAAATAATAACTAGAAATAAACAAAGAAAATGACTATGACAGAAACACAATTCATGTATATATACACAATTATTAATGTATATATATTCGATGGGGAGTCATCATATTAGGAAAATATAAATCATATTAATTAGCTTGGTGATTGAATGTTAAAAATTATCTTAAGGATCGTATCTTTGAAAAATTAAGATTAGAATTTGAATATTTTTACCAACTAATAATTTATTATTTATAATATTTAATATTTATATATATATATATAAACATACCAGTAATATAATTAAATGGTCCGGTTTGGTTAAACCGGTTTGATAAAATTCTAAAACCATGAAACAAACCATACGAGCGGTTTATAAAAAAGGCAAACCGACGGTCTAAGTTTTTGATTTCAACCCGACCAATCCGTCCAATTACTTCGGTTTAAACGGTTTAGCCGGTTTAGACCAAACCGTGCACATCCCTAGTGTCGATCAAAGATCCAAAGATTACACTAAATATCGTTCCGGAAACCTTTCAATCATGTTTTAGTATATTGGTAGATATATGATCATAATAATAGCTATCTATATAACTTAGATCACATTGTATGTCTTAAATATATAAAATAATAAGTTCAAAAAATATTTATATAAATTAATAACTATTAGGAGCTCTCTAGCGTGAACCCGGTTAAGACAACATAGTGTAGACCTTTCATTATAATATTCGATCTGTACCTTTTAAAACATATAAATTAATAACTTAGATATATATAGTCGATACCTACTTCCTTCAAACTCATTTTCTTATTTTTCAATTACCATAATAAATATAGTAATTAGTTAACTAATTGGATTGTTAAATGTTTCTATTAAATTTGGTTAAATGAAACTAGTGTTATACCCGGCTGTTGGCCGGGGATAACGATCGGACACGGACTTGAATGCGTGTCATTAATTTTAACATGTCAACTGTTACCATTAGAAAAAAAACCACATCCTTCAACAATACGTAAATCTTAAAACCCAAACTTTGATGGCGAAATAAAAAATTGTAAACGATTCTGAAGGATAAAAATTAGAAGCTTAAAACTTTGATGGTAAAAATAAAAAAGACTAAAACGAAGTACTATGAATTATCAAACATAAAACTTTAATGGTAAAATTTAAAAGGCTTTAGTAGTTAAAGTGTGAAACACTAAAACATTATCACCCTCAAAATAATGATATAATTCAAAATTAAATATAAAAAATCCAAGAAGGCAACCTGATATCTACACAACATGCTAACTAAAAAAAAATTAAGCAGACAGGCAGGATAGTGAACCAGCTGTCTGTCAGCTAACTTCACTATTCACGTGAAAAATTTTTATATAGGTTATATAATAGAGAAAATTTCATTAAATACCCCTGGGGTATGTCATATTATTAAGTTTCGCCCATCTCGTTTTTTTGTATCATTACATACCCCTATGGTGATTTTTCGTATCATTACATACCCCTCACCCTAACGTCCGTTTGTGAGTCTCCGTCAACCACCTCATGTGCATACCACGTGAGGGTATTTTAGTCTTTTTGACTTCTATAACACTCCTTCTTCTTCATCTTGTTGTCCAGATCTAATAACAAATCATCCTAAATCTCGTCCACATACAATACCAAATAATAATAAAATACAATCAAAACCACCATATGCCACATCCCTCGGGTACAACCACCAATCGTTATTACAACCATTTACTTTCACAAATCAAATCCAAAAACAAGTAATTACTTTCACCCATAAACCAATTTCATAGCTAAAAGTGAAGATCGATTATGCAAAAAATCTCCAAGTAAAAAAAAAAGAGTTGATCTAATCTTTTTGTGTGATTTATATTTGAAATTACTAAATCTATATACCTTTTTCTAATAGCCGTGATTATGCAAAAGACTTTGGAACCACCACTACCGATCAAAACATCATCGCCCATGGTGGCTGGGTTGGGTCGGGTGGTGAGCTTCGTATTATGCGGCCGCCGGATAAAAAGACATCTACTTCTTTATATATATATATATCACCCAAGATCTGAAATCAAGAACCGACATCACGATCCAGAAACTTAAACAGTTGCGTTCCTGTGATTTGATATTTGTATTCGAAAACACCAACACCATATACATGGGTATGGTTGTGAATGTGAAATAAAATAACCAGAAGAAGCATATGAATAATATATGTATTTGTATCTAATGGTAGAAGTACTATATGTTGTTTAGATGTTTAGTTTGGTGAGCTACTCAGATCGGATAGGATTTGCATTCCTATTTTGCTAGTTATAACTTTTTATTTGATGGAGATACGTTATTATTATTTTAATTTGTTAGGTTTCTGAGAAAATAATAAGAGAGAAAAAAAGAAATGGGTGAGGTTAGAAGATGACAAAAAAGGATGAAGTAAGAGTCTAAAATACCCTCATGTGCATTGCACATGAGGGGGTTAACAGAGACACATTAACGGACGTTAGGATGATGGATATATAATGATACAAAAAATCATCATATGGGTATGTAATGATACAAAAAAACGAGAGGGGCGAAACTTAATAATATGACATACCCTAAGGGCATGTAATGAAATTTTCTCTATATAATATAATCTGGTAGAATAGTTTTATGTTTTGACATCTTTTGTGTGAGAGGCGTAGAAGTTTGAAGTTGAAATTGAGATTGAAATGATCAATCATAGCCGACAGCCCCGCATGTTGAAATATCCATAAACAATGAAATACGTGGAACCCTTGACTAGTTGACTTCTGGAACAGTTCACATTATTTTCATAAGATGATAATAGATAATATAAAGTTGGTTTTATTCATTATGCTATTTGATAATGATGTTAATGACTAAATTATAGTGAAAATAGTAAATGTATCTTATGAGATTATGAGTAAAAAGGTAATCTTGTATCCTATTGACAAGTTTATGAGACCGAAGAGGGTGGAGTGATCTCGGGCCTAGACCGTTCTTGAGTCTCTTTCGAGTCGTCGTCGCTAACACCGCCCCATAGGCAACTTGGGGATTGGCGTTCCCACAATGACATTCCCTGAATATCGTATTTTTCGAATTTTAAAGGGAATATATCCGTTGGCAAACGGCTAAGATAAAAAAGAATTCCCTTAGATTTTTATTTTTAAAACATTGTTCTCATTTTTCACACTTCTATCTTACACACTTTTTTTTTTTTTTTTTTTTTTGGCATTTTATACACTTTTATACAGTTTTCTTTACATTTTATAAAACATGTCTCAACTTCAACAACATTTTTAACCCAAACTATCATTTTTAATGTCCATACAAAACTTTTATATTCTTTTCTTTACATTTTTTCACACTTCTATCTTACACAATCTTTTACATTAGTTTACTAGTTTTTTTCCTTTTTAAATGTAATAATTTTTTTTTAAACAATCAAGTACACCTACATTCCAAATTTCCAATTCCAATCATAGATGAGCGCCTCTGAACTTCCAATTGATTATGCAATGTATATAGTATTTAATATTAAAATGTATATAAAAATTTTTCTGAGGTAACAAAGGTTTAAAAGAAAATTAGGTGAGACACTTCATGTTGAGGGCTTTGAAATTTATATGTTACAATGTTACATGTTTGTGTAAAAAAGGTTTGTAAGATCAACCAATAACTATGAGTCAACATTAATGTAGGCAATAATAATTAATAAACACATTTAGTGTTACATTGACTTAGAATAATTTCATTTTTCAATGAATATACGAAATTTTCAGTTTGAGATTGTCAAAATAATACTAATAATCGTTGTTTGGTGTAAATAGATTTGTTAGTTAAACACTTTAATAATATTGCAAGAAGGAAACTATGTTATTTCTAGAAGAAAAGGAAGCATCAAGGGAAGAACAACGTTTTTTTTTTTTCTCTTGGTCCTTCGAAAACTTTTCTTTAGACAATTTCTTTTAGTCCAAATGTACCATTATTTAAAATTGTATGGTCAGTGTAATGCGAAAATGACAATTCGTTTTGATGGGTTTCTTGATATTTTGGCTTTTGTAAACTTTTTTGATATCTGAGGATGATATGTGTGGCGGTGAATAAAATCATGTGTTAAATTCATATTAGATAAAGTGTGAAGAGACGAAAAGTGATGTGAAGTCCTTTGATTGCATGACATATTATTGGGGAGAGGCAAATGTTTTGTTGAATTTTGTTTGAGCGGTTAGAAGATATTAAATTCAAACGATACAAACTATAGATAGTCCCAGGTTTACAAGTTTGTATTTTCATTCCATTCAATTATAATTTCAATATTTGAAGTTATGACTTTGAAGTTAATAGTCATATATTTTGATTAAACTGTATCTATAATTCACATATATTTTCTTTTAAGATAGAAGTATCCTATTTTTGAAAGACAAAAAAGTAGAACATATTAAGATAGTTCAAATATATCATACTACAATAATTCCCGTTTTGTGATGAAAACCAACTCATGGTTGGTCAGGTTGGATATTCATATTCCCGTTTAAACAAAAGGCCATTGTGTTTAAGCTCAACATTTTATTTTTATTTTTATTTGAAAAGCAATACTTTTATAACTCAACATTATATATATCCACATGCTAACACAATGTTAAAATACAGTCTCTCTAAGTACATGTTTTACATTAATACATCTTCCGCTGAACATCATCTAACATAATTTACGCCTAAAGACCACCTTCCTACTTATTGTTACATTATATACATGTTATGATTACAATGATATTAAGTAATGCGCTTCCGGGATATCAGAACTTGCATTAAGCTACCATATTTTTTCTTAAAAAATACCATCAAATGCTGAGGAGACGAATGTAATCTCCCTGTCTCCGGTTTTCATACAGTGGATTTTCCGATAATATGCACAAAGGGCTGAACCAGCCACTTTCCATGCAAAACTGCATTTTGCTACATCTTTCCGGCTTATGGCATAGTCATAACACACATGGTATATTGCTAGAGCTTCAACATACACATCATCGATGTTCCTTGGGCTATCTTTTAAATCAGAAGCACCGTATAACATCTGAATCATAATTTGTTTGTAATCTGATTAGCATTTGATATATAGTTCTTTGATTCTTAATGTTTATTTTGTAGTGTCTAGAAATTCAAATAATATATATCAGAAAAAATTATCAAAAATTTCAAAGAACTTTTTTTTTACAAACAGGTTTATAGATACATACCAGCTTATACTTCTCAATGACACTGTTTGCAGCCTCATTTTTCGATATATCATTATATCTCAATGCATTTGACATATCTATTCTATAGGCTTGGTATCTTTCCTTCCACAGGTTCAAACAAGAATCGGGTATGTTAACGTTGAAGTCGTTTAATTTCAAGATCTCTGCACCAATCATTCAAAAAACAATGTTATACTACGACTCTTTTGCCAACAACATTTTGGGTAAAAGGTTATACTAGTATAGTAGTATGCTAATATATGTTAGTATATAATAAAGCTACCCAATTGCCACATGGGTCAACAAAAACCCAGCCAAGAATCTTCTCAAGTTCTATGTTGTGCCTGTTGCTGAGCCCTTGATTATCACATTCTTTGGCATCTTTCATCTTCCACTCTTTTGCCAACTTATGGTATATGACTATATGGTACGAATAATTTCACATTTTTACAAAATGAAATAAAGAAAGGAGGCGAAGTCTCACCTTGCGCTTGTAACTTCTCATTTTTACAACTCTGGAATCTATCATAAATTTGTCCGAGGATGGACGTAGAATGATAATCAGGTTTACGACACATATAATGTGGATAACGGGTTGCTTTTAAAACATTAGGAATTACAACCTGTATCAGAAACAAATTTTAAGAAGCGAATCACTGACATCTGACATTACTAAAGGTTAAGGGATACAATGATTAAAACTAAAAAAATTGAAGTGCATGGGTAAAATACATAGATTGAGATTACTCCATTTCAGTCACACAAAAAGATAACATTTAATGTGGGCTTGTGGTTTTATTAAATTGTTTGGCTATTTTCCGGATGTCAAATAATAGCCAACCATAGGGACTTGAGGACTTCAATCAGAATTATCAATACATCTACAATGATTGATATGCAAAAACAAGAAAGGTACCACATACAAAACTTGCCAGCAGAAAATATATTACAATCTTTTTTGGTACCTTGAGAAAATCAATTCAGCTAGATCAAAATAATGATCGTTCTATAACACTTTCTCAGATGGAAAGGCACAATGTTTGAGTAGAGACCTGCTTCAAGAACTTTATCTGCTTTATGCAAGCTTTGTAAGTTGATCTTCAACAAAGACCAAAGAGACTAAGGGAGGAACTTTATGGATCCAGATTTATATTGTTTGTTACATATAAGAGTAACATACTCAAAAATCAAAATGATATATAGGTAATTTAGCATGAGAAGCTTTCCAAAAAGGCAGAAAAGAAACACATAAGCTTTCATTTTACATCTGAACATGTGGAACTTCGGAAAACAATCTTATTGTCTAGGAAATTAGGAATTCTTACCAAATGAAAGAAAAAAGAACAAAGGTAGAAAATCAAAACTAACCTTTTTACCACTTTTAGATGCATCTAAAGCATCATAGTATAAATCGATCAACGTCAACATCTTTTTCTTGAGAACATGCTTTTCATCAGTATCATTGTCCAGCAATGTCATATACCGATCCATAAAGGCCATCCAGCTATCAGCTGCGGTGCCAGCTGCGCTACTGGATTGAAAGATGTTAAAATGAGGTAACTTAGGGACATGTATGCTTAGGAGGAGAACATGAATTGGAATACTAAATTTTTTTAATCAAGAAGATCGGCTCACAAAAAATTCCCGGAGGACCCTAAATGTTACAAAGGGAGTATTTTATGACTTTTAGAAATTATATAGAGGGAATCGGAAAGTCATCCATTTTTCATGGGACAAAGGGAGTCTGATTTACAACTTATTGAAAACAAATGTGTTACATTAAATGGGGCATAATCAAAGCTATCTGTGGATAGAAGTCGGAGAATGCACCTATGTGAATTTGCAGAAAAAAGTAGTCTATATAGTTCGCGCTCTAATTCTTCAGGTGAGAAGTCACCCGGTTTCTTATTTGAAGTGCTCGGTGTTGAGTAAGTACGCGTCCATGGCTCACATGCTTTGAAGTTGTCCAATAGCTGACAACCACAATAAACCAAGGTCAATAATTCAATCATTAATCATTTGCCGGGGGAAAAAGAAATAATGAAATACATATTCAATGTAAACCTCATGGTTGTTGGAGACCCAATACATATCCCCATCAAAATCTCCGTTTGCAATTTCATTTGCTACTGATCTTCTGCCTTTCGTAGAAAAGAATATCGCATATTTACCATTTCCAACATAGTCTCTCAATTCCGCCACATGCCGGGCATTTAAAACATGTATGTCTCCAAAATGAAGGCCTGGATTCCTGTATACAAGAACCTTCCCTGATAGTTGGCCGTTCCCTCTGAATATTTAAACAGAAATATATTTGCGAGTTTAAAACGTTTACATGAAATCATACAACAAATCTTCTTGTTTTTATAGGACCTGTATTAAGTTTGGATGTATAGAGAAAATAACTTATGTCACCCAAAAACATTTAAGATATACGATTTTAAGCAACTTCTTTCGGGTTTGCAAAAATGATCAACGAAATTGCCATGCTATTTCGAAAATCGCAAGTTCGCAACACGAAACTAAAAATCGTAAAGTTGCGATTCAAAATCGCCCAGCAATTTTAGCAATCGCAACATGATATCAAAATAGGAACATTGCCATTTAGAAAATCATAGCGATTTCGAAAAACGATTTGTGATTTCTTAAATATAAACTTCAACTCATTCATAATAAAGACCACTTCAACGTTATTGTGAAAATCACAACGCTATTTTCGAAAATCGCGGTTGCGATTTTCAAAGTATGTTATGGTTTCGAAATCATGTTGCGATTTCTTACATCGCGTTGCGCTTTCAAAATCGCAATATAGCAATTTTCAGAATCATGTTATTGCGAATTCGTTGTTCATTTTTGCAAATGTAAAAAAATAATAGTTAAAACTGTATACTTTAAATGTTTTAGGGTCACTCAAGTTATGTTCTCTTATCTACATTAACTCAGAGTTTAGAAAATTGCATATCGCCAAAAAATTTACATTTTTTGTTGGTACTTACAGAATAATACAAACTTCATCCCTATTCAAGGTTCCTGTTGGATCAGTAGTTCCCATTAGATAGAAGCTATCACTAAGTGGGATTTTCCCTTCACCAAGCCCCTTTCTCTCTTCTTTAGCCAGCTGAGATAATCGATATTGAAAGAATGACTCACTAAGAGGAATGCAGGCCCCAAACATTTCAAGACAAATTCCAGAATCATCTATCTGTTGATATATATTCGCCACTGGAAAACGAAGCATGTATAGTCAATAAGTGTCTCAAAAAGAAAATTAGCTAATACACAATAGAACCAATGTTCAGAATTTAGAGGTGGCATTGAGACCCCTTTAACCAGGGCTCTATTCAAGTTATAATTTATTTGTAATAGAACAAACCAGTAATAAGAAAAATAGCTAAAGAAGAATATAGATGATAGCTTGTCACAATTATCCAAATTGTATTATTGATGCATAACATCTTCTCGATCATTTGATGAAACTTTGTAATCATATTTGATACATAGATCATTTATAAAAGAGTTAACATTTGGACATAAAGCGTGCCACGTCAACCCAGCCTAACTGGTACTTGTACCAATAAATCAGTAGCTTTAACCTGTCCGACCCAGCAATTTTACCACCTGCTAGTTGGATACTTTTAAATACCTCGAAATGCTGCACGTCGATCAATACACACGCTTTGCACTTCTTCTAATGTACGTTCCAGCAAGTCAAGAAAGTATTTTTTGGGTACACCTCTGATGCTTAAAAGTGCAATCAAATGCTTTGATAATTTAGCCTCATTTGGTTTATGACTGCAAAAAGAATGTACGAGTGAATGCATCATGTCATATTGCTGATAGAAGTCACTCACTTGAAGTTTATTTACTAAACTCATGACTGATGGGTTAGAATTATATACTTTAAAGCCCAATGTTTTTTTCTTTTGGGGTAACCTTGGGTGTCCCACTCGCTTTGCGAGCAGATTAATCCCAAGAAATAACATGCTTTGCAAGCCCGGAGTCAGAGCATGTGAACCTTCGTGGCCAATAGGATATCTTTTTTGAAGAAACAAGGGATTGAACCTCTCACCTCCTAGGATTTTCAACCTTTTGGAGACACATGCCCAACCAACCACTGGACCACCCCCCTGGTGGTTTATAAAGCCCATTGTTTAGCAATGAAAAGCAGTAAAAGAAGCATGTAAGATGTACCTTATAGCAACTACTTCCAAGGAATTAAATGTTTTGGTCTGTGACAATGTTGGATCTTTCTTAACCTTGATCATTGACGGTCTGACCTGAATTGTTCTCGGTTTAAGCTAAAAGAAACATTTGGAGCACAAAATGTTCATACCCTCATAAGTATGACCAAGAGGTAATAAGTTTCATGAAGAATGAAAAGCATATTTGTTCAAGTACCCCACTCACATGGGTGCTTATAATACTTTCCTTTAGTAATAGCTATGACAAAGCATACCTTTTTATTGACAAGAAGAGTTCCTTTTACAGCATAACCCTCATTAAACAAGCGGCACTGAATCAGCAAAGGCTGGTGAAATTAAAAGGAAAGCCAGATATTATGTGCTTTTTCTTAAATCCAGCAAAAGCACCACATACCATGAAGAAATAATAATAGTTACCGCATCTCTAAGAGCCGTTAATCCAATATCAGGTTGGTGAAGCTCAAGCTTCTATTAATTTGAAAAACAATAACAAAGTTAGAAACACAACTTAATCAACACGGAGACATGACACAGAAATTTAAAAATAAGTTTAACCTCGTAATCTTTATCTTTCATATACTTCGCATCATAAAAGTTGTTTGGGACTAAGACAGCAAGATCTTCAGATATAAATCCGGTTCCATCTGTTTGTATCAATGGGTTGTCATCTTCATCGTACACAATACTGCCATATTCATCCTGCAATAGTCATAAAGTTTGTCAAGGAATGAGGAGAAACGCCAAAATTATACAAGTCAAATTTCTACTATAGACACTCAAAGAAAAGGCGGAGTTATACAACACAAGGAATGTCGTCAATTTCTTCCACCAACACAGAAGCAAGATCAATTGGGAGCTTTATTGTAGTTGATAAGATAAGGGAAAATCTGCATTATACATGATGAGATAATGAGTGCGTGCATACACATTGAGGTGGCAGTTTTACCCCGTTGAGTATGAATGCTTCAACTTGGGAGCATGTTTTATCTCTAACAGATTGAAAGACACGGAAGGTTTGGAGTCACCCAAAGCATAAACCTCTTAAATCAATTTATTTACAGATTTATAGTATCAATGTAATTATACTGTTTCTAATTATATTCACACTAATCTAAAATAAATGTCCAGAGAAGTGTTTGTAGAACCGCAGCCCCACCCTGGTTGACTTGTTTTCCAACCCACCCATCTTGCCACCTCTGTATATGTAATTTAAGGGAAACTTGGTTTGTAAAAAAGATATTTTCAGTATTCTTACCTAGCAATGTACTTGGCCATGCTAGGGACCGTGTGCACATGCATGAAGAGACACCGTAAATCATGGGTTGTTTTGTAGCTCATTAAGGAATTGTCTCTTTCAATCCAAGGAGCAATAGATTCTCTTTTAACAAAATAGCATTTAATTGCCCCTGACGACCGTCGTTTGTTGTCCACATTTCCGTTCTTCAGGCTTTCTTTGCCTCCATCTTTAAAGACTGATAGATAACACAACCAGACCTTCTTGAATAGGTTAAACTATTTCTTTACATCACATACAAAAGCATACAACTTATCCACAGTAACATACACTATGTTGTATCTAAAAGATAGATGAACACATTTATACTAGCCAAAGGTACTTTTAAAGTTTACCAAAAAAGCGGTAACGTGTCAACCCGACAAGAATTCCTGCTTCAGCAATCATTTCATAATATCTAGCGGTCATTGTGTCGGTCTCAGCCTCTGCAAACTTGACAATTAACACATTTTCATCTCTTAATGCCTTCTGTAGGTGAGTTCTTTGTGTAGCAAGATATGGACCCTAAAAAATTGCGAGAGAAAAGGATCATATACAACAGCAATAAATATTTCACAAGGGAGCTATGTTGTTAATACTCACATATCGGTTATACCGTTATACCAGCGGTGGTATAACGGTAATTATAAAAATAATATATTTTGTAAGTTTATATAATTATTTAAAAAGAATGTTCAAACTTAAATAAATATAATAGCCAAAATAAACAAAAATCAAGATTTTGGGGGTTAAAATGGAAATTTTGTATTGAACTATGGAAAGTTGGAAGACAGGTGATATCAGTAAAATATCGGTAAATATCGCCGATATTATCGAAACCGTTATTTTGACCGGTATTTTGACCGTTATTTTAAGGAAGGACCGGTAACCGTTATACCACCGATATACCACCGTTATTAACAACATAGCAAGGGAGTAAGGTAACTTTTAATATACATGTCTACAAACACAGCAGCTTTCACCAACATCACAATTAGTTTGTTTAATGCAAGGATGAATAAAGTATGTCAAAAACTCAAAATTAAGAAGAGAAAACTGTTCGGTTTCGATAAACAATGTGTGATTACCTATGGAACTTTAACTAAATTCTAAACCTAAAGTTTAGAGGAAAAACTTTTATCAGAAAGATCTGCCAATTACCACCAGGCACTGAAAACTGGTAAAATCTTGTTAGATGACTTTACCCTTGTCACATCACAGAGTATATAAAAGGTTTGTTTTCTATTCATATTTACTCATGTTTCATCAACAACAAGGTTTAAATACTAAGAACACATATATTCCTCTTCCATCTATTAACATTTATAAATGGAAACTATTTAAATTTTAACCACTCCTAACATCCATTGTAGACTCAACATCGCATAGGCGCATATTCCCGTGTCTTATAAAGCCTTCTAAAAGTTGTATTGATTATGTGAAAGCAACAAGAATAGAATGATTAAAGACTATGCTTTATGTAGTATTAGTCAGCACTATCACCAATAGGACGTAGTCTATAATTGACGGTCACATATGAACTTCATAACAGGGGAGCTTCTAAAAGTATTGAATAAAAATGCAAGGAAATAGCTTTAGCTAAAATTATTTGGATTTTGCTAACCATATGCACAAAACAAAAAAAAAACACAAAAAAAGGATTTTGGCGGTTAATAATTATTTTTAAGGGGCGATTATTTTTATGTACAACACTTATGGTTAGAAAAGACCAATAATTTATTCGAAAAAAGTAACTTGTGCCTATATACAGCAAAGCACAAGACTACCAGAAATCTGGAAATGTAGAAGGTAAATGATGAATCATCAGTAACCAAAGATGACAATTAATAGCAAGAGAGAAGACAAACACAAACCTTGAATTGGTAACTTCCATCAGAATACACATAGCAAAAATATAGATGTGTCTTCCCAGAATCCCAATCATGATACTGCAAATAAATAGATATTATAAATTAAAATGCCAGGATCAGGAGAACCACCTTAACTCTATTCAAGATCATGGCATCAACCTAGCCCCCGGTTCACTATTATGAAGAGAGTTATGGTCCACATATTAGTACTAATATTATAATATATACAGAATTATAGACATCTACGTACATGAGCAAGAAATGGACACGATGGTATTTAAGAAAAACCTTCTTGTATTTGGCCTAATTTTAGGGGCTTGTGATGACAGAGATATTGACAAATGACGATAAGAAGTGAACTATACTGGAACTTCATGTTCAATGTGAAAATATATGATCTTGTACGATCATTAGTCTGTAGATATAATACATATATATAGTTGAAATGAGAATAAAGGTTGAAATAATATATACCACTGCTCTATCACAGGGTTGGCAGTAATGGCAGCCAAAATTTTTCCACATCCAATCCTCAAATTTCAACATTGGAATATCTTTCATTGACATAATTTTGATTGCATCATTATTAGAAACTGTGTCCTCCACCTTGTATCTGCATGCAAAAAAAAGAAGTAGCTTGGAAAGTTATCATAAGATATAACAGCCAAAAAGGGTTCAACAAAAGCAGCAGGGCACAATCTAACTAACCTTCCAAAGTAACTATACACCATAAATAATTTCCGAAATTCAAGCTCTGAGAGATCCAGTGCTTTCGGGTTTATAGGATACTTTGGAGTTGGAGAATCAGATGACGTAAAGAGTTTCTTTTGAACAGGAGAACCATCATGGCTGGAACTTGGAGAGCCAGAAAAGTGCTGATCAACATTGTTAAAATTTATGCCATTTGAACCAGGACTAGCTGAGGTAATACATTGCTTTATCTGTGGTGAAACATTGTGACCGGTACTTGGGCCATAGTTAGGAATTGCCTCTTTTAAACTGGAACACGATAAACTGGAATTTTGTCGTTGAGTAGGAGTTTCCGTGCTGAATGGTGATTCTAGAAACTGCTTTGAAGTTGGAGAATTATAGAATGGATTTCCTGCATTAAAAAGGGACCATGAACTCTATCACTTCTCTATCTCCTAGAATTTAGGATGCATATTACAACTTCAGTTCGATTCAACAAATAACGCAATAGATGGTTCTCCAAAATGTTCAACTCTATTAGGCCTTTCTATGAGCACTCATAAAAAGTGGACCACATTTCGCATGCAATGAATTAGGTACCTTAGCTTCATTAATTTTCAAACATCACACTTAACAAAATGAAACCCAAAATCTTTATCTTTATCCTAATTTAACAATCATTTTTTTTTTTTTTGAAGATGAAGAATTCTATCCTGGCTGATTAATATTATGGCCACTTACTAAACAGTCTAAAACCAAGAACCCTGAATTTCAAAACTAAACCGAAAAAATTAACGAAATTTATTTTTAGGACTTACAATTACAAGGCATGCAGATAACAATTTTAAAAACTAAAACCTAAAAGAATGACTTTTTAAGTCAATGTTTGAAAGTTGAGAATTTGAATAATAAACTATTTAAGAAGTACTAATTATAGCTTCAAGTCCTAATGTAGATTTTGACATTCAAAATTAATCAACAACATAAATAAATACATTACCTTTTCTAACCAAAAACAATTCTTATACATATATGTATATATATATATATATATATATATATATATATATATATATATATATATATATATATATATATATATATATATATATATATATATATATATATATATATATATATATATATATATATATATATATATATATATATATATATATATATATATATATATATATATATATATATATATATATATATATATATATATATATATATATATATATATATATATATATATATATATATATATATATATATATATATATATATATATATATATATATATATATATATATATATATATATATATATATATATATATATATATATATATATATATATATATATATATATATATATATATATATATATATATATATATATATATATATATATATATATATATATATATATATATATATATATATATATATATATATATATATATATATATATATATATATATATATATATATATATATATATATATATATATATATATATATATATATATATATATATATATATATATATATATATATATATATATATATATATATATATATATATATATATATATATATATATATATATATATATATATATATATATATATATATATATATATATATATATATATATATATATATATATATATATATATATATATATATATATATATATATATATATATATATATATATATATATATATATATATATATATATATATATATATATATATATATATATATATATATATATATATATATATATATATATATATATATATATATATATATATATATATATATATATATATATATATATATATATATATATATATATATATATATATATATATATATATATATATATATATATATATATATATATATATATATATATATATATATATATATATATATATATATATATATATATATATATATATATATATATATATATATATATATATATAAATTATACATTATATATATTATATAATATATATTTGATATAATATATATATATATATATATATATATATATATATATATATAGAGAGAGAGAGAGAGAGAGAGAGAGAGAGAGAGAGAGAGAGAGTGTACTGTTTGGAGTAGACGCGGTGGAAGAAGCAGAAGGTGAAAAAACACAAATACTTTCAGCATCAGGAATTGGAAATGAAGAAGAAGAGGATTTATAATATTTATTAGCCATAAATATAATGTAACTACTTAAATTACGAATTGGAGTTTGAGTGATTCCGATTTTTTTAAGAACATCAACGGCAGCAACTTCGCCGATGTTAAAAAGTATTTTCCGAGCAGAAAAGTTAGGTAAAGGAAGAAGCTTCTGGACACACATCTCTTCGATCAAACTTTCGACTGATAATGGAAGAGGAACTGATTCTGAAACGAATTCCGTCATCGGCAGGTCGGCGATGATGATGACGATTGACGGTGGGTAGTTGCCGGATACTGTTCCCGCTGTCTTCTGTCGGTGTGTGAGAAACAAGTGTTGTTTCAAAACAGTTTTTTGTATTATTTTTTTACTACTTTACTTTGTGTAAAATGATATCCTTTTCTATGTGATCTCTTTATTATATATTGCCTTAGTGTTTTCTCTGTTCTATCTTTATGATGATGTCATGTTTTTTTTATCTATTATCTATATAATTATAATAATACTGTAATAAAAAAGCAAAAAATATTTAAATTTCAACATAACTTACAAAGAAAGCTTAATAAACTCATGTTGTAAACACATTGTAGCTTTCAAGGGAAGTTTAAAATGTAATAGTTACTAGACCCTCATACAAAATAGTATGCATTATTGTAATCGACATTGACAGGCATTTTACGGGGATCTAAATCTATGAACGAAAAAAAATGCAATATTACAATACTAGTGCTTAGACCTGCGCGATGCGCTTGCAGTCGTAAGCAATTTTTCAAACTTTATTCTTTAAGCAATTATACACATAAGCAATTAGAAACATAATCGTGTAAGCCAATAACATCATAAATAGGAAGATAAATTACAATGGCGTCGATTACAGATCCATATGAACATAATATTACCATATAACTAAACATAAAAAAGCCACAAACTACATACTTAAACATTAAATTCTTAAGTTGACTTCGTGCTTGATTTCTTCTATTTCATTGACTTGGCTACATCTTCTCGTGTTATTTAATCAACTTCTTGTATATGAGAGACATTATTGCAAGAACATGTTGGATTATTATATCCATTTCCAACTGCATGTGGAATAAAAATTGGCTCAGATTTGATAGACCGATTATATTGATTCAACATGATACCATATATGGTACGGGGAAATATAATAGGATGAAACTCATCATACGTCTCACAAATTTTAGTTATTTGATCAAAAATCAGTGATCCAATATTATAAATCTTACCATTACTATCACCAATAGCATACAGAACTCTACCCATCAATTCAAAAACCAAGTTGGTATTTAAAGATAGAACGCAATTAAAAATACCAACATCGAAAAGAGCCTTATACTTTTCTTTAACTTTAATCCAAAAATGTAACTATATACATGATTATAATGGATTGACAAACTATACTCCTATTGTTAGGTCAATTAATAAAGTACGATAAACAAAATTTAAAACGGTATATATATTCAACAACAAATATATAAATTTCTAAGTATACATTTGTGTATTATTACTGTTTTTAAATTATCAATGAGATTAATCATAGTAATAATTCATTTTAATTAAGTTTGTTGAGCTTGTTTAACTTGTTAAATTCCAATCGAATTAACTATAAATGATTACAAACAAACCAAACCAAACAATAATCTTTTATAAAATTAAATGCATATTACTTATCATAACTCTCAACGTTATTGTTATCATGCATCTTCTTTTGCTTATAAAACAATCTATATATACTACATTGAAGGATATGAAATCCACAATCTATAGGCCGGTGATATATATATGCCAAAGTATATATTGTAACACCCCGACTAGGGCGGAAACACGAGATGCCACAGAACGACATGGTACAAAAAGATTAAGTAGAAAACATCAACATAAAGTTTCAATGACATTCAAATCCCAAAAGATTACAAGTTCAAGTTGACGTTTAACAATCATTACATAATCAAATCCATAACCAAAAGACCAAATATTTGCATTACATAAGTCCAAGCACATTACAAATAAGCTTCCAAAGAGGTGGTCAAGCTTAGAACCTATTGCTCTATACCTGAAAAGCATGAAGAAAAAGTGTCAACTACGAGAGTTGAGTGAGTTCATAGGTTTATGCTAACAACACATACATATTTAATCCAATTCAAGAAGTAGTATGTCATAATATTTCCAAGGGTTCCATCATACTATCCATACCCAAACCGTATGTTCAATCAATAATAACCAACCATAATTAATATCAATAACACTTGGTCAAAAGCATAATTCGATGAGTTTGTCTTGAGCCACTACTAAGACCCTTTCACGTCCAAATAATAATAATGATAACATGTCCCGAAGATATGATAATAGAAGCACATGCTGTCAATCACGTGCAATAATGATAATAAAAGGGTCGTGCCATGGAGACGACCAATAATAAAAGTAGATTAGAGCACCCCTAGGCAGACCGGAGATGAGGGCGGCCACTCAGGCGGCCAGTCAACCCGCTGCCATCTTGGTGAGTGAGGGGACGAATCCTAGTTGCGCAACCCTCTAACTATAGGCCTCAATGAGTTAATAGTAGTGTACAGGGGACCACCGTTTGACAGTACTCAAGCTCATCATATAACATATAACACGTTGAACATACAATATAATTCCCATATCATAATCATTCTTTCGAATATCATTTCATAAAAGAAATCAATTTTATTTATCATGCTTTTCACCCCGTAAGTAAAACATATAAAAGAGTTTGAAAGGGGGCTATGACTCACTTGATTAAAGAGTGAAGTGGGCTGATCAAACGCGATTCCTTCGCCTAGATTTGTTGCGCCTCAAGCAAGCCTAGACCATATGTATATATTCACGACGTAAGTTCGCGTGACATGAACTAGTGAGCTAGATCATGAGATGTATACTAGTAGACTTGCCCATCTTTGGTTGGTATATAATTATGGAGTTAAAGTGTGTTACATTGTTCATAATGTTTGGTTGGAAGATATTTGATGGAGAAAGTCATTTTCTCGCTATACGTAATTTAGCATTGTTGGAATTTCGGTATCTTGACTTTGATTGTCATGGTTTTCATTGTGGGTTTTACTCATTCTTGATACTTGTCATTAGTTACTTAATAATATTCATTTTTGTGAATATTTTCTGATTTATTAGTTTTTATTTAATTTAATATTATTTAATTAATTATTTATTCATTTTATTGATTTATTAATTAAATAATTCCTTAAAAATGCTTTTAAGTTCCATATTTATCTTTATAAATTAGGAATAATTATAATTGAGTTATATACTGACTTTTATGCCTTTTGACTTAGAATTTTATGTTTTATATATTTATTTGTGTATTTTTCCATTAATTTAATAATAGTGATTAATTAGCGACTTTTACATAATTATTTACCTTTAAATCATGTAACACTTGTTTGTTAGCTTTTAATTATTTTTCTCCAGTAGGTTTGAGTTATTTTTACCATTGGTTATGATGATTTAACCACATTCTTGATTTACATAATTTATTTATTGATTCATATGTCTTTTAATTACCATTTAAATTCAATAATTCATGGAAATTCTTAGAAATCACCACTAAACATTTTAGCCAAAAATCTCAAGCCTTTTAGGCAACTTTCATCAATAGAAATTTATATCAATTCAACCTCTCTTGTGTCTTGCTTATTTTGAGGACTTTAAGCTTAAAAATCGTTTACCGAAATAGTGATTTTAGCCTCATTTCTTAAGCAATTAAAGTGCTCCAAAAGGGGTTTTCATTCTTGTTTCATTATTTCCATAAAGTTCATCATATTTTGGTGTTCAAAGTCGTGATAGTGGTGGTGGTGTGATATGTGCAATTTAGTGCTTTCGGTTAGCGCTTATTTGACCCGAAAAGGTGATTTTTGAGCTTATTGTTGTCATGAACCAAAAGAATTGATTATGGTGCAAGTGTGTGCTCAAAATAGCTTTTTGCATGTTTTCGGTTTGTGATTCCAAGCTTATTTTTACTAGTTTTGGTCCAAGCTTTGTCTCTTTGTTATTTCATTAATTTTTCCAGAATATTAACATTAATATTAACATATTTTTCACTTATAACAAGTCCATATCCATCTCATAATCCAACAAAAGATCCAACTTTCTTAAATCTAGCATACATGCATTCAAATCAACACTTTTTAATACCAACTTTTATAGATCTAACATTCAACAACATAAAAACATCTTTTTAATGAAAAATCTCAGAAATATATTCTTCAAAATATACAAAAACATATAGATCTATCAAAAGGAAAATCACTTTAAAAGCTACTTAATCTATAACAACACTTTTGGGTCTTAAACTTGTTGAATCCTTGGATCTTCCTCATGGATTCGACATGCATGTGCATGAGGAGAAAGATCCTATCAACTTTGCCCTCATCAAGTGTATATTACAAAGAAAACAAGAAGAAAGTATGAGTTTTTGATAAAACCTTTGAATATAAACAAGAACAAGATTAGATCTAACAAAAAGGATGAAGATTATACCCTCTTGAGTTCGGTTTTGATGAAGGATATATGGCAGATTTTCGTGGCTTGAGATGCTCCAAAAACCCTTAGTCTAAGCTTAGAACAACCCTTAAATATATCTTGAATTAACCCTTAACAATCTAGCCTAAAACCCTTATTATTAGTATATGTTTATATTGATTTTAGGTTGTGTTTTCTCCTTGATTTATTGTTGGCCGAAATATTAGAGAGAAAAAGGAGAAAAGAAAGTTGTTTTTGGAGTGTAAGGATGTGTGTGTGTGTGTTGGGAGGAGAAATGAATGATGAGGAGTTTCAAGAATGTGTAAATGCAAAATTTGAAATGGAGAGAGTGTGAGGGGGTGTTGGGGGACGGCCAAAGGGGAAAATGAAAGGGTTTTCTCCCTTTTTTTTTATATAATTTGTATTAGTATTTAGGTGTATGAAGATATTTAGATGTGTGTTTGTTTAATAAGTGTATTATGTATTTGTTTATATAAATAAGTTAACTAGTTATGTCCAATGTATATGTGTATGTGTGCCGTATATATATATGTATATGTGTGTATTTTTGGTGTTTTAATTTGTTACAAGGCTCATTGGTTGTAATCTTGTATTTATATTAGACTTGTACATATATACTTATTATTATTCAAGCATTTTCATATTCTTATAAATTTATAAATATGTTTTGAGATAAAAATTCCATTTTCGTGCCCATATATATTTTAATTAACTTAATGATTAAATTGTTGGACATTTATAAGGATTTTTGATGGTTATCTCAACTTGTGAGACTTACATTATTATTTATATAATTTGATGGATCAACTATAGAGTTTTTGTCCAATGACATTGTTTTGGATTCAATTTAGGACTAAATAATAGCTTTAGATTGCTAATTTAGGGGCATCATCTACTAGTTCCTAATATAACTATGGCTTGCGAGATCATAGGCAACATATATAATATTAAAAAGGAGGGTTGTTACATCCTTACCCCCTTAGAAGAATTCCGTCTCGGAATTTGAATTTGCTTAGGGAGAAGGTGCGGGTATTTCTCCCGTATAAAGTCCTCGCGCTCCCATGTGAATTCGGGTCCGTGTTTCGAATCCCATCTAACTTTAACGATAGGGATCTTGCTTCTCTTAAGGCGCTTTTCGTCGCGGTCTAGAACCTCTACCGGCTCCTCTCGATATTGGAGCTTATCTTCCACTCGTAGTTCCTCGAGTGGGACCACTTTCGAATCATCTGCCACGCATTTCTTCAGGTTTGACACGTGAAACGTGTCATGGACATCTCCCAATTCTTGGGGTAGTTCCAACTTGTGGGCCACGGGGCCTATTCTAGCAATAATCTTGAACGGCCCAATGTATCGAGGGCTCAACTTTCCTTTCTTGCCAAACCTTACGGTTCCTTTCCATGGCGATACTTTTAGTAGTACTTTATCTCCAACCTCAAATTCAAGAGGCTTCCTTCTTTGATCCGCATAGCTCTTTTGCCGATCTCTCGCGGCTTTGAGCTTTTCCTTTATAATGGCCACCTTGTCCGTTGTCTCTTGGACATAATCGACGGTAGCTAGACTTCTTTCACCCGCTTCGATCCAACACATGGGTGATCTACACTTACGTCCGTACAAGGCTTCAAACGGTGCACATTGTATGCTAGAATGGTAACTATTATTGTAAGTAAACTCCGCATACGGTAAGTGCTCGTCCCAATTTCCACCAAATTCTAATGCACATGCTCTCAACATGTCCTCCAATGTTTGTATCGTACGCTCACTTTGTCCATCCGTTTGAGGGTGGTATGCCGTGCTTAATGCTAATGTTGTTCCCATTGCCTCTTGCACAAGACCCAAAAAACGTGAGGTAAATCTACCATCCCTATCGGATATTATGGACAATGGCACGCCATGTAATATCACAATCTTCTCAACATATAGGCGAGCTAGACGCTCGGTATTCCAATCTTCTCTTATTGGAATGAAATGGGCTGATTTCGTAAGACGATCGACAACTACCCATATAGCATTATGGCCTTTCTTGGTTCTAGGCAACTTCGTCACTAGGTCCATTGCTATTTGCTCCCATTTCCATTCGGGGATTTCAGGTTGTTTCAACAATCCAACCGGCTTTTGATGCTCTGCTTTGACCATTGCGCAAGTCATACATCGGCTCACATATCGGGCTACATCGCCTTTCATTCCAGGCCACCAAAAGTCCCTTTTTAGAGCTTGGTACATCTTATCCGCTCCTGGATGGATCGAATACTTTGAATTATGGGCTTCGTTCATGAGTACATCTCTTAATCCATTCGCCTTTGGTACCCAAGCTCTTCCTTTAAAATACAATATGCCTTCGTCATCCCTATCAAACCTTGTTTCTATTCCGCTCAAGGCCTCTTCCTCAATATTCTTACCTTCAAAGGCCTTTGCCTGATCTTCTAAGAATCGGTCTCTTAGAGACATTCTCACTCGTAGGTGATTAATTCTAGCCCTTGGCACCCTAGTGCTCACCTTCCTACTAAGTGCATCAGCAACAACATTTGCCTTTCCGGGGTGGTACTTAATTTCGCACTCATAATCATTTAGTAGCTCCACCCATCTCCTTTGCCTCATATTCAACATCTTTTGATCAAAGATATGTTGCAAACTCTTATGGTCAGTAAATATGGTGCACTTGGTGCCATAAAGATAATGTAGCCATATCTTCAAGGCAAACACTACGGCTCCTAGCTCCAAATCGTGTGTCGAATAATTCTTCTCATGTGGCTTCAATTGCCTAGATGCGTATGCAATAACCTTGTCTCTTTGCATTAGTACGCACCCTAGCCCTTTATTCGACGCATCACAATATACTACAAATCCTTCCATTCCATCCGGCAATGCTAGTATTGGTGCTTCACACAACATGTTCTTAAGCGTTTGAAACGCTTGCTCTTGTTCTTCACCCCATTCGAACTCTCTTGACTTTTGGGTCAATTGGGTTAAAGGTACCGCAATCTTAGAGAATCCTTGAATGAACCTCCTATAATAACCCGCCAAACCTAGGAAGCTACGCACTTCCGTTGGTGTCTTGGGTGTCTCCCATTTCTTGATTGCTTCTATCTTAGACGGATCTACATGGATTCCTTCTTCGTTCACAATGTGCCCCAGAAATTGGACTTGACGGAGCCAAAATTCACACTTAGAAAACTTAGCATATAGCTTCTCGTCCCTAAGTAGCTGCAAGATTATCCTCAGGTGCTTCTCGTGCTCCTCCTTACTTCTAGAGTATATCAAAATGTCATCGATGAACACTATGACGAATTTGTCCAAGTATGGCCTACAAATCCTATTCATTAGGTCCATGAAAACGGCTGGCGCATTTGTGAGACCAAATGGCATCACTAGAAACTCATAATGCCCATAGCGAGTTCTAAAGGCCGTTTTAGGTACATCTTCTTCTCGTACCCTCAACTGATGATAGCCGGACCTAAGGTCAATTTTCGAGAAATGCGACGCTCCTTGCAGTTGATCGAACAAATCGTCTATTCGCGGCAGCGGATACCTATTCTTGATCGTCAATTTATTCAACTCTCTATAGTCGATGCACATTCTCAAAGATCCATCCTTCTTCTTGACAAAGAGAATTGGCGCACCCCATGGCGAAGAACTAGGTTGGATTAAACCTTTATCAAGCAATTCTTGCAATTGCTCTGAGAGTTCTCGCATTTCGGAGGGCGCTAGCCTATACGGTGCTTTAGCTACGGGGGCTGCCCCGGGAACTAAATCGATACTAAACTCTACTTGTCTCGCTGGGGGAAGTCCAGGTAGTTCATCCGGAAATACATCTAGAAAATCTCTAACCACTGTTACCTTGAGAGGATCCTTATCTTTCACTCGCTTATCCACTACTTGTGCCAAGTACGTGTGGTATTCCTTCCGTAGGTACTTCCTCACCTTCATGGACGACACCAACTTAGGTTGGACTCCAGCCTTATGACCTTGCACTATCAACACTTCTCCATTTTCCAAGGGAATCCGTATGATCTTCTCATGACAAATGATTTCGGCACGCATTTTTGACAACCAATCCATTCCTACGATTATATCAAAACTTCCTATTTCTATGGGAATCAAGTCAATACTATAGCTCTTATCATCTAAAGTCAGCTGGCAATCAGGGATAATTTCCTTAGTTTCATACTCGTTTCCATTGGCATATTCAACATAATAAGTTTCATCAAGTTCACTAGGTTTCTTATCAATCAATTCTTTAAATTCAAAGGAAATAAAACTTCTTTCGGCTCCAGAATCAAATAACATAGATGCATAAACATTATTTATTGGAAACGTACCTACGATGACATTAGGGTCATCACGTGCCTCATTCGCGCCCATGGCGTACACTCTTCCTCGAGCTTGACCTCCTTGATTCCCACGGTTCCCTTGATTAACGTTGTTGTCTTGATTCCCCATATTAGCTTGATTCCCAACATTTCCTCGGTTAACTTGATTTCCATTGTTTCCTCGGTTTGCTTGGTTCCCGCGATTCCCAACATTTCTAAAGTTGCCACGGTTACCATTTCCATTTCCACGGTTGCCTTGTGCTCTTCCCAACCTAGGACAAGTGTTCCTCCAATGGTTCGTGCTTCCACACTCGCGGCATCCCCCGGGGTTTCCTCCCAACCTTGGTCCATTCCGACAGTAAGCGGCAAGGTGCCCCATTCGGTTGCAAGTTGTGCAACGTTTGCATTCACCCAAGTGGTTATAACCGCATCGGTTGCACCTTGGAGGCATGCCACGATTTGGATTGGGGTTAGCATCCACAACACCATAGTTTCTCACAATCTTTTACCTCTTATCCGGCCCATTCCCCTTGCGATCACCAAACCGATTTCCTCCACCTTGTCTCGAACTTGATTCACCTCTCGTGTACTTCCCACGCCTAACCAAATCATTTACTAGCCTGGTTGCCAAACTTATAGCCTGCTCAAGAGTGGTAGGGCTTGCAGCAGTGACCATCAACCTAACTTCAGGTGCCAACCCATAGATAAACCTCTCAACCTTCTTAGCCACAGGGGTTACCATCTCCGGCACCAACACGCTCAACTCGTGGAAGCGGATTACATATGCCTCCAATTCCAGCCCCCTCATGGCATGGTTCCAGAATTCCATCTCCAGTTTTTGTACCTCTTCCCGTAGACAATACTCGCGCTTCAACTGCTCCCAAGTCAAAGCATTGACTGCTGCAGGACCTCTAGTAGTCGCTTGGAGATTCCACCAAGTAAGAGCTCTTCCTTGAAGCTTACTAGCGGCAAACTTAACACGGTCAGCTGGCGCACAATCAATGATGTTCAAGTTGGCTTCCATGCTTTGGAACCAAGTAAGCAACCCAACAGGACCTTCCGTCCCATGAAACTCCTTGGGGTTGCAAGACGTGAAAGCCTTATAAGCATTCCTGTCAATAGCATTTCCTCCCCCATCTTGCCTTCGGTTCGTGTTAAGTGTGGCGGTCACACTTTCCGCAATCTGAGTGGCTATGGTTGGCATGACGGAGTTGATCTGCTGGGAGATCAAATTGGCCAGCTCAGCCTGTCGTCGGGCCTCTTCCGCACGGCGTTGAGCCTCCTCGCTTGTTTCTTCGTTGTTCCTTCGGGGCGCCATGGTTCTATAACAAAGAGTAAGGTAGTTTAGTTATTCTTGCGCTAAATCGTATGATATAGTTTCAACTCACAACTTCGCGATCACACACGAGCACATATGCGTATACGTATACTTATATGATTACCTATCTCAAGTTCGAACTTATTGTTCATGGCCACAATAGTTGAGCTTTGAATTGTCGCTAATGTGCTTTGCATAAGGCCACTATATGACTACTATATATATATTTACATAAACCCATCCTCCTTTCTTATTAATGCCAAGCTTCCCATCAAAATTAAATAAGTGATTGGGTATTTTAAAGTAAAGCAAGCATGCTCTTAAGTGACCAAAAAGTTCACAGAATCTGTTTCTGAACTTGGAGCGTGTAAAAGTGGTTTAAAATGGATGAACTGAACAAAACCCATAAAATATGAAACGTAGCCCTATGAGTTAACTTTCATCTCCCACTTGAATCAGGTCAAAAGACGAAGTATAATTCGAGTTATGATTTTTCTACCAAAAGTGGTCAGATCTGGAATTCTCTTGCAACAACAACCTTCACAATGAGGATAGCAATGATACGAGGGAAGTAACACATCATGTAACCATAGAAAGGCATTAAGCATATATATATATCATTTAAGATAAGTTTACAAAATTTGCTAAATGCCAAATACATCGCGATCATCATCACACACAAGTAGAAATGTTCAAGAAACGGAAACAAGACATAATAGTTCATACATTAAGATAGGTCCATAATAAAAGAACGTCCTAGGTTCACTTCCTAAGCATGAGAGCTACCACGATAGAGAAAACAGCCGTGAGCACACAACCCATCACAAATATCACCTCGTTAATTCGACGAACTTCCGATATCGCCATCCTCGCATAATCCCCCGTTCGATCCATGGTTCCCAAGGCTCTTTCCATCATCACCTCTTGAGTCCTTACCCTTAGTCTAGCATCCCTTAATCCATTTGCTATTCCCCACACCCTCTCCCTTTCTTCACGAGTCATACCAATGGGAGGTGGAGGGGGTACCCCATAAACTGGGCGATGTGGTTCTTCCCCTTGACGCCTATGTCCGAGATGGTACCAGGGATGATCACGAGGAAGGCGCGGCTGAAAGTATGGGTCTTGGGCTGGAAATCGCCCATCACTTAGGTTCATGGGAGCATCTTGCCTTGGCGGAGCGGGTGCTCTAGGGGCTGGTGGTGATGGTGGTGGCGAGGGTGAGCGGCGTCCGGGTTGGCTAGAGGCAACACTTCTAGCATCATCGCTTTCCGGTGGGTCTTCCGTTGGCTCGGTCTCTTCTTCTTCTTCTTCTTGGAGTGGTTGGGGAGGTTGCTCTTGCTCTAGGCGTCTCCTTTCTTCCTCTTCCATGTGGTCCACGAATCCATACAAATTCCTTGGTCTAGGGGCTGATCCGGAAGTTCCACTTGCTTGCGACATGATGTTCCTACACAAGTTTCACAAGGTGAGATGACGACTTGACTCGACGCTTAGACGACCATGGACGACCGACTTGACCATTGACGACCCACGTGGCAACTTACGGACAGCAAGACGACTTGACGGACCATGAGACGACCTTAACCATTCGACAAGCAACTAACCAACTCGACCAACGACTCACAAGCTTAACAACCGAACAACGACATGACCATCCACAACCGACGACCAACTCGACTCGCACGACCAACATAACCATTTATAATTAAAGTAATGACTAGGATTCAACTTGTGCATAGCTCTCATGTATTATATCTAAATGGACAAAGTAATACTAGCCAAGTGGGGGTATTAACTAAGGGTTCTAGTAGGTAATGCAAACATTGGATTTGGTTATGTATCTTTTGCACCAAGAATCGTTTTTTAAAGCTTATTTTCAAAAGACTCATTTTGAATATTCCTTAGACAACCATTTCGATCATTCCATATTAAATTTTTAGTTAGGCATAGTTGATCAGGCTATGCATAAGTAAAACAAGAATACTTTATGATCGACTCATTTGTTTAAGAAATATTCGACTCGTTTTGAAAATACGTAGGTTATAGCAAAAATTCTCTATAACCTTGTCTCTGATACCATTTTTCTGTAACACCCCGACTAGGGCGGAAACACGAGATGCCACAGAACGACATGGTACAAAAAGATTAAGTAGAAAACATCAACATAAAGTTTCAATGACATTCAAATCCCAAAAGATTACAAGTTCAAGTTGACGTTTAACAATCATTACATAATCAAATCCATAACCAAAAGACCTGAGTTTTATACTTTTGTAACAACTTATTTCCAGTAGGTTTACTATATTTTTCTTGTCCTTTGATTATGGTGCAAGTGTGTGCTCAAAATAGCTTTTTGCATGTTTTCGGTTTGTGATTCCAAGCTTATTTTTACTAGTTTTGGTCCAAGCTTTGTCTCTTTGTTATTTCATTAATTTTTCCAGAATATTAACATTAATATTAACATATTTTTCACTTATAACAAGTCCATATCCATCTCATAATCCAACAAAAGATCCAACTTTCTTAAATCTAGCATACATGCATTCAAATCAACACTTTTTAATACCAACTTTTATAGATCTAACATTCAACAACATAAAAACATCTTTTTAATGAAAAATCTCAGAAATATATTCTTCAAAATATACAAAAACATATAGATCTATCAAAAGGAAAATCACTTTAAAAGCTACTAATCTATAACAACACTTTTGGGTCTTAAACTTGTTGAATCCTTGGATCTTCCTCATGGATTCGACATGCATGTGCATGAGAAGAAAGATCCTATCAACTTTGCCCTCATCAAGTGTATATTACAAAGAAAACAAGAAGAAAGTATGAGTTTTTGATAAAACCTTTGAATATAAACAAGAACAAGATTAGATCTAACAAAAAGGATGAAGATTATACCCTCTTGAGTTCGGTTTTGATGAAGGATATATGGCAGATTTTCGTGGCTTGAGATGCTCCAAAAACCCTTAGTCTAAGCTTAGAACAACCCTTAAATATATCTTGAATTAACCCTTAACAATCTAGCCTAAAACCCTTATTATTAGTATATGTTTATATTGATTTTAGGTTGTGTTTTCTCCTTGATTTATTGTTGGCCGAAATATTAGAGAGAAAAAGGAGAAAAGAAAGTTGTTTTTGGAGTGTAAGGATGTGTGTGTGTGTGTTGGGAGGAGAAATGAATGATGAGGAGTTTCAAGAATGTGTAAATGCAAAATTTGAAATGGAGAGAGTGTGAGGGGGTGTTGGGGGACGGCCAAAGGGGAAAATGAAAGGGTTTTCTCCCTTTTTTTTTATAATTTGTATTAGTATTTAGGTGTATGAAGATATTTAGATGTGTGTTTGTTTAATAAGTGTATTATGTATTTGTTTATATAAATAAGTTAACTAGTTATGTCCAATGTATATGTGTATGTGTGCCGTATATATATATGTATATGTGTGTATTTTTGGTGTTTTAATTTGTTACAAGGCTCATTGGTTGTAATCTTGTATTTATATTAGACTTGTACATATATACTTATTATTATTCAAGCATTTTCATATTCTTATAAATTTATAAATATGTTTTGAGATAAAAATTCCATTTTCGTGCCCATATATATTTTAATTAACTTAATGATTAAATTGTTGGACATTTATAAGGATTTTTGATGGTTATCTCAACTTGTGAGACTTACATTATTATTTATATAATTTGATGGATCAACTATAGAGTTTTTGTCCAATGACATTGTTTTGGATTCAATTTAGGACTAAATAATAGCTTTAGATTGCTAATTTAGGGGCATCATCTACTAGTTCCTAATATAACTATGGCTTGCGAGATCATAGGCAACATATATAATATTAAAAAGGAGGGTTGTTACATATATGAATCTTTCCGATAGATAATTTGTTATAACTGGATATTACAAAGAAAACAATAGCATCTGCATCTACCACTAAAAAAGTCTGCTAATATATTTTCCATCAATGACATCCACAAACATAAACTGAAACTTCGTGGTCATATCATAGTATCAAATTCCCATAGCTTAATAAATGAATCCTTATGAATTGAAATCTTCTAGAAAATACAAACTATAATAACAGCTAAAGCAAGATAATTTGGTAAGTTGACATACTAACACCTGCAATCTTTGCTTCCTACCACTACCAGGAGGTCTGCCCTTAATCTTTTTCGGGCTTTAAGTGACCTGTCCAAAAGTAGCACCAACCAAAGAAGATAGTGCAAGTGTTAACGCCACAGGTAACCCATCTCCATTATATTTCCTAAGCCTATGTCTAATGCTTTGAGTCAGTCCCATTTGTACTAATGCCATGAGAAAAATCGGGTGATTGGTTATGTGCCATTTGGGATGATGAACCACCAATTGAACCAACATATCTCATGTTGGTTTGATCATGTGGATGAGAAAGTAAAGCCCAGAGGGGTACATATTCATTTGAAATTATAACACCAGAAAGAATCTTCATCCCCCCCGGTCACTTGGGCTACCAATATATGATGACTCGGAACAATCTTGAACTGCCGTTTTTCTGGAAGATATGACCGATTTAGTCTATTTAGCAGAAGTATGTCAACAGCTACATGATGTAGCTGTTTGATCATCATACATAACCAGATGCATCCTCAGATTCTCCTTCCAAATTTGTTTGGCCTTTGGATCCAAATTAGGCTTCAAAAGCTAAAGCCTCACGAAGCGTTAGAACCTGCTTCTACACAAAGCCTTCCCTTCAAACGTTATACGATAGCCCTCACCAACTAACTGAGGTTTCTTAAATCCCTTGAATACAGCAATTAACATATTGGTCGTCAGAGTCCTCAATAGACCAAAAAAGAATAATTTAAGCCCGACATGTGTAAAATCAACACTTGAAGGTCAAAAGAACTAAAGAAGGATACAAAATCTTTTACACCTAAAGTCTACGTTGTCACCAAATATTATATAATGAATGGAACCTAATTGTGATACCCTCTAATAATAATAGTACTTTATTATATCCCAAGTTTCATGACACAAATCCAAAGAGCAGTTTCTTATAAGCTGAAATTCAACCCATTTTTATGGACCAATATGGGCTATACTTTCCCTAACTGGTCAAATCAATAAAGTTGGAAAATTACCAAAGATGGGTCAAATGAATAAAGTTATAATTATTGCGAAAGATGGACATGGGTCAAACAAATGGAGTTCAAATAATTAGCTAAAATTGACATGGGAAATGTAGAGAGTTTTCATATAATTAGCTAAACTGGACCTGGGACAAATACTCGAATGGTAAAAAGTCGCCCAAAGTGAAACTTTAAACCTCAAACCTCCTAAATCACTTTTTATGTAGGATTAATATTATTAATATATGGTTTCTTAATCATACTCAACACATTAAAGTCTTTGATATCCAAAAGGAAAGATGGGCCAATAACTGTGTGGTTGAACCCATGTCGTTTTTCCTAACACACATAAAATTCTACCCATTTCATTACCCAACCCGCATGATACCTCGCTGCCATTTAGTGGTAACCTATTCAAATCTATAATAGTACTTCGAAACATTCCATGAAAGATGCTAAAGGCATACAATTACAAACATATTTCAAACTAACGTACTGGAAACTTAGTGTATTGTAAATAAATGCAAAAGAAGACATAAGATCTTTAACAAATTTACTTAGCTGTAATCCATAAATATGACCTCTTCAAAATCCTTTAATTGGTTCGTGTCACCAAAGTATATATTTGATGCATAAAACTTCCTAGATCATTCTATTTGAAAGTATATATTATTCTTAAAAAATAATATAATAATATTTATAATCACAATTGACACACTGATTACTAAATAAAAAACTTAGTGTATTGTAAAAAAAGTATTTCTGGTTACGGACTGAGACCCAACCTATCACCATTTGTACCAAAAAGGCATACATGTTTTGACATGTTACCCAACCAGCCCATTTTTCAACCTCAACTAAATTGATTTAGAGTTTTAATCAGAAAGTGTGATAAGGTCAGCAGAATTGACCTATCGCCGATAGAGAACAACAATCTCTCCAAAAGTGCCTCTGAATGATGAACTCGAAGATGTAAGTTCTAGTACCTTGAAACCAGCAAAATTGTCAGTATGAACCTACCTTGTTGAGCTGACTTCTTTTTGAATTATTTCGTATAAGAAACGATGCAACCTGAACAATAAAACGGGTAAAACGGTAGATTTTATTTAGTCTGATCTGGAATAAGATTGTGTGCAGAACCAAAAAGGTTACTTTTTAGATATACTAAAATCTGAAACATCAAATAGTTACAGATAACACTGGAAAAAAGAAATGTGCAAGTGTTAGTCAACCTCCTTGTGAGGTTAAAAATCTCTGTGAGATGACATGAATCCACAAATGTCAGAACCATTGAAACTGTAGATTGACGGCATAGTGATTTAAAACTTCTGAGTTCAAGTTGTTGTGAAGAGTCAAGGGTGAGTTATGGGATGGCCATAAATGGTGGAAACTATTGAAGGCCAAAAATTAGATGGCCATAAAAACGGGTCAAATAGATTGAAACCCGTCCAAAATGTGTTCAAATGGTTACAATCTGTCACATAGCTTAATTGAACCAATTCATTTATTATTTTAATAGTGTGACTCTTGCGCTTCTATTTAATGCAGTAGATAATTTTAAATTAAAAAAAAAATAAAGAAAATATTGTAAGAAGGTCAATCCATACCAATTTGTTTTGACCTGTATTAAAAACCTTGTAGACGCTTATAATAATTATAAAAACCCAACACCCGAAAAAGAACAGAGTCACGTGTGTTCTCACCTCATTCATGGAGTGAATTAGGACATCATCACCTTAAGATGCATATATGGTCACAACTATTATGTTCTGCCTAAAGCATCCTTAAAAGCATTTAGACATTCAACATATGTGTTATAAAAGATTGTATTTATAAGTAATTGTATTTATAGGCAATTTTTTGGGGAGACAACAAAGGATTGTAGACACAGTAAGGAGACAAACCTCATACGGATGATCATTTCACCCTCAGATCAAAAGCTTTGTCACCATTTCCTGCCAATAAGCTGTAGGAATCCTTGCTTCCTAACATTTAAGAGACACTATGAGAAATTATATACAAAG
>CM067172.1:21132943-21180609 GCA_034093135.1 Erigeron breviscapus | reverse complement strand
ACCGATTAATCATTCATCATACCAAAACCATTCGGTCATCAATACTTCAATATCGCCAATTTCAACAACTTTCGAGATTCCATATAAGGTCCAATACCCAAACCGTATGTTCAATCCATAATATCCAACCATAAGTAATAATCAATAATATTTAGCCAAAGGCATAATTCGATGAGTTTGTGCTTGAGCCACTACTAAGACCCTTTCACGTCCAAATAATAATAATGATAATATGTCCCGAAGAAGTGATAATAGAAGCACATGCTGTCAATCACGTGCAATAATAATAATAAAGGGGTCGTGACATGGAAACGACCAATGATATATAAAGTAGATTAGAGCACCCCATGACCGACACCGTTGAAGGCGGCCACGTAGGCGGCCAATCAACCTGTCGCCACTGATGTGAGTGAGGGTACGAATCCTAGTTGCGCAACCCTCTAACTACAGGCCTCAATGAGTTAATAGTAGTGTACAGGGGACCACCGTTTGACAGTACTCAAGCTCATCATATAACATATAACACGTTGAACATACAATATAATTCTCATATCATTATCATTATTTCAAAGAATCATTTCATAAGAGAAAGTCATTTTAGTTAATCATGCTTTTCACACCGCAAGTAAAACATATAAAAGAGTTTGAAAGGGGGCTATGACTCACCTTGATATACCGAGCATTATATCCACTTATCCAAAATGGGTACTTCCCATCTATAGCTTCCTCGATCATATATTTCATCATGGTCCTCAACCACATTTCAAAGCCAAGACTATCCCTACGAGAGGACTAATATACGTAAGTTCTTATCTTAAGCCATCACTTAGAAATGCCACTTTCATTATGTTGTCATCAATTATGGGATCCAAGTGTATTGCTAGTATTCGCATCTTTTTGGTTGTAAAGATTGATGGTGCAAAAGGTCACTTTCATTATACATGTAGTTATAAGTGGTTAGAATTTCGATAACTTGCCTTCATTTGTGGTTTCGTTTGGCATCTTAGGTCATGGGCCTAAGTGTCATCACCAATTGGGCCTAAGTGTCATGGGCTTCATTTAGTTATTGGGCTTAACCTTATTTGGGCTGGATGCTTAATGGGTTATATTGGTTATTGGGCTTTATGGTTTTTGGGCCAAGTGGGCCTGCTGATTTATGTTTCTTATGAATTCACTAATTGGGTCGGGCTAGCCCATTAACTCCTTAGTTCATTACATAGCCCATCCCACAAGTTATTGGTTTACTTCAGAATTTTCTGTTTTTACTTCACATTTTTATGAAATGTTGGCTACTGTTTTGGGGTTAAACCGAATTATTTGGACCCTCCTGATTTTTATAAAATAACCTATATGTGTCCACTTATTTTTTGAATTTTGGCTTAATTTATAAAGAATGTTTACTACCTCTAAATATATTTACAAATGGAAGTGGTCAAAACAGTCACTGTTTTGCATACTCGAAAGTTTTATAAAAGTTCTTTGGGTTTTGCTCTTAATAAAAATTCCATGATTTTATTTTAAGTTTAGGACACATTGGAATTACTTTCCACCAAGTATGACCTCCTGTAACCTTATGGATTAGGAGATAAAAATTTTTAAATTTGATAAAATATTCAGACAAAAATGCAGTTTTGACCAGTTTTAGTAGAAAAATCATATCTTTTGTTTGGTTCAGTATTTTTGAGTGATTCCAGTTGGTGGTTAAATTTAACTCGTTTATCTACAACTTTTATTTTGAAAGTTTTTCTTGAAACGGCCCTCACATGCTCAGTTTATCCATTCCAAGACAGAAGATTATTTCTGTCAGAATGTTCTTGATTATATCAACTCACCAATGACCATTCTTGCTTAATTAACACTTGAGTTTATCATTTACAAGATTAATACTTTATTTTGTAGCTCTTAACATCAAATTTACAGATTATTATCAATTTCAAAATCATCAATCATCATCCAAAGATCCTTCTCACATCCTAATTCAAAATCAACATAAACTAGTATAAATCTAAGCATGCATGTTAAGATCTAACACTTTTGAACAAGATCAAGCTATAAAATTTAATCTAACTTTTGAAAATATCATTCTTATACCACATAATAATTTATACCAATTTTCATTTTAACCCTTTAAAGCTTCTATCTTTTAACTTTTGCACCACATCAAAGTTTTCGTTTTCATTTATTTGACATTAAATTTTTGTGTTCTCATGTTTTCATCAAATAACTTTGTCATTGTTACGGTTTTACTTTTATACTTGGTTTTGATTATTTTCATCCGTCTTATATATATATATATATATTTTTAATATATAATAACTTTATTATTGTTATGTCTTTACGTTCATGTAATATATATATATATATATATATATATATATATATATATATATATATATATATATATATATATATATATATATATATATATATATATATATATATATATATATATATATATATATATATATATATATATATATATATATATATATATATATATATATATATATATATATATATATATATATATATATATATATATATATATATATATATATATATATATATATATATATATATATATATATATATATATATATATATATATATATATATATATATATATATATATATATATATATATATATATATATATATATATATATATATATATATATATATATATATATATATATATATATATATATATATATATATATATATATATATATATATATATATATATATATATATATATATATATATATATATATATATATATATATATATATATATATATATATATATATATATATATATATATATATATATATATATATATATATATATATATATATATATATATATATATATATATATATATATATATATATATATATATATATATATATATATATATATATATATATATATATATATATATATATATATATATATATATATATATATATATATATATATATATATATATATATATATATATATATATATATATATATATATATATATATATATATATATATATATATATATATATATATATATATATATATATATATATATATATATATATATATATATATATATATATATATATATATATATATATATATATATATATATATATATATATATATATATATATATATATATATATATATATATATATATATATATATATATATATATATATATATATATATATATATATATATATATATATATATATATATATATATATATATATATATATATATATATATATATATATATATATATATATATATATATATATATATATATATATATATATATATATATATATATATATATATATATATATATATATATATATATATATATATATATATATATATATATATATATATATATATATATATATATATATATATATATATATATATATATATATATATATATATATATATATATATATATATATATATATATATATATATATATATATATATATATATATATATATATATATATATATATATATATATATATATATATATATATATATATATATATATATATATATATATATATATATATATATATATATATATATATATATATATATATATATATATATATATATATATATATATATATATATATATATATATATATATATATATATATATATATATATATATATATATATATATATATATATATATATATATATATATATATATATATATATATATATATATATATATATATATATATATATATATATATATATATATATATATATATATATATATATATATATATATATATATATATATATATATATATATATATATATATATATATATATATATATATATATATATATATATATATATATATATATATATATATATATATATATATATATATATATATATATACAAATGTATAATATATAAAACTTTGTATGCATATAAATAATCTAATACTTCGCAGGTAATTATATAATCTAATGGCTTAAATGACCATTGATACAAAATAAACTTATGTATTATGTATATGTTTATTTGGAGGATAACAAATTCAGCAGTAAAAACATGAATATAAGAGTTTTTGTAAGTACATTTAATAACAAAATACGAGTTAGTAAATTCAAATCAAGTAGTACAAATATATAGGAAAAAAAAAAAAAAAAAAAAAAAAAAAAAAAAAAAAAAAAAAAAAAAAAAAAAAAAAAAAAAAAAAAAAAAAAAAAAAAAAAAAAAAAAAAAAAAAAAAAAAAAAAAAAAAAAAAAAAAAAAAAAAAAAAAAAAAAAAAAAAAAAAAAAAAAAAAAAAAAAAAAAAAAAAAAAAAAAAAAAAAAAAAAAAAAAAAAAAAAAAAAAAAAAAAAAAAAAAAAAAAAAAAAAAAAAAAAAAAAAAAAAAAAAAAAAAAAAAAAAAAAAAAAAAAAAAAAAAAAAAAAAAAAAAAAAAAAAAAAAAAAAAAAAAAAAAAAAAAAAAAAAAAAAAAAAAAAAAAAAAAAAAAAAAAAAAAAAAAAAAAAAAAAAAAAAAAAAAAAAAAAAAAAAAAAAAAAAAAAAAAAAAAAAAAAAAAAAAAAAAAAAAAAAAAAAAAAAAAAAAAAAAAAAAAAAAAAAAAAAAAAAAAAAAAAAAAAAAAAAAAAAAAAAAAAAAAAAAAAAAAAAAAAAAAAAAAAAAAAAAAAAAAAAAAAAAAAAAAAAAAAAAAAAAAAAAAAAAAAAAAAAAAAAAAAAAAAAAAAAAAAAAAAAAAAAAAAAAAAAAAAAAAAAAAAAAAAAAAAAAAAAAAAAAAAAAAAAAAAAAAAAAAAAAAAAAAAAAAAAAAAAAAAAAAAAAAAAAAAAAAAAAAAAAAAAAAAAAAAAAAAAAAAAAAAAAAAAAAAAAAAAAAAAAAAAAAAAAAAAAAAAAAAAAAAAAAAAAAAAAAAAAAAAAAAAAAAAAAAAAAAAAAAAAAAAAAAAAAAAAAAAAAAAAAAAAAAAAAAAAAAAAAAAAAAAAAAAAAAAAAAAAAAAAAAAAAAAAAAAAAAAAAAAAAAAAAAAAAAAAAAAAAAAAAAAAAAAAAAAAAAAAAAAAAAAAAAAAAAAAAAAAAAAAAAAAAAAAAAAAAAAAAAAAAAAAAAAAAAAAAAAAAAAAAAAAAAAAAAAAAAAAAAAAAAAAAAAAAAAAAAAAAAAAAAAAAAAAAAAAAAAAAAAAAAAAAAAAAAAAAAAAAAAAAAAAAAAAAAAAAAAAAAAAAAAAAAAAAAAAAAAAAAAAAAAAAAAAAAAAAAAAAAAAAAAAAAAAAAAAAAAAAAAAAAAAAAAAAAAAAAAAAAAAAAAAAAAAAAAAAAAAAAAAAAAAAAAAAAAAAAAAAAAAAAAAAAAAAAAAAAAAAAAAAAAAAAAAAAAAAAAAAAAAAAAAAAAAAAAAAAAAAAAAAAAAAAAAAAAAAAAAAAAAAAAAAAAAAAAAAAAAAAAAAAAAAAAAAAAAAAAAAAAAAAAAAAAAAAAAAAAAAAAAAAAAAAAAAAAAAAAAAAAAAAAAAAAAAAAAAAAAAAAAAAAAAAAAAAAAAAAAAAAAAAAAAAAAAAAAAAAAAAAAAAAAAAAAAAAAAAAAAAAAAAAAAAAAAAAAAAAAAAAAAAAAAAAAAAAAAAAAAAAAAAAAAAAAAAAAAAAAAAAAAAAAAAAAAAAAAAAAAAAAAAAAAAAAAAAAAAAAAAAAAAAAAAAAAAAAAAAAAAAAAAAAAAAAAAAAAAAAAAAAAAAAAAAAAAAAAAAAAAAAAAAAAAAAAAAAAAAAAAAAAAAAAAAAAAAAAAAAAAAAAAAAAAAAAAAAAAAAAAAAAAAAAAAAAAAAAAAAAAAATAGACTAAAAATCAAAAAGTTTAGTTTATTTAATTTTATTTACTTGTCTTAACTAAAATGAGACGAGGGAAAATACCTTTACTTAAATTATAACCTTTTGGTCAAACGGTATTTAATCGTAAGCATTTTACCAAATTAAGGGTATTTAAAATACCACAAACTTGGCCACATGGGCTGGTTTTTGTTTTTGTGGCAGGAAACTAACCAACAAACCCCCCCCCCCCCCCCCCCCCCCCCCCCCCCCCCCCCCCCCCCCCCCCCCCCCCCCCCCCCCCCCCCCCCCCCCCCCCCCCCCCCCCCCCCCCCCCCCCCCCCCCCCCCCCCCCCCCCCCCCCCCCCCCCCCCCCCCCCCCCCCCCCCCCCCCCCCCCCCCCCCCCCCCCCCCCCCCCCCCCCCCCCCCCCCCCCCCCCCCCCCCCCCCCCCCCCCCCCCCCCCCCCCCCCCCCCCCCCCCCCCCCCCCCCCCCCCCCCCCCCCCCCCCCCCCCCCCCCCCCCCCCCCCCCCCCCCCCCCCCCCCCCCCCCCCCCCCCCCCCCCCCCCCCCCCCCCCCCCCCCCCCCCCCCCCCCCCCCCCCCCCCCCCCCCCCCCCCCCCCCCCCCCCCCCCCCCCCCCCCCCCCCCCCCCCCCCCCCCCCCCCCCCCCCCCCCCCCCCCCCCCCCCCCCCCCCCCCCCCCCCCCCCCCCCCCCCCCCCCCCCCCCCCCCCCCCCCCCCCCCCCCCCCCCCCCCCCCCCCCCCCCCCCCCCCCCCCCCCCCCCCCCCCCCCCCCCCCCCCCCCCCCCCCCCCCCCCCCCCCCCCCCCCCCCCCCCCCCCCCCCCCCCCCCCCCCCCCCCCCCCCCCCCCCCCCCCCCCCCCCCCCCCCCCCCCCCCCCCCCCCCCCCCCCCCCCCCCCCCCCCCCCCCCCCCCCCCCCCCCCCCCCCCCCCCCCCCCCCCCCCCCCCCCCCCCCCCCCCCCCCCCCCCCCCCCCCCCCCCCCCCCCCCCCCCCCCCCCCCCCCCCCCCCCCCCCCCCCCCCCCCCCCCCCCCCCCCCCCCCCCCCCCCCCCCCCCCCCCCCCCCCCCCCCCCCCCCCCCCCCCCCCCCCCCCCCCCCCCCCCCCCCCCCCCCCCCCCCCCCCCCCCCCCCCCCCCCCCCCCCCCCCCCCCCCCCCCCCCCCCCCCCCCCCCCCCCCCCCCCCCCCCCCCCCCCCCCCCCCCCCCCCCCCCCCCCCCCCCCCCCCCCCCCCCCCCCCCCCCCCCCCCCCCCCCCCCCCCCCCCCCCCCCCCCCCCCCCCCCCCCCCCCCCCCCCCCCCCCCCCCCCCCCCCCCCCCCCCCCCCCCCCCCCCCCCCCCCCCCCCCCCCCCCCCCCCCCCCCCCCCCCCCCCCCCCCCCCCCCCCCCCCCCCCCCCCCCCCCCCCCCCCCCCCCCCCCCCCCCCCCCCCCCCCCCCCCCCCCCCCCCCCCCCCCCCCCCCCCCCCCCCCCCCCCCCCCCCCCCCCCCCCCCCCCCCCCCCCCCCCCCCCCCCCCCCCCCCCCCCCCCCCCCCCCCCCCCCCCCCCCCCCCCCCCCCCCCCCCCCCCCCCCCCCCCCCCCCCCCCCCCCCCCCCCCCCCCCCCCCCCCCCCCCCCCCCCCCCCCCCCCCCCCCCCCCCCCCCCCCCCCCCCCCCCCCCCCCCCCCCCCCCCCCCCCCCCCCCCCCCCCCCCCCCCCCCCCCCCCCCCCCCCCCCCCCCCCCCCCCCCCCCCCCCCCCCCCCCCCCCCCCCCCCCCCCCCCCCCCCCCCCCCCCCCCCCCCCCCCCCCCCCCCCCCCCCCCCCCCCCCCCCCCCCCCCCCCCCCCCCCCCCCCCCCCCCCCCCCCCCCCCCCCCCCCCCCCCCCCCCCCCCCCCCCCCCCCCCCCCCCCCCCCCCCCCCCCCCCCCCCCCCCCCCCCCCCCCCCCCCCCCCCCCCCCCCCCCCCCCCCCCCCCCCCCCCCCCCCCCCCCCCCCCCCCCCCCCCCCCCCCCCCCCCCCCCCCCCCCCCCCCCCCCCATACCCGTCGTCAAGGGATTTGATCCTCATTTTGGTAATGATATCATAGGTTTTGGATAACCAGGAGAATTGACTGTGGATCTTCTCGAGCTACATTATACCTTTTAGCACTTAGATCGCTAAGGTGAGTTTATGGCGCCCTTTTCCTTTTACTTTGGGCCTGAAAAGCATGTACTGTTGTATACACTATTTGTTAAATAAATGATTGTTTTGTGAGTATGCCATGTGATTTGGATACTTAGATCATTTGACTTAAATTTGCCAGGTTGACGGCTGTCGAAAATGTGTATACGTGTCATTTATTAAATGTTGGGTAAAATGACGTTGAATTGCCGTGTGATGGCTGATTAAGATGTTTCTTTGTGTTTGACAAACTAAAATGTTTCCCCCTCTTGGTTAAATTGTCGGATGTTGTATTCTGACTGTCTTGGTTAAATTGTCGGATGTTGTATTCTGACTGTCTTGGTTAAATTGTCGGATGTTGTATTCTGACTGTCTTGGTTAAATTGTCGGATGTTGTATTCTGACTGTCTTGGCTAAGGTCCGCACCCATTTAGAACGGAAACCTGTGCGAGGCATATTGGCTGATACTGTCGGATGTTGTATTCTGACTGTCATATGCTGTCAGATGTGGTATTCTGACTATCTTGTAATAAAAGTATTGTTAGATGTAGTATTCTAACTGTCTGGTCATTTATAACTACAGGTCATTGTGTTGTATCAATGACGACTAAACATTTGGTCAAACACACTGTAAGCTCACCAACTATTTCGATAGTTGATCCTCTCAAATTTCATGCTTTTCAGGGAACCAACAGTAAGTATTGGAAGCGTGTATGGCATTTTAGAAGCCATCTTTTGAACTTGGACGTACAATTAGCGTCAGACTTCTGAGGACTATCGTATTATTAGTCCTAATTGTACTAGACTGTCCAAATGTTATGTTTGTATTTAGTGGGCCCATTTCCATTTGAGGATAGTTTGTATCCGTGTATTGGGGCCCACATCCGAACGATTATACTTGTAATAAACTTGTATTTGGATTAATGGATGTAATCTCTATTTACCTTCTGATTAGTACGCAATTACTTGTTAACCCTGTATTTCCGCTACAACGGGGTGTGACAAAAATTGGTATCAGAGCCAAGGTTATAGTGAATACGGAGTTATTCCTCGTGAATAACTCAATCTATAGCCATGGTCGCTTCAAATAAGAAATCTAAGTCTTTAAGGTTTAGGATAGTTATCTCGAGAGTTATACTATTTGTCAATAATTAGACCTAACCCGATCAACTACGTCCCGATTATGTAAAATAGTATAAGGCTCGAAATAAATATCTTAAATTGTGTATATACGTGTTAGTTGAATTATATTCACAACATACTGTAAATGTGGTGGGAAGGCTGCGGGTGACCCTATACATAAGCATTGAAGGTATGTTAGGAATAGAAACTCAACTCGTATGTGTATACATAAGGTTTATATACGTGATAGTTTGGATTATATTAACAACATATTGAAAATGTGGTGGGAAGGCTGCGGGTGACCCTATACATAAGCATTGAAGGTATGTTAGGAATAGAAACTCAACTCGTATGTGTATACATAAGGTTTATATACGTGATAGTTTGGATTATATTAACAACATATTGAAAATGTGGTGGGAAGGCTGCGGGTGACCCTATACATAAGCATTGAAGGTATGTTAGGAATAGAAACTCAACTCGTATGTGTATACATAAGGTTTATATACGTGATAGTTTGGATTATATTAACAACATATTGAAAATGTGGTGGGAAGGCTGCGGGTGACCCTATACATAAGCATTGAAGGTATGTTAGGAATAGAAACTCAACTCGTATGTGTATACATAAGGTTTATATACGTGATAGTTTGGATTATATTAACAACATATTGAAAATGTGGTGGGAAGGCTGCGGGTGACCCTATACATAAGCATTGAAGGTATGTTAGGAATAGAAACTCAACTCGTATGTGTATACATAAGGTTTATATACGTGATAGTTTGGATTATATTAACAACATATTGAAAATGTGGTGGGAAGGCTGCGGGTGACCCTATACATAAGCATTGAAGGTATGTTAGGAATAGAAACTCAACTCGTATGTGTATACATAAGGTTTATATACGTGATAGTTTGGATTATATTAACAACATATTGAAAATGTGGTGGGAAGGCTGCGGGTGACCCTATACATAAGCATTGAAGGTATGTTAGGAATAGAAACTCAACTCGTATGTGTATACATAAGGTTTATATACGTGATAGTTTGGATTATATTAACAACATATTGAAAATGTGGTGGGAAGGCTGCGGGTGACCCTATACATAAGCATTGAAGGTATGTTAGGAATAGAAACTCAACTCGTATGTGTATACATAAGGTTTATATACGTGATAGTTTGGATTATATTAACAACATATTGAAAATGTGGTGGGAAGGCTGCGGGTGACCCTATACATAAGCATTGAAGGTATGTTAGGAATAGAAACTCAACTCGTATGTGTATACATAAGGTTTATATACGTGATAGTTTGGATTATATTAACAACATATTGAAAATGTGGTGGGAAGGCTGCGGGTGACCCTATACATAAGCATTGAAGGTATGTTAGGAATAGAAACTCAACTCGTATGTGTATACATAAGGTTTATATACGTGATAGTTTGGATTATATTAACAACATATTGAAAATGTGGTGGGAAGGCTGCGGGTGACCCTATACATAAGCATTGAAGGTATGTTAGGAATAGAAACTCAACTCGTATGTGTATACATAAGGTTTATATACGTGATAGTTTGGATTATATTAACAACATATTGAAAATGTGGTGGGAAGGCTGCGGGTGACCCTATACATAAGCATTGAAGGTATGTTAGGAATAGAAACTCAACTCGTATGTGTATACATAAGGTTTATATACGTGATAGTTTGGATTATATTAACAACATATTGAAAATGTGGTGGGAAGGCTGCGGGTGACCCTATACATAAGCATTGAAGGTATGTTAGGAATAGAAACTCAACTCGTATGTGTATACATAAGGTTTATATACGTGATAGTTTGGATTATATTAACAACATATTGAAAATGTGGTGGGAAGGCTGCGGGTGACCCTATACATAAGCATTGAAGGTATGTTAGGAATAGAAACTCAACTCGTATGTGTATACATAAGGTTTATATACGTGATAGTTTGGATTATATTAACAACATATTGAAAATGTGGTGGGAAGGCTGCGGGTGACCCTATACATAAGCATTGAAGGTATGTTAGGAATAGAAACTCAACTCGTATGTGTATACATAAGGTTTATATACGTGATAGTTTGGATTATATTAACAACATATTGAAAATGTGGTGGGAAGGCTGCGGGTGACCCTATACATAAGCATTGAAGGTATGTTAGGAATAGAAACTCAACTCGTATGTGTATACATAAGGTTTATATACGTGATAGTTTGGATTATATTAACAACATATTGAAAATGTGGTGGGAAGGCTGCGGGTGACCCTATACATAAGCATTGAAGGTATGTTAGGAATAGAAACTCAACTCGTATGTGTATACATAAGGTTTATATACGTGATAGTTTGGATTATATTAACAACATATTGAAAATGTGGTGGGAAGGCTGCGGGTGACCCTATACATAAGCATTGAAGGTATGTTAGGAATAGAAACTCAACTCGTATGTGTATACATAAGGTTTATATACGTGATAGTTTGGATTATATTAACAACATATTGAAAATGTGGTGGGAAGGCTGCGGGTGACCCTATACATAAGCATTGAAGGTATGTTAGGAATAGAAACTCAACTCGTATGTGTATACATAAGGTTTATATACGTGATAGTTTGGATTATATTAACAACATATTGAAAATGTGGTGGGAAGGCTGCGGGTGACCCTATACATAAGCATTGAAGGTATGTTAGGAATAGAAACTCAACTCGTATGTGTATACATAAGGTTTATATACGTGATAGTTTGGATTATATTAACAACATATTGAAAATGTGGTGGGAAGGCTGCGGGTGACCCTATACATAAGCATTGAAGGTATGTTAGGAATAGAAACTCAACTCGTATGTGTATACATAAGGTTTATATACGTGATAGTTTGGATTATATTAACAACATATTGAAAATGTGGTGGGAAGGCTGCGGGTGACCCTATACATAAGCATTGAAGATATGTTAGGAATAGAAACTCAACTGTGGACTTGGTCTTTCATTCTTTCAGGGAGATCCGTATGCTGCGGGTCCCTCCAGAGTGCCTGTCTACAATCCAAGTGCCGTTATGCCAGTTGCATCTGCAGCTGATAGGTCGGAATATTATCGCCGACAATTGTCAAGGATGAACAATTCCCTCATCTGCACTAGAGAGAAAATAGAGAATCAAGCTCAGGCGTTGACTGAAGCTTATCATCAGGCGGCTGAGGCTATGACTGTTGCTAGGGAAGGGAAGGAAGCTATTGGGAGGATGATCTGGATACTGTCAGTCGTGGTGGTCTTGGTGGTGGCGTTGCTTGTGGTAGTTCTTTTCAGGATGTAATCAGTAGTTGTAGTGGTAACGTATTGTAAGCCTTAGAACATTTGACAACTCATACTTCTGTATTTGAGTTGTAATCTTTTTGGTGGATGTATTTCCCACGTATTTCGGATAGTATTGTTCTGACTGTGTAATGTATCATCGTGGATGTTGTTCCCACATGATTTGGGTTGTGGATGTAGTTTTCCCACAAGATTTTGGAAATGTACAAGTCAGACTATGTAAAAAGTTTTAAGTATAAATGAAATATGATCGTTCTTTGGCTTACCTACTTGTTCAGGCTACATTACTTGCTCATTTCAATTCTAGAAATGTAGTGAACTATATTTCTTGTCTTGTTTAGTTAATGAGTTCAAGTAAGTCGATAATTTGCGACATGTGTTTAATGCCCTCTTATATCTTGAAAAGCTACATTCTGTGTTATTCTTATGAGAAAACCTCTAAATTACATCTTGTTCATATCAAGGATAGATGGCTCCCAAGACGAAAAGTAAGATCCCGAAAAAGGCTCCAGTTAAGAAAGCTGCTCCAAGGAGAGTTACTCGATCAACTCCTTTGAATACTGAAGCTGAACAGGAAGGACCTGTGATTCAGCAAAGACAGGAAGCTGCTACTGTCCAGGTGAATACTGGCCCTGGACCTACCCCAAATACTGGTGGGGAAAATAACATGGCAGCATTTGTGACACAACAACTGTTGGCCGCCATGCCTACTTTAGTTGCTCAGATCACGGCAAGCATGAACGCCAATAATAATCATCATACTGATAATAGTAACAACGTTGAACCTAATGCCGAACGAGTTATTCCTCGAGTTCATCTGCACGGGAGTGACTTTAAGACCTTCACTTATTGTAAGCCAAAGGAGTTTCATGGCACCGAGGGTCCAGTTGGACTAATAAATTGGCTAGAAAGCATAGAGGCGGTGCTTCACATCAGCCGTTGTGCCGAAGAGAACAAGGTGGAATATGCTGCCTCTCAATTTCAGAAACACGCCTTGTCATGGTGGAACGAGCAGATAAGGACTCGTGGTCGAGAGCCAGCTAATAGCATACCTTGGTTGGACTTTAAAAGAATGCTGACGGAAAAGTACTGTCCTCGAGAGGAAGTACAGAAAATGGAAGGTGAATTCTGGAATCATACTATGGTTGGATTGGACAACGAGAAATACACTACTCGTTTTCATGAGCTGACAAGACTTGTCCCTCGTATGGTGGATACGGAGGAGAAGTTAGTTGAAAGATACTGTTATGGCTTGTCACCTGACATCCGAAGGTTGGTAGCCGCTTTTAACCCTTTGACTCTTCAAGCGGCAGTTAGTGCGACCAATCGGATGGTGATAGATTTAAAAAGAACCGCTGGTTCTTCTGTTGGAACTGAGGTGGTCAAGCGAAGAAATGATCAAGCCTCTGGTAGTGGTTTTGGAAATGGTGGGAACAGCAAGAGGTTTAAAGCTGCCAGAAACTTTGCAGTAGTCCCACAAGATATCAAGAGGTACCCCGGCGCAGACACAAGATGCAACAAGTGTGGTCTCCATCACTTGGGAAATTGTCCTACTTGCCACCGTTGTAAAAGAACGGGACATCAGGCAAAGTTCTGTAGGGAAAAGATACCAAATCAGTGCTACGAGTGTGGAAGCGAGAATCATATGCGACCCGCGTGTCCACGACTTAATCAAGCCCCGAACAATAATGCTATAGTTCCAGTGAGGAACAATGCGGGGAACAATCAAGCCAGGAATCAAGGAGGCCAAGGTAGAGGCCGAGTTTTTGCTTTGGATGCTGCTGATGCACGACGAGATCCCAACGTTGTGATAGGTACATTCATACTCAATAATCATTATGTTTTTGTATTATTCGACTCTGGTGCTGATAAAAGTTTCATATCCTTAGAATTTAAGTCTCGATTTGGTATAGTAGCTATCCCTATGAAAGACACTTATATTGTCGAATATGCAAACGGTCAAAAGTATATTGCTAGAGATCATTTAGTAGATTGCAGTTTGGTATTAGCCGGTAAGACTTTTAAAATTGACCTAATTCCTATAGAACTAAGTAGTTTTGATGTAATCATTGGTATGGACTGGTTATCTAAAGTTAGAGCTGATATAAGTTGTTATGAAAAGATTGTTAGAATACCCCTACCGAAAGGCGAAACCCTAGTAGTGCAAGGAGACAAATCGGGAAAGAAATTGATCTTAGTATCGGCGATAAAAGCAAATAAGTATTTACAAAAAGAACACCCTGCTTTCTTAGCATTAGTAGTAGAAAGAAAACCAAAGGATAAAGACATGAAAGATATTCCAGTAGTTAGGGATTTTCCAGAGGTGTTTCCTGAAGATTTGATGGGACTTCCACCTCACAGGCCAGTTGAGTTTGGAATAGATTTGGTCCCTGGAACTGCACCCGTGGCCAAGGCACCCTATCGTCTTGCGCCATCAGAAATGCAAGAATTGTCCGAACAACTTCAAGAGTTGTTAGCTAAAGGACTAATTCGTCCAAGTTCATCACCTTGGGGAGCTCCGATCCTATTTGTGAAGAAGAAGGACGGCTCTATGCGTATGTGTATTGATTACAGAGAACTGAACAAGTTGACTGTCAAGAACAGGTACCCTTTACCTCGTATTGACGACTTGTTTGACCAATTGGAAGGTGCATCACACTTTTCCAAGATTGATCTCAGATCTGGGTATCATCAACTCAGAGTCAGAGAGACGGACATTCCTAAAACAGCCTTCAGAACTCGTTACGGACATTATGAGTTTTTGGTTATGCCGTTTGGCTTAACCAATGCACCTGCTGTGTTTATGGACTTAATGAATCGAGTGTGTCGGCCGTATCTTGACAAGTTTGTCATTGTATTCATTGACGACATACTGATATACTCAAGGAATAAAGACGAACATGAAGGTCATCTGAGAACCATTCTGCAACTGCTCAAAGATCAAAAGTTGTACGCAAAATTCTCAAAATGTGAATTCTGGATTAGGGAAGTACACTTCTTGGGTCATGTAGTGAATGCGGATGGGATCCACGTAGATCCATCTAAGATTGAAGCAATAAAGAAGTGGGAAGCCCCTAAGACTCCGACAGAAATCCGCCAGTTTCTTGGATTGGCTGGATATTATAGGAGATTTATTGAGAACTTCTCAAAGGTTGCTCAAGATTGCACCATTAGATATATAGGTTTTAGGTAAAATAAAACAAGTATTAAAGTAAAACAAATAAAACAATAAGTTTCTATTCACCGAAAATCACCGTGCATCATGAAAATCATCGTGCATCAATTGTTTCGTGAATCTTCGTGCATCAATTTAACTATGATCTAAGGGTCAAGATCTTGTCCTATTTGTTTTACTTTAATACTTGTTTTACAATACCTATGTAAAAAGAACTCTCGAATTTTCGTTTTTTTCCTATGTATTTGTACATACACAAACCCAAATATCATAGGGGTTGGGTATTGTAAAACAAGTATTAAAGTAAAACAAATAGGACAAGATCTTGACCCTTAGATCATGGTTAAATTGATGCACGAAGATTCACGAAGCAAATGATGCACGATGATTTTTATGATGCACGGTGATGTTCAGTGAAGAAAAATCTATTATTTTATTTGTTTTACTTTAATAATTGTTTTATTTTACCTAAAACCTATATATATCTATAAAGTGTGGTTTTATACTAACGGTTGAATTTGACATGAGTTTAAACTTAATATAATATTTTATTGTTAGGAGGATTAACACAATAGTCTTTAGAAAGTTACTACATTTTAGACCCGTGTCCAATACACGGGCTTACGAAATTATCAATATTAGATGTTAATTTATTGTGTTTAGATTTAGTTTACTATTTTTATTAATATAAACTTGTTCAATATATTAAAAAATTGATTTTTTTATATTGAAATATTTTCTAAATTTGTACCCATAAAAGTTGTTTAATGTGACATGTTTAGCGATAGTTGAATATTGCAAAATCATAATATGTCCATCGAAGCTGAAACTGTGACATACTCAACGATATTTGAATATTAAGAAATCATAGTATGTCACTATCATTTTATTTGTTTTTATCATTACACGTGGTGTATTAAATTCTTATTTTACACTATTATAAATAATATCTTTTTTTTAGATGAAACATATCCTAAATATAATTCAATTAAAATATGACAATGTTATAGGTTTTTCTATAAAGATGATATTTTAACATGTTTTGTTTTTCTTATATGTGTCATGACAATTGATAATAAAAACTTTAAAAAAGATAATAATACATTTTTTTTAAATGTTAATATATTTAAATTGAATTTTTTTTATTTTTAATTAATTGATTTTGTGTTTATAAGATAGAACATTTTATTAGGATATATATTAGTTATTATTCTATTGGATATATATTAATCATTGTTCATTTATTATATTAAAATTATTGGTTAAAAAGTGTAAATTGGTGATAAAAAATAAAAAAATGTAAATTAAAGTCAAAATTGAAAACAAAAGTCAACTTAAGGAAATCAAGAGTTGTGATTGGTCGATAAGTTATTAAAGCAACTTATTTTAGTATATTAAAAGATTATCAAAAACATTATGAAAGACATTTAAAAAATATTCATGATGTCAATAATGTGTTTTATAAAAATGGGGTTTGTTAAACGCAGTCCTTAGGGCTGCAGATAAGGTGCATTAAATAGTTGTACATTTACCATAAATTTAGGGGTGAAACTTTTGATATGGAAAGTACAAATGTTTTATGCACGTTAAGTACAAACCTAAGGGTTACGTTTAGCATTTTCCCAAAAGAATAAATCCAACGTCAGATGAGCGTTGCATTAAACTAAATTTCAAACAGATTCAAAACTTTAAAATAGATTAGATCATCACATAAATGCATAATTGTTTTCATTATTATAGTATCAATATGAAATATATTTAAATATATATGTTAATATAATAGATTTTTTTTTTTTTTTTTTTTTTTTTTTTTTTTTTTTTTTTTTTTTTTTTTTTTTTTTTTTTTTTTTTTTTTTTTTTTTTTTTTTTTTTTTTTTTTTTTTTTTTTTTTTTTTTTTTTTTTTTTTTTTTTTTTTTTTTTTTTTTTTTTTTTTTTTTTTTTTTTTTTTTTTTTTTTTTTTTTTTTTTTTTTTTTTTTTTTTTTTTTTTTTTTTTTTTTTTTTTTTTTTTTTTTTTTTTTTTTTTTTTTTTTTTTTTTTTTTTTTTTTTTTTTTTTTTTTTTTTTTTTTTTTTTTTTTTTTTTTTTTTTTTTTTTTTTTTTTTTTTTTTTTTTTTTTTTTTTTTTTTTTTTTTTTTTTTTTTTTTTTTTTTTTTTTTTTTTTTTTTTTTTTTTTTTTTTTTTTTTTTTTTTTTTTTTTTTTTTTTTTTTTTTTTTTTTTTTTTTTTTTTTTTTTTTTTTTTTTTTTTTTTTTTTTTTTTTTTTTTTTTTTTTTTTTTTTTTTTTTTTTTTTTTTTTTTTTTTTTTTTTTTTTTTTTTTTTTTTTTTTTTTTTTTTTTTTTTTTTTTTTTTTTTTTTTTTTTTTTTTTTTTTTTTTTTTTTTTTTTTTTTTTTTTTTTTTTTTTTTTTTTTTTTTTTTTTTTTTTTTTTTTTTTTTTTTTTTTTTTTTTTTTTTTTTTTTTTTTTTTTTTTTTTTTTTTTTTTTTTTTTTTTTTTTTTTTTTTTTTTTTTTTTTTTTTTTTTTTTTTTTTTTTTTTTTTTTTTTTTTTTTTTTTTTTTTTTTTTTTTTTTTTTTTTTTTTTTTTTTTTTTTTTTTTTTTTTTTTTTTTTTTTTTTTTTTTTTTTTTTTTTTTTTTTTTTTTTTTTTTTTTTTTTTTTTTTTTTTTTTTTTTTTTTTTTTTTTTTTTTTTTTTTTTTTTTTTTTTTTTTTTTTTTTTTTTTTTTTTTTTTTTTTTTTTTTTTTTTTTTTTTTTTTTTTTTTTTTTTTTTTTTTTTTTTTTTTTTTTTTTTTTTTTTTTTTTTTTTTTTTTTTTTTTTTTTTTTTTTTTTTTTTTTTTTTTTTTTTTTTTTTTTTTTTTTTTTTTTTTTTTTTTTTTTTTTTTTTTTTTTTTTTTTTTTTTTTTTTTTTTTTTTTTTTTTTTTTTTTTTTTTTTTTTTTTTTTTTTTTTTTTTTTTTTTTTTTTTTTTTTTTTTTTTTTTTTTTTTTTTTTTTTTTTTTTTTTTTTTTTTTTTTTTTTTTTTTTTTTTTTTTTTTTTTTTTTTTTTTTTTTTTTTTTTTTTTTTTTTTTTTTTTTTTTTTTTTTTTTTTTTTTTTTTTTTTTTTTTTTTTTTTTTTTTTTTTTTTTTTTTTTTTTTTTTTTTTTTTTTTTTTTTTTTTTTTTTTTTTTTTTTTTTTTTTTTTTTTTTTTTTTTTTTTTTTTTTTTTTTTTTTTTTTTTTTTTTTTTTTTTTTTTTTTTTTTTTTTTTTTTTTTTTTTTTTTTTTTTTTTTTTTTTTTTTTTTTTTTTTTTTTTTTTTTTTTTTTTTTTTTTTTTTTTTTTTTTTTTTTTTTTTTTTTTTTTTTTTTTTTTTTTTTTTTTTTTTTTTTTTTTTTTTTTTTTTTTTTTTTTTTTTTTTTTTTTTTTTTTTTTTTTTTTTTTTTTTTTTTTTTTTTTTTTTTTTTTTTTTTTTTTTTTTTTTTTTTTTTTTTTTTTTTTTTTTTTTTTTTTTTTTTTTTTTTTTTTTTTTTTTTTTTTTTTTTTTTTTTTTTTTTTTTTTTTTTTTTTTTTTTTTTTTTTTTTTTTTTTTTTTTTTTTTTTTTTTTTTTTTTTTTTTTTTTTTTTTTTTTTTTTTTTTTTTTTTTTTTTTTTTTTTTTTTTTTTTTTTTTTTTTTTTTTTTTTTTTTTTTTTTTTTTTTTTTTTTTTTTTTTTTTTTTTTTTTTTTTTTTTTTTTTTTTTTTTTTTTTTTTTTTTTTTTTTTTTTTTTTTTTTTTTTTTTTTTTTTTTTTTTTTTTTTTTTTTTTTTTTTTTTTTTTTTTTTTTTTTTTTTTTTTTTTTTTTTTTTTTTTTTTTTTTTTTTTTTTTTTTTTTTTTTTTTTTTTTTTTTTTTTTTTTTTTTTTTTTTTTTTTTTTTTTTTTTTTTTTTTTTTTTTTTTTTTTTTTTTTTTTTTTTTTTTTTTTTTTTTTTTTTTTTTTTTTTTTTTTTTTTTTTTTTTTTTTTTTTTTTTTTTTTTTTTTTTTTTTTTTTTTTTTTTTTTTTTTTTTTTTTTTTTTTTTTTTTTTTTTTTTTTTTTTTTTTTTTTTTTTTTTTTTTTTTTTTTTTTTTTTTTTTTTTTTTTTTTTTTTTTTTTTTTTTTTTTTTTTTTTTTTTTTTTTTTTTTTTTTTTTTTTTTTTTTTTTTTTTTTTTTTTTTTTTTTTTTTTTTTTTTTTTTTTTTTTTTTTTTTTTTTTTTTTTTTTTTTTTTTTTTTTTTTTTTTTTTTTTTTTTTTTTTTTTTTTTTTTTTTTTTTTTTTTTTTTTTTTTTTTTTTTTTTTTTTTTTTTTTTTTTTTTTTTTTTTTTTTTTTTTTTTTTTTTTTTTTTTTTTTTTTTTTTTTTTTTTTTTTTTTTTTTTTTTTTTTTTTTTTTTTTTTTTTTTTTTTTTTTTTTTTTTTTTTTTTTTTTTTTTTTTTTTTTTTTTTTTTTTTTTTTTTTTTTTTTTTTTTTTTTTTTTTTTTTTTTTTTTTTTTTTTTTTTTTTTTTTTTTTTTTTTTTTTTTTTTTTTTTTTTTTTTTTTTTTTTTTTTTTTTTTTTTTTTTTTTTTTTTTTTTTTTTTTTTTTTTTTTTTTTTATCTTTACTCGAGCGTAAAGAGACTGCTTTTTGATTAACACTGGAAAATGTTTAAAAAACTTTGCATTGTGACTTCAATATATATATATATATTTTTTCCATTTATGATAACATATATATATATATATATATATATATATATATATATATATATATATATATATATATATATATATATATATATATATATATATATATATATATATATATATATATATATATATATATATATATATATATATATATATATATATATATATATATATATATATATATATATATATATATATATATATATATATATATATATATATATATATATATATATATATATATATATATATATATATATATATATATATATATATATATATATATATATATATATATATATATATATATATATATATATATATATATATATATATATATATATATATATATATATATATATATATATATATATATATATATATATATATATATATATATATATATATATATATATATATATATATATATATATATATATATATATATATATATATATATATATATATATATATATATATATATATATATATATATATATATATATATATATATATATATATATATATATATATATATATATATATATATATATATATATATATATATATATATATATATATATATATATATATATATATATATATATATATATATATATATATATATATATATATATATATATATATATATATATATATATATATATATATATATATATATATATATATATATATATATATATATATATATATATATATATATATATATATATATATATATATATATATATATATATATATATATATATATATATATATATATATATATATATATATATATATATATATATATATATATATATATATATATATATATATATATATATATATATATATATATATATATATATATATATATATATATATATATATATATATATATATATATATATATATATATATATATATATATATATATATATATATATATATATATATATATATATATATATATATATATATATATATATATATATATATATATATATATATATATATATATATATATATATATATATATATATATATATATATATATATATATATATATATATATATATATATATATATATATATATATATATATATATATATATATATATATATATATATATATATATATATATATATATATATATATATATATATATATATATATATATATATATATATATATATATATATATATATATATATATATATATATATATATATATATATATATATATATATATATATATATATATATATATATATATATATATATATATATATATATATATATATATATATATATATATATATATATATATATATATATATATATATATATATATATATATATATATATATATATATATATATATATATATATATATATATATATATATATATATATATATATATATATATATATATATATATATATATATATATATATATATATATATATATATATATATATATATATATATATATATATATATATATATATATATATATATATATATATATATATATATATATATATATATATATATATATATATATATATATATATATATATATATATATATATATATATATATATATATATATATATATATATATATATATATATATATATATATATATATATATATATATATATATATATATATATATATATATATATATATATATATATATATATATATATATATATATATATATATATATATATATATATATATATATATATATATATATATATATATATATATATATATATATATATATATATATATATATATATATATATATATATATATATATATATATATATATATATATATATATATATATATATATATATATATATATATATATATATATATATATATATATATATATATATATATATATATATATATATATATATATATATATATATATATATATATATATATATATATATATATATATATATATATATATATATATATATCTCTCTAGATCTCTACCTTTATATATATATATATATATATATATATATATATATATATATATATATCAAAAAGGTACTTTATCAAAGTTTCTCTAATCCTAAGGGCAAGATAGTGTTATTGGAAATAATTTATTGGCCAGATCCATCTAGTAGGGCATTATGCTACAAACAGATTTTTTTTACGTTGTTTCTTATAGTTTCCAGCAGACGATTTTGTGATCATGCTCTTCCATTATGACGGAATTGTGGATGACTGGAAGGATTTAGAATGGAGTGGTCGTGCCATACATCTTTCGGCTATTAGTCAAACAAAGTGGTAGATTTCTTCCCTTTTTGTAGTTCTTTACTTTGGTGTAGTTCTTAATTTTTATACAATACAATTGTAATTACCAGTTGTTATCAATGGATGGTTCAGGTGGTTTGCTAAGAGATTCTTGCACCCAGATGTTGTCTCAGAGTATGCTTATATTTTCCTCTGGGACGAAGATCTTGGTGTCCGGAATTTTGATGCTGGAAGGTTCTTCTGTGACAACTCGTAATTAATTAACAACGAGTTAGTCTTAATCTTGTTTAAGATTAGTCATTATCATAATCTCGTCGAATTTAGACTGTCATTTGACGTGGAACTTATTAGACTTTTGGACTTTTGACTTAGTCAAATTAGACGTATCTTGATGACGTAGACTATTAGCTATTTAGACGAATGCCGAGTCTTAAAAATAACTTTAAATAAATATTTAAATGTTATGTCTTGTACACAGTAAATAGACTGTCTAAACTTAATATTTCTAAAGTTACTTTGACTAAACTTTATTGACTTGTCCTAACTAAAATGAGACGAGGGAAAATACCTTTACTTAAATTATAACCTTTTGGTCAAACGGTATTTAATCGTAAGCATTTTACCAAATAAAGGGTACAAAATATCTAAAATGGGCCACATAGGCCGGCCTTTTGGTTGTGTGGTGAGAAAAAGACCACCAAAACACTTCCCCCTTGTTTTCTTCTTTGCTGATGGATCGACACAAACACAAACACACACACCAAAACACTTTATTCTCTAAAATCAAACTATGATTAATTGAAAGCAAATAGGAAATTAAAGGGGATTAATTATCTAGCAAATATTCAAGGCTTCATCATCATCTTCATCTTTGTCAGACTTCGGTCTGTACAGTCATATATTATCTTTGTCAGACTTCGGTCTGTACAGTCATATATTATCTTTGTCAGACTTCGGTCTGTACAGTCATATATTATCTTTGTCAGACTTCGGTCTGTACAGTCATATATTATCTTTGTCAGACTTCGGTCTGTACAGTCATATATTATCTTTGTCAGACTTCGGTCTGTACAGTCATATATTATCTTTGTCAGACTTCGGTCTGTACAGTCATATATTATCTTTGTCAGACTTCGGTCTGTACAGTCATATATTATCTTTGTCAGACTTCGGTCTGTACAGTCATATATTATCTTTGTCAGACTTCGGTCTGTACAGTCATATATTATCTTTGTCAGACTTCGGTCTGTACAGTCATATATTATCTTTGTCAGACTTCGGTCTGTACAGTCATATATTATCTTTGTCAGACTTCGGTCTGTACAGTCATATATTATCTTTGTCAGACTTCGGTCTGTACAGTCATATATTATCTTTGTCAGACTTCGGTCTGTACAGTCATATATTATCTTTGTCAGACTTCGGTCTGTACAGTCATATATTATCTTTGTCAGACTTCGGTCTGTACAGTCATATATTATCTTTGTCAGACTTCGGTCTGTACAGTCATATATTATCTTTGTCAGACTTCGGTCTGTACAGTCATATATTATCTTTGTCAGACTTCGGTCTGTACAGTCATATATTATCTTTGTCAGACTTCGGTCTGTACAGTCATATATTATCTTTGTCAGACTTCGGTCTGTACAGTCATATATTATCTTTGTCAGACTTCGGTCTGTACAGTCATATATTATCTTTGTCAGACTTCGGTCTGTACAGTCATATATTATCTTTGTCAGACTTCGGTCTGTACAGTCATATATTATCTTTGTCAGACTTCGGTCTGTACAGTCATATATTATCTTTGTCAGACTTCGGTCTGTACAGTCATATATTATCTTTGTCAGACTTCGGTCTGTACAGTCATATATTATCTTTGTCAGACTTCGGTCTGTACAGTCATATATTATCTTTGTCAGACTTCGGTCTGTACAGTCATATATTATCTTTGTCAGACTTCGGTCTGTACAGTCATATATTATCTTTGTCAGACTTCGGTCTGTACAGTCATATATTATCTTTGTCAGACTTCGGTCTGTACAGTCATATATTATCTTTGTCAGACTTCGGTCTGTACAGTCATATATTATCTTTGTCAGACTTCGGTCTGTACAGTCATATATTATCTTTGTCAGACTTCGGTCTGTACAGTCATATATTATCTTTGTCAGACTTCGGTCTGTACAGTCATATATTATCTTTGTCAGACTTCGGTCTGTACAGTCATATATTATCTTTGTCAGACTTCGGTCTGTACAGTCATATATTATCTTTGTCAGACTTCGGTCTGTACAGTCATATATTATCTTTGTCAGACTTCGGTCTGTACAGTCATATATTATCTTTGTCAGACTTCGGTCTGTACAGTCATATATTATCTTTGTCAGACTTCGGTCTGTACAGTCATATATTATCTTTGTCAGACTTCGGTCTGTACAGTCATATATTATCTTTGTCAGACTTCGGTCTGTACAGTCATATATTATCTTTGTCAGACTTCGGTCTGTACAGTCATATATTATCTTTGTCAGACTTCGGTCTGTACAGTCATATATTATCTTTGTCAGACTTCGGTCTGTACAGTCATATATTATCTTTGTCAGACTTCGGTCTGTACAGTCATATATTATCTTTGTCAGACTTCGGTCTGTACAGTCATATATTATCTTTGTCAGACTTCGGTCTGTACAGTCATATATTATCTTTGTCAGACTTCGGTCTGTACAGTCATATATTATCTTTGTCAGACTTCGGTCTGTACAGTCATATATTATCTTTGTCAGACTTCGGTCTGTACAGTCATATATTATCTTTGTCAGACTTCGGTCTGTACAGTCATATATTATCTTTGTCAGACTTCGGTCTGTACAGTCATATATTATCTTTGTCAGACTTCGGTCTGTACAGTCATATATTATCTTTGTCAGACTTCGGTCTGTACAGTCATATATTATCTTTGTCAGACTTCGGTCTGTACAGTCATATATTATCTTTGTCAGACTTCGGTCTGTACAGTCATATATTATCTTTGTCAGACTTCGGTCTGTACAGTCATATATTATCTTTGTCAGACTTCGGTCTGTACAGTCATATATTATCTTTGTCAGACTTCGGTCTGTACAGTCATATATTATCTTTGTCAGACTTCGGTCTGTACAGTCATATATTATCTTTGTCAGACTTCGGTCTGTACAGTCATATATTATCTTTGTCAGACTTCGGTCTGTACAGTCATATATTATCTTTGTCAGACTTCGGTCTGTACAGTCATATATTATCTTTGTCAGACTTCGGTCTGTACAGTCATATATTATCTTTGTCAGACTTCGGTCTGTACAGTCATATATTATCTTTGTCAGACTTCGGTCTGTACAGTCATATATTATCTTTGTCAGACTTCGGTCTGTACAGTCATATATTATCTTTGTCAGACTTCGGTCTGTACAGTCATATATTATCTTTGTCAGACTTCGGTCTGTACAGTCATATATTATCTTTGTCAGACTTCGGTCTGTACAGTCATATATTATCTTTGTCAGACTTCGGTCTGTACAGTCATATATTATCTTTGTCAGACTTCGGTCTGTACAGTCATATATTATCTTTGTCAGACTTCGGTCTGTACAGTCATATATTATCTTTGTCAGACTTCGGTCTGTACAGTCATATATTATCTTTGTCAGACTTCGGTCTGTACAGTCATATATTATCTTTGTCAGACTTCGGTCTGTACAGTCATATATTATCTTTGTCAGACTTCGGTCTGTACAGTCATATATTATCTTTGTCAGACTTCGGTCTGTACAGTCATATATTATCTTTGTCAGACTTCGGTCTGTACAGTCATATATTATCTTTGTCAGACTTCGGTCTGTACAGTCATATATTATCTTTGTCAGACTTCGGTCTGTACAGTCATATATTATCTTTGTCAGACTTCGGTCTGTACAGTCATATATTATCTTTGTCAGACTTCGGTCTGTACAGTCATATATTATCTTTGTCAGACTTCGGTCTGTACAGTCATATATTATCTTTGTCAGACTTCGGTCTGTACAGTCATATATTATCTTTGTCAGACTTCGGTCTGTACAGTCATATATTATCTTTGTCAGACTTCGGTCTGTACAGTCATATATTATCTTTGTCAGACTTCGGTCTGTACAGTCATATATTATCTTTGTCAGACTTCGGTCTGTACAGTCATATATTATCTTTGTCAGACTTCGGTCTGTACAGTCATATATTATCTTTGTCAGACTTCGGTCTGTACAGTCATATATTATCTTTGTCAGACTTCGGTCTGTACAGTCATATATTATCTTTGTCAGACTTCGGTCTGTACAGTCATATATTATCTTTGTCAGACTTCGGTCTGTACAGTCATATATTATCTTTGTCAGACTTCGGTCTGTACAGTCATATATTATCTTTGTCAGACTTCGGTCTGTACAGTCATATATTATCTTTGTCAGACTTCGGTCTGTACAGTCATATATTATCTTTGTCAGACTTCGGTCTGTACAGTCATATATTATCTTTGTCAGACTTCGGTCTGTACAGTCATATATTATCTTTGTCAGACTTCGGTCTGTACAGTCATATATTATCTTTGTCAGACTTCGGTCTGTACAGTCATATATTATCTTTGTCAGACTTCGGTCTGTACAGTCATATATTATCTTTGTCAGACTTCGGTCTGTACAGTCATATATTATCTTTGTCAGACTTCGGTCTGTACAGTCATATATTATCTTTGTCAGACTTCGGTCTGTACAGTCATATATTATCTTTGTCAGACTTCGGTCTGTACAGTCATATATTATCTTTGTCAGACTTCGGTCTGTACAGTCATATATTATCTTTGTCAGACTTCGGTCTGTACAGTCATATATTATCTTTGTCAGACTTCGGTCTGTACAGTCATATATTATCTTTGTCAGACTTCGGTCTGTACAGTCATATATTATCTTTGTCAGACTTCGGTCTGTACAGTCATATATTATCTTTGTCAGACTTCGGTCTGTACAGTCATATATTATCTTTGTCAGACTTCGGTCTGTACAGTCATATATTATCTTTGTCAGACTTCGGTCTGTACAGTCATATATTATCTTTGTCAGACTTCGGTCTGTACAGTCATATATTATCTTTGTCAGACTTCGGTCTGTACAGTCATATATTATCTTTGTCAGACTTCGGTCTGTACAGTCACCAACTATTTCGATAGTTGATCCTCTCAAATTTCATGCTTTTCAGGTGACCATCAGTAAGTCTTGGAATCGTCTTTGGCATTATAGGGCCAATCTTTTGACTTTGGACGTACAATTAGCATCAGACATTGAGGGCTCTCATGCTTTTGGCTTTAATTGTATTTGACTGTCCAGACTTTGAACTTGTATTCTGTGGGCCCAGTTCCAAATGTGGATGACTTGTATCCGTATTTTGGGGTCCACATTTTGAACGATTGTACTTGTATTGACTTGTATTGGTATAAATGGATGTAATCTCTATTAACCTTCTGATTAGTATGCAATTCTTTGTTAACCCTGTATTTCCGCTACAACGGGGTGTGACAAAAATTGGTATCAGAGACTCAGGTTATAGTTAATACCGAGTTTTTCCGCTGGAAAAACTCAATCTATAGCCATTTCGTTTCAAAAGGGAATCTAAGTCTAATTAGGTTTAGGATACTTATTTCAGGAGTTATATTATTTGTCTATAATTAGACCTAACTTGATCAACTACGTCCCGATTATGTAAAATAATATAAGGCTCGAAATAAATATCTTAGATTTTGTATATACGTTATAGTTTTGAGCTATATTCACAACATACTGTAGATGTGGTGGGAAGGCTGCGGGTGACCCTATATATAAACATTGAAGGTATGTTAGGAATAGAAACTCAAATCGTATGTGTATGCATAAGGTTTATATACGTGATAGTTTGGATTATATTAACAACATATTTAAAATGTGGTGGGAAGGCTGCGGGTGACCCTATATATAAGCATTTCAAATATGTTGGTAATAGAAACCCAAACCAAATGTGTGTAATCTAGACGAAGATTTCTTTAAAACTCAAATTGCGTACTGTATCATCCATTTAAGACGTACTGCCTTATCCATTTGACTTATATGGATTCTTCGACTATCTTTTCAGACTAGTCATGTCGGATGGAGTTAGCTCAAATGCTGTTGTACCTTGTACACCTCCAGTTCCTGTCTTGGCAAACTCCATTCCTTATGTTCCTGTCTCTTATGAAGAGGAACCAATGGAGGAATCGGGCAATGAATCACGCCCTATCAATCTTGTGTCATCTTCCAGTGAATCTGGAGGCGAACATGTGTCTATCCATGTTCAATCATCTGTAACACCGGTATCTCCATATCAGAGGAGGACTACCGAGGGAGCTCAATTGCCTTATGCTCCTAGAGACCCTTATGCTCCTGGTCCTTCTGCACCAGTTCAGGGCAACAGTGGACTTGGTCTTTCATTCTTTCAGGGAGATCCATATGCGGCGGGTCCCTCCGAAGTGCCTGTCTACAATCCAAGTGCTGTTATGCCAGTTGCATCTGCAGCTGATAGGTCGGAATATTATCGCCGACAATTGTCAAGGATGAACAATTCCCTCATCTGTACAAGGGAGAAAATAGAGAATCAAGCTCAGGCGTTGACTGGAGCTTATCAACAGGCGGCTGAGGCTATGTCTGTTGCTAGAGAAGGGAAGGAAACTATTGGGAGGTTGATCTGGATACTGTCTGTGGTGGTGGTTTTGGTGGTGGCTTTGCTAGTCGTTGTCATTTGCAAGATGTAATCTTGTAATAATCTTTCTGTATTGTAAGCCTAGAACTTATAACAACTCGTACTTCTGTACTTTGAGTTGTAATCTTTTTGGTGGATGTATTTCCCACGTGTCTATAGATCGTATTGCTCCGACTATGTAGTCTATCGTTGTGGATGAAGTTTCCCACGTGTTTTTGGACTGTACATACCAGACTATGCAAAATTTTGAACATCAATGAAATACGATTGTCTTTTGGCTTACTTACTTGTTCAGACTATGTCAACTGCTTATTCTTAGCTTTAGAAATATGATTTTTCATATTTTCTTGTCTTGTCTAGTACATGAATTCATACAAGTCAGCAATTTGTGACTTGCATTGTACTGTTATCTGTCTTGCAAAGCTACTTTCTATTTAACCTATCAAGGAAATCTCTAAACGACATTTTTGTTCATATCTTAGACTTATGGCTCCTAAGACGAAAAGCAAAGTTCAGAAAAAGGCTCCAGTCAAGAAAACTGCACCAAAGAGAGTTACTCGATCCACTCCTTTGAATAATGAAGCTGAACAGGAAGAACCTGTGATTCAGCAAGGACCGGAAGCTGCTCCTGTCCAGGTGAACACTGGTCCTGGACCTACCCCAAATACTGGCGGGGATAATAATATGGCAGCATTTGTAACACAACAGTTGTTGGCTGCTATGCCTACTTTAGTCGCACAGATTACGGCAAGCCTGAACGCAAATAATAATCGTCATGCTGACAATAGTAACAATGTCGAGCCTACTACTGAACAGGTTATTCCTCGAGTGCATCTGCACGGGACTGACTACAAGACCTTCACTTATTGTAAACCTAAAGAATTTAATGGTACCGAGGGTCCGGTAGGTCTAATCAACTGGCTAGAAAGCATAGAGGCGGTGCTTCATATTAGTCGTTGTGCCGAAGAGCACAAAGTGGAATATGCTTCCGCTCAATTTCAAAAGCACGCACTGTCATGGTGGAACGAGCAGATTAGGACTCGTGGCCGAGAGCCGGCGTATAGCATACCTTGGTTGAACTTTAAAAGGATGCTCATGGAAAAGTACTGTCCTCGTGAGGAAGTACAGAAAATGGAAGGCGAATTCTGGAATCATAGTATGATTGGACTAGACAATGAGAAATACACAACTCGTTTTCATGAGTTGGCTAGACTAGTTCCTCGAATGGTAGATACGGAGGAGAAGTTAGTTGAAAGATACTGTTATGGATTGTCACCTGACATCCGAAGGTTGGTAGCCGCTTTTAACCCTTTGACTCTTCAAGCGGCAGTCAGTGCAACCAACCGAATGGTGATAGACTTGAAAAGAACCCCTGGTTCTTCGGTTGGAACAGAGGGGACCAAGAGAAGAAACGATCAGGCCTCTAGTAGTGGGTTTGGTGACGACGGAAATGGCAAGAGGTATAAGACTGCTAGAAACTTTGCAGTAGTCACTCAGGACGTCACGAGGTACACTGGTCCAGACCCGAGATGTAACAGGTGTGGTCTCCATCACCGGGGAAATTGTCCTACTTGTAACCGTTGTAAGAGAACAGGACATCTGGCAAAGTTTTGTAAGAACAATGCACCGGCTTCATGTTACGAATGTGGCAGCGAAACCCATATGCGACCCGCTTGTCCACGACTAAATTTAAACCCGAACAACAATGCTATAGTTCCCGTGAGGAACAATGCGTGGGACAATCAAGCTAGGAATCAAGAAGGACAAGGCAGAGGTCGAGTTTTTGCTTTGGAGGCTGCTGATGCATGACGTGGTCCCAAATGTTGTGATAGGTACATTCATACTCAATAAACATTATGTCTTTGTGTTCTTCAACTCCGGTGCTAATAAAAGCTTTATATCCTTGGAATTTAAATCTCGAATCAATATAGTAGCTATCCCCATGAAAGAAAATTTTATCGTCAAATATGTGAACGGTCAAAAGTATGTTGCTAAAGATCATCTGGTAAATTACAATTTAACATTGTCTGGTAAAACCTTTAAGATAGATCTTATTCCCATAGAACTAGGAAGTTTTGACGTGATAGTCGATATAGACTGGTTGTCTAGAGTTCGCGCTGATATTAGTTGTTACGAGAAGGTTGTGAGAATACCTCTACCGAATGACGAAACATTGATAGCGTAAGGAGAAGTCAGGGAAAAGTCATTGCTTACGCGTCAAGACAGCTCAAAATCCACGAAAGGATAGAGTTTTGGATGATCAAAAAGAGGCCCTACAACCAGGGCGTATCGAGGAAGAAGCATTGTGGAATACCGAACATTTATTTGAAGTGGATGGTGATGGGATCCGACATGACAAAGACAGGGTGTGGATTCCAAAGTAGAATGGACTTAGAGAACTCGTGATAAATAAGAGTCATCGATCTAGGATCATGGAGATATTTTCAAGACGTTTCAGGCACTCAGTTGAATTTGAGTACGGCTTACCATCCCCAGACTGACGGACAAAGTGAACGTACCATTCAGACGTTGGAAGACATGCTTCGTGCATGTGACATTGACTTCAAGGGTAGTTGGGATACCTTTTTGCCGTTAGCAGAATTTTCATATAATAACAGCTACCACACAAATATCAAATGTGCTCCTTATGAGGCTCTGTATGGACGAAAATGTAGATCGCCTGTCTGTTGGCTTGATGCTGGAGAACGACGCTTGTACAAATATGGACTAGTTCAGGAGACTACTGATCAGATCGTTGAAATTAGAGCACGGCTGAAGGCGGCTCAAGATCGTCAAAAGAGCTATGCCGACCGTAGACGGAAACCACATGAGTTTCAAGTGGGAGACAAAGTCATGTTGAAAGTGTCACCTTGGAAGGGCACTGCACGCTTTGGCGTACGAGGGAAACTTAGTCCTCGTTATATCGGACCATTCGAAATTGTTCAAAGAATTGGTTCCGTGGCTTACAAGCTCGATTTACCTAAGGAGCTAGAACACGTTCATCACACATTTCACATTTCGAATCTTAAGAAATGTCTGACTGATGAGATTTTAGTCGTACCTGTCGAAGAGCTGCAAGTGACTGACTCTCTTCAATTCGTTGAAGAACCTGTTGAAATTATAGACCAACAGCTCAAACAGCTTAGACGAAGTCGTATCAAGTTGGTCAAAGTTCGTTGGAACTCAAAACACGGACCCAACTCGACTTGAGAACGTGAGAACTATATGAGAGATGAGTATCCTCATCTTTTTACTGAGCAAGACTTGATTTCGGGACGAAATCCTTAGAAGTCGGGGATGCTGTGACAACTCGTAATTAATTAACAACGAGTTAGTCTTAATCTTGTTTAAGATTAGTCATTATCATAATCTCGTCGAATTTAGACTGTCATTTGACGTGGAACTTATTAGACTTTTGGACTTTTGACTTAGTCAAATTAGACGTATCTTGATGACGTAGACTATTAGCTATTTAGACGAATGCCGAGTCTTAAAAATAACTTTAAATAAATATTTAAATGTTATGTCTTGTACACAGTAAATAGACTGTCTAAACTTAATATTTCTAAAGTTACTTTGACTAAACTTTATTGACTTGTCCTAACTAAAATGAGACGAGGGAAAATACCTTTACTTTAAATTATAACCTTTTGGTCAAACGGTATTTAATCGTAAGCATTTTACCAAATAAAGGGTACAAAATATCTAAAATGGGCCACATAGGCCGGCCTTTTGGTTGTGTGGTGAGAAAAAGACCACCAAAACACTTCCCCCTTGTTTTCTTCTTTGCTGATGGATCGACACAAACACAAACACACACACCAAAACACTTTATTCTCTAAAATCAAACTATGATTAATTGAAAGCAAATAGGAAATTAAAGGGGATTAATTATCTAGCAAATATTCAAGGCTTCATCATCATCATCTTCATCTTTATTTCACTCAAGAACTTCAAATTGGTAAGTTGGCTAAATTCTTCAAACTTTTGATTCTTCTAAATTTAATCTTATTAGTTAGTTTCATTTACTTTAAATTGAACTTATTAGTCAAGAAGATGAAATGAGTTTTGATATTGGTTGTTAGATGGATTTTTGATTTAGAAATAAGAAGTTGAAATCAAAAAGTGTTGAAATGGTATATGGTTAGCGAAATAAATTGTTTCCAGGCCTATTGGTCATGTTTATACTAGTTATAGTGAAAGGAATTGAATCAAAAACGATTTGGGTTATTTCTGCATTTGAACTGCTGGTGCTGGCTGCAGAACCTGGCCACTGCGGCGCAGTGGTATGGGTTAGCCCCACTGCGGCGCAGTGGTATGGGTTAGCCCCACTGCGGCGCAGTGTCCATAATCTGGTCTGGTCTCGACTTTGGCCACTGCGGCGCAGTGAGCTTGGATATAGCTCACTGCGGCGCAGTGTAAACCCTCGGAAAATTTGTTGTTGGATAGACGTGGAGACTAGACTGCTCATATTCTCGGACTACTCATTCTTTAGCTCGTAGACTGCTAAGGTGAGTTTATGGCGCCCTTTTCCTTTACTTTGGGCCTGAAAGCATGTACTGTATACACGACTACTTTGTAAATGATTTGTCTTTGTCTACGCCATGAGATTTGGTAAATGAAATCATTTGTCTTATATTTGCCATGAGACGGCTGTCTAAAAATGTGTATACATGTCTTATGAAAATCGATCTATATGTCTTGACTTGCCATGTTGTTGGCAGACTAAACTGTTCTGTGTGTTTGACGAACTAAAATGATCCCCCTTATGTAGTTTTACCATTATGAGATTTTAATGGTAGTCTTGTCAGCTTTCGTACTGACAGTCTTGTATAAAAGGTCGGATCTAGATATACCGACTGATTTTGAAATAAAAGTATTGTTAGATGTTGTATTCTAACTGCGGCAGGTATATTATCTTTGTCAGACTTCGGTCTGTACAGTCATATATTATCTTTGTCAGACTTCGGTCTGTACAGTCATATATTATCTTTGTCAGACTTCGGTCTGTACAGTCATATATTATCTTTGTCAGACTTCGGTCTGTACAGTCTTAATATCTTTGTCGGACTTCGGTCTGTACAGTCTTAATATCCTTGTCGGACTTCGGTCTGTACAGTCAACATATAATTGTCGGACTTCGGTCTGTACAGTCATGTCTTATAATTACGTGTAATGGTATTATCACAATGGCGACAAAACTATTCTCAACATACCGTAAGCGTGGTGGGTACGCCGATGGTACACCCTATATATAAGCGTTGAAAGTATGTTGGAAGTAGAAGCCTAAGTGTTTTAGTCTCATTGCCGGATATCGATTCTGTCGGATGTTGTATTCTGACTGTCTTGGTTGTGGTCCGCACCCCATTGTCGAAGGGAAATCCTGTGCGAGGTTATGGTCCGCACCCCATTGTTGAAGGGAAATCCTGTGCGAGGTTATGGTCCGCACCCCATTGTCGAAGGGAAATCCTGTGCGAGGCTTATGCTGTCATCAGATCTAGATATACTGATTGACGTGATATAAGATGAGTTCAGATTTAGATATACTGACTATCTTATTATAAAATGTGATGTAAGATGTGTCCAGATTTAGATATACTGGCTGTCTTGTTATAAAAGTGTTGTCAGATTTAGATATACTGACTGTTTGGTCTTTTATAACTATATGTCATTGTGTTGTATCAATGACGAATAAATATTTGGTCAAACACACTGTAAACTCACCAACTATTTCGATAGTTGATCCTCTCAAATTTCATGCTTTCAGGTGACCATCAGTAAGTCTTGGAATCGTCTTTGGCATTATAGGGCCAATCTTTTGACTTTGGACGTACAATTAGCATCAGACATTGAGGGCTCTCATGCTTTTGGCTTTAATTGTATTTGACTGTCCAGACTTTGAACTTGTATTCTGTGGGCCCAGTTCCAAATGTGGATGACTTGTATCCGTATTTTGGGGTCCACATTTTGAACGATTGTACTTGTATTGACTTGTATTGGTATAAATGGATGTAATCTCTATTAACCTTCTGATTAGTATGCAATTCTTTGTTAACCCTGTATTTCCGCTACAACGGGGTGTGACACTTCATCTGTCTATGGACTTTTTGTATCCTAAGATTAGCAATAAACAGCAAACAAGTGTGATCGTTTTTATGATTTTAATGATGCAGATACATAGCTATTCTTAGAAAAGAAGGACTCCATATATCACAGCCTGCACTTGATCCCGAGAAGTCAGAGGTGCATCATGAAATGACAACACGAGAAATAGGATCAACATTACACAGGTAAATAGTGAAAGCAATTTGGGTACATTACATTTTTCGGATCAAACCTTCTTGTGCTAGTGGCATTGTAAAACGAGTATCACATGGGTCATTAAAAGTTTCTCAAAGTTTCAAGCAATTCAGATGGTTTTGAAGATGAATATTAGTATGTTTGACCTCAAATTTCAAAACTGTTAGCTGGTCTATATTTTGACTGTTTCCATATCCTGGTAACAGAAGGATTGAAAGAATGAGCCGCTCTAAAAAGCATTGCTATAGAAACAGTACAGATCCTCCTTGCACAGGGTAAGATGCTAAAAGATTCATCCGGACCAAACTTAGATTCATTTTTCCTATATGTCAAATCATTTCTAATGTGTTAACTTAGGTGGGTTGAGATGATGGCTCCCGTATTCTCAAAAGAAGCATGGCGTTGTGTATGGTATATGATTCAGGTAACCAAACATACACACGCTTAATGAGTTTCGTTAAAATTTGGTAATATTTGCACAAACCGTTCTTTATTTGATTAGCTAAGATTTTTGATATGTGACAGAATGACTTGATTCACGCATGGGGATTGGACATGCAATTAGGCTATTGTGCACAAGGGAATCGAACGCAATATATTGGGATTATTGACTCAGAGTATGTTGTTCACTATGGTCTTCCTACACTCGGGGGATCTGAAAACAAGGTTCGATTCTTAACAAATTATAATATATACTGAACTAATTTAATGTCACCTTTGACTTCAAGTCCTTTACACTAATTTTTTCATCTGTTAGCCTAAAATACACCCAATGTTCACTATCAATGAGCGATTGATGAATCATGTTATTTCTGTTGAAGTAAAATGGTTTATAAAGTATATCACACGTCTGTAACATGATAGTTGACTGATGCACATGGTTAGATTTGGGAGCAAAAGTATGATGAAAGGAATGAGTGCACATGTAATCATGTGGACCGATTAATGATCTTTAATTCTTTTTTTTTTTATTGTAGACAAATAGTGAATCATCAAAACAGCCTTCACAGGATGCAGTATCATTGGAGACCAGTCACATTGATATAAGATCTGAGGTACATTTCTATAAACACAAGTTAGGATAACACGAGATTCATCTTTTTGTTTCGTAACAACATACTTTCTAGCAGAAAGTGATTGATGCTTCTTTCTTAAGACGACAACTTATGTAATTTTAAACTGAAGTTTCGTGACAACAAACTTTTAACACGAAATTAACTTTTACATGCAACAAACTTAACATGTGATTATGTTTTTATCATGGTAAATTTTTGAAACATCAAACACGGCTCATTTTTTCATAAAGACAAATTATTACGTCTTTTGTTATTATAGACAACTTTATAGAAGTGTCTTAGAGTTCACATACGTTTAAATTTAAATTCTTATAATGACCAGCTTTAACATGTGATCAGTTTGTAGCATGACTATATGGTATATTCATTCAAGATCAATCGGGTCAAGTTTCACTTCAAAACTGAAGGGAACTTTTCAGAAAAGGGGAATACTATTTTTAAATTTTAAATAGCTAAAGTCGATACTAATATTTACCTTCCACAACTTCAAACAAAAATCTTTTTGATGCATGTCGACTTAAAAGTCAAAAAAGAATCTTTAAGATAACGATTCAAATATAAATGTTTTTTTTATTTTATTTTGCAGGTTCGAAAACAATCCTTTAACGAATTAGAAACATTCAAGAGAAGATGGCGAAAAGCAGTTCAAGAAGATGACTGTTGGGTTGATCCATACAACCAACATTGACAGAGACTTATATATATATGCAATGATCACACAAATTACCTTTACTTACAATAACTTTACAAATAGTCAATATACATGATTTATGTAGCTCACAAATAACAATGATTAATTATAAATATATATGATTATATACTCGCATGGAAAAAAGGCATATAGATTTGTTTACGAATTCAACTTATAATTTGGATAATGATATAAGATCACGCAATCAAATTCGAACCTTTCTGCTAACAAGCCCAGCAATAATCGTTCCCAGTCCTTCACCAGTATCCTCCTGTACATGATGTCCTGCCTGCAAAGCAAATGTTGCCACGAATAATGTGTTACCCAGAAATGTTGGATGCTGCAAATATAATTGAAGGAGGTAGCAATCCTGGCCCATACACTTATGAATGGGTCGATCCAGGTTATGGGTTTGGAAGTCGGCCTGCATAAAGTCCTGCATAATTTTTTTTTCAAGTAAATGTATTCTTTTCCAAGTGCTATAAGTTTTGTAATCATGTTCGACACACTAATTTTTTATTTAAGAAAGGAACATTAAAACTTTGACCAAAATGTGTTTCAGTCAGACACCAACCAAAAATAAAACATTTTGACCAGTTATCCAACACTTCCGACCCATCCATTTTGCACCTCTAATATATGTTGAAGGTAAAGTCCTCATGACAAGTTTTAGTACCATTGGAAGTTCAACTAGCCGAAGATTTGCAGCGTTGCAGAAATCTTCAACCCCGTCAAACTCTAGCCAGCGGTCTCTTTGTCCCCAACATACCGATGTTTTGACTTTCCAATCATCACCCATCAGGATCTTTCTCATTTCTTCAACATAATTCTGCCCCATAATTAATACACCAAAGAAATGAAGACTAACTCAAAGCATTGATCAGAGATTGTTTCCCTACACATATCTGTCTGTTTAGTGAAAATTTTACTTAGAGGTGGCAAAACCAACCTTTTACTTATGAATAGCTCGATTCCTAAGATGTTTTATCTATAGCGGGTCTATGGATAAAACAAAATAAACATAGAATTACAAGAAACAGGTCATATGGGTCAACTTGTCAACCCAATGATAGGACCTATATTCTACAGGATATCCATATAAAGTATTTAGATTCTAGAGGGTATTTTATATTCTAGAGAGCATTTTTAACATTATTTAGTTGCCTATTAATAAAGGCTTGCTAATCAAGCTATAGGATTAGTATTAATATATCATTAGGGTTGTAAGGTCTTTTATGTATGAACTGAATTGAGGTTTTAAGACTTTTAGGAGATCCTTCGCTTCTCAAATTGCAAGAACCTATTTATTGTTACTGATGCAGTTTCGCACGCAATCAAATGGCTCATTGCTAAAAGATTAAATCAAAGACCAAAAACATTGACAAAACGTTAATTTTCTTATAACTCAAAAATATTCAACTGAATTTTACAATAACTAGAACTCCTATTTATACTAATCCTAACACCACTAAAATAAGAAACAAATCAATCCATAATTGAAAAATATAACTTACAAAATTAAAAGATAACAAATAATATAAAAAGATTACTTATTAAAATAAAAGATATTGTGGGTCGGGTCGGGTCACGGGTTCCCTGCATCAGTTACCGAACTAATTTAGTCATTTTGACCAGTTACCAGCATGACCTGCTCATTTTTCAACCTCCAATGACATGATAATAAAAACTATAAACGAGACAAAGAACAGCACAATACCTTAAGTTCTTTCTTCATTGAACGACTAATTGCATTTAAAGCAAATCCAGAGGAACCAGAAGTAAGATATGGTCTCCTATACACCATAGCATCGTCTTCTTTCATTTTGTAAGGCCCGCAGCTTGTCAAGGCTTTATCACTGGCCCTTAAAGGATCCTGGTTGGTGGGATATCAAGTTCAGGATCAGCGTATACGCATTCAAAAGTGAAATCTTTTAATATACTAGAGGTAAACGCAAATACAAATATAACATGAAATGTACATGGGTCGATGTGTATTATACCTGAGAGAATATTTCACCCAACAAAAAGTTGCTGAATATGGACAATGTTGAAGGCAGATTTGCATGCTTGGCTGTTAGCTTTAGTCATTGAACCAAAAATTACAAGCAAATTAGCAATTAGATTTTGATGATGTATTCAAACAACAACCTTATGAAGACTTGATTTTGCATTTCAGTAAGATTTCAAACACATTGTCTGTGTACATTGACAAAATTACTATTTATCCAGTCTTTAAAAAAGGTAAGGGTTATCTATGAACATGAAAAGATATAAGGTTCAGCTTTTTCAATACAACATATATGTATTATTCTATATAGCAGCACTATAGCAGAGATGGCCACGTGGGCGGGTTGGAACATTAAAGATCCGGTCAAAACAGGTTTACGTTACAACAGGTATCTTGTTAATTAGTACGGGTCAAACTGGAAATTTACAAACGATTTTGTCTCTCTTTCTATTTGAGTATTACAAATAACTAATATGTTATATACTTATATATCATGAGGATAACTATATTTTTGCACAAAAAATCTAGTAAATTAACTACTATCATTTGAGGTGTTGTGCATCTTGAACACTTTGGCGAATTTCAACCTATTTGCTGGTTTCCATTTCAGTTAAATATAATAATAATTACCATTTGACCTATTAGAGCAAATTAAAACATAAACTAACTGATAACTCATATAAGTGTCTAAAGTGGCACCTCTACCGGATATGGTGCTTACTTGAATAGATTAAGTCTTATGTTATATAATTGCTTCACATGAAACGGTATGCAGAAAAAAGCATAACAAAACATATCTAGAAAGTTAAGAAAGTGTATACCGGAGGATTAAGCAGTATGAGATCATTCAACTTCTCCTGATGATTGCTTGCATATTTAACAACAATGGGTGCAAAATATCCCTGCAGGTTAAGAATGTGATTTATGAGATGTTTACTATTTGTGGATGTCTTTTCTGATACATTAGGAAGTTAAAATGGATAGAAAGATAATACCTGAACAACGAGTGAAACCTTTTTGACACCAAGTTCATCAATTACAGATTCCAAAGCCGACGTAAATTCTGCATACCGACAAATGCTACACAATGTGAAACTTCTTATGCTTTTTTTTTCTCTAAATCTTAACTTTCAGAAAATATATCGAAATAGAGAAATAAGTTCATATTCGGTGGAAGAGCAATTACCATCTAAGGTGTAATTAAATCCATATTTGGGTTGGGGCTTATCTGAATATCCAAAGCCTGTAAGAATAAAAAGGAAATAAATATAGCAGTAAGACTATGAACATATAGGCATTATAACTTCAAATTTCCACCCCAAGAATAAGAAAAAAAGAAACATATTTATATTGTGTATCATCGAATTGCAAATGAGTAAGTGCAAAGAAATAAATGAAGTTGATGTTCACCTAGCCAATCAAAAGCGATAGCATGATAATCCTTGGATAGCAGTGGCAGTACCTTGCGGTATGAATAAGCCTAAAAAACAACAAATGAAATATATTAAAAGAAGACTTGCAGTCTGCATATCGTATTTAGAATCCACAAACAGAACTCACTTGTGAAGGAAATCCATGAATTAATATAACAGAAGGTTTATCGACATTTCCACTTTCTACGCAAAACCATCTAGTGCAAAAATTATATATAGAGAGCATGTTTCAATAGGTAAGCCCTGCAAATAGTCCACCAATTACTGCAAAATAATCACCTAACTCACTATCATTTTCAATCATCCATCCTATGAAAACAGCGACATTTAACTCATCAAGAAGTTCAATAAAAAAGTTTAGTTTAACCCGAATGATGTAAATGATCATCACCCTTTAATATTTGTCTTAATAGCTAGAAATAATAAATGTCGAATGGCCAAAAAGTATATTTGGATATAACGAGTGTTTGCAACTTCTATTGACATCCGATAGTTGATTAATGTTTAAATATTCAGTGGATGGATGGAGGGAGTAGTTAGAAAGAAGAATAATTCAGAGAGTACCTAAAGACATCTGTAGAGGCTTGAGAACTGCCACCCATTGTAAGACCAAATATTGGATCCTTGGCCTTTTCACCGGCGCCATAAACAGGATGTGCTTTCATCTGATAATTAAAGATTGTTAAAAATATCAGACAAAGTAGCCAGAACTTGAAATTCAGATTGTTATCCTTATCATAGCAGGATAAACATTTATAAAAGTGTATATATATCTATACATACATACATATTTGCCTTTCTTAAACCATTCATCAGCTGGATTCGGTCCATCGGAATACTTACCTGTTTCAAAAACACACAATATATATAATCAAACCGCGCATGAATTACTAGTTTTGACAACAAAATAATATGTATTAGTAATAAAAAACCTCCACTAAACGAGAAGCCATCTCCAGCAGAAACAGGCGCGTCCAACAAATAACCATCCTAAGATTATTGACAATTAAGAACTACTACTATTAGTGAATACTAGAAAAATAATGGAAAACATACTAAGTAAGAAATACTAAAAACTAAACATACATTGTCAACATCATCGTCATCATTTCTAGATTTGCAAGTGAATGCGATTGATCTGTTTCTTGCTTGCTGAAGAATGTGATTGTAATTCTTGGACCTGAATAACGTGTTGCCCCGGACGAAGGACAGGGGAGTAGCATTGTTGGATTGAAGGATCATGGCTGATGCCATTTCAGGATTACAGATTTATTTGGCGCCAACGAAATATGAAGTGGAATGTAGTTAAGAAAAGAAAGAAAGAAAACAGACAAGAACTACTTAAATCCCAAGAAGTTTGTTGTTGTGTTTGGTTTTGAATCATTAAATAAAGATAGGGCCTCCTTGGTTCTCATTCTTCCCTCCTTTTACACCACATGGTACTACTATTCTATTTTTATACACACATTTTTTAAAACGTTGTTAATACTCATATAACGGATAGGCTTGTGCAACGCTATGAATCAAATCCAGGCCAAATAGAAATTGAAAAGGAAAGCAATATCTATACTTGAATCGTAGAAGTGTTCTTAACTAGTAATTTAAGCCTAATTTTGTGTCTACCATTTCAAAACTTGTATTTTGATATCATTTCCATGCGCATAAGTGTCGTGGGTCCCCAAAGGGAGAGTTTGTTAAATATCTGGTTTGAACAGGTCCCTCTTTAAGAGTAGCAGCTCATTGCTTATCCATTGGCCGGTCCTTGGGCAAAGGAACGCCGGGTCAAGGTTGCTGGGCAAACTAATATTTTGAGATTCATTTGGTTGGTTGTTACTCATTAATGGATGAGCATATTTTTGACTTCAAATTGTCTTTCAAAGAGATTAAAAATATTTTTGACTTTGTTGAGGCATCCATACATTGGCAAATGCAGAACATAAAGATATAAACGTGTGCATGGCTTAAACTACACTTTAATGGATGAAAATTTAGTATTTGCTGCTAAGAAATTCATTACTTTAACTTTTTGTGTCATCTATTGCAACAAACTATTCAGATTATCTGGTTCTAGTTTTTGCATATTACGATAATCACTTCAAAAGACAAACATCCGATAAGTCCTTATTCGCCTAACCATCATAACTATCACATTTTGGCTGGATTCGTAGTAACTAATAACTTAATTACAAAAGTTACTCGGGTCATGTTAGTTATATCTATCAGGGAAGACCAAAAAACTAATTATGTAAGTAATCGATTTAAACTTGTAGAATACATGTTTATTTATAAGCATTATTAACTTGCAGTGTGTTGAACTGTCTAAAATCGACCAATACCAACAGAACCCGTTATAAGGGCTTAATATCACTTTGAGTGTCGAATTGGTCGAGTTAGAAGCATAATATGATGTTATGTGTCAGGGTTTGTTACTGATCCGATAAAGGTCTTGCTAACCATAAATAATTCAATGAAAACTCAAATATATCAAACAGCATAGACAAATTTTCAAAAATACCATCACCCACTTAATATACAACTTTCCATTTCTAACAATCCAACCTCTTTTCCAAGTGACCGAAAATAAGGTTGCACTTACTTAACATAGTAAGGAAGGTCAAGTACATATAGAAGAAAATAAGCCCAAGTGACACCCGAAATCCCACCAAAGAAGAATCCACCAGTGAACTTGGCCCAACCATCAGCCGTTTGAAGCTGGTCAGGCTGCTTCTTTCTCCCGGTCAAGGTCAATGATGGTGCAATTGATGGCTCACCCTCTTTAAATGATGCAATCCCATACATTGTCAAGCAAATACTTAGAATCACCACCAATCCACCAGCTGCTAGTGATCCAGCTGCACCTGCATACTCAGTGTTCCTCAATGGGCCTGCTTTGACAAACGGGCCAACTAAAAAGAACCCGTGAGCTAGACCGACCTCAATACCACGTAACAATGGGTTCACTGCAGTGCGGTATCCGGGAAGGTTTGAAAGGTACCATGCAATCAATGGGCTTGATGTCACTGGAGTCTCAAGGCTTCCTATAAATGGGTCACCATTGATGGGTTGAACCACTTGATAAGTGGGCTGCATAGCACATGATGAGTAACATTAGTTGTTAACTCTTTTATTTGAGGACAATTAGCATGCATATATCACTAGAATAATATGAAACCAGAACTATATATATGAGGACGAGGCTAATATTATGTGGATGAGAACATCTTATATATCTTAAAAAAGTTCTTCCTAAATGTCCAAATTGGAGAAGAATAATGTTTATAAAACTTGTAGATCATCACCATGACTACGGGTTCAGCTGGTATACTTGACTTTATCTTGCAATTTTTTATTTTTTTTTACCTAGGTATCCGACTCACTTTGCGAGTAGCCCGGAGGGATAGATTTTGATTCTAAGATTTGTACTTAGGACCTTTTAAGTATTTTCATTCTTACAGACCAAGTTTACCACTAGGCTACCACCGTTGGTTCATTCTTGCAAGTTAGAAACCACTTGCAAATGTATAAAACAAAAAACCATATCATTACATGAATAAAAAAGTTTAAGAATAATTTATAACTAGTATAATACAAGTGTGACATTCAAAGTAGCTAAAGATCTATTTAAACAAATTAATATGATAAACATAAAAGTCATAATTGAGAAAAGAAAAAGGACCTTTTCACTTTGAACAGCCTTGATGGTGAAGGTGGATTTGCCAGAAGAAGGCAAGACTCTAAATGGTGAACCAGAAAGGCCCTTGGGGGTAACAAGCCCTCTTGTGAATGAAGTTGCAAAGCTGCTCTTGAGTTGGCTAGCCATGGTTGAGGCTGATGTTGCCATTATGGTCAATTCAATTCAATAGAGTTTTCTTCTTTAGCCTATATATATATGTTTCTATACATACAACTTTGGCCGGCCAAATCAAATGGTTATAGAAGGAGACACATAGTGACTTGGCAAACCAGATATCTTTAGCTCATTATTCTGTGGTTCTCCAAAAGATGTTTCTATACACATGTTAACTTGTCATTGGGTCACTTGTGTCTGGATAGATTCTTCCCTTATCCATAATATATTTGGTTTGAACGGATTGGATATAGGATATTATTTGTCATTTACTGTTGTTTTAGAATTATGTTTTTATATTTTTATTTTGAAAGGTTGTTGATAAATTTTACTCTTATTATTTATTGATATACAACATATGTGCATTATATGTTTGTAGACTTTGTTATCAAAATATGTGTTATAAAACTTATGTTTATGGAATCCTGTCTTAAAATATTGCAATTCATAATTTGACATAGAGAGAAAATCTTTCTCCCAAAATGCCTTCTAAATAACACAACTAAGAATTTATGAAGATCAAAATCAATCTTGAATCTATTGCTAAGGCGTTAATAAGTAGATTCAAGTTAAAATCTTATATACTACTACTAAAATATGTGAATTTTCCTTCTCTTTCGAGAGAGTCAAATAATCATTTCTCAAATATATATATTATAAGTAATAATAATAATAATAATAATAATAATAATAATAATAATAATAAATCAATCCAACAATAATGCAGGAGTTAAGTTCACCATCCCTTATTGCTTATTTGCTTTGGCACAATTTGTAAAGGCCCAACCCCAAAATTAGCATATACTATTCATTTCAACTAAAACCATATTAAGAGATTTAGAATTGTCATCTTAACATTTACAGTTAACAACAGGTCGGGAGTGTCAAGTCCAATACAGTTATCTATTACGGAGTATATATTAACCGTTTAACTGTATAAACCTGTATCATTATAGTACTATCTATATAAACCTTCATTACCAAAGATACCTTTAGCTTCCAACAATAAAAGAACACTGAGTCTCAACTTTCTTTTCAACCCCGGAAACGAAGTCCTCCATACACGACTTGTATGTATCCATGCCTGCAACCCTGCCCGCCAACTCCATCCCCAAATCCATCCATTTCTTTGCCTCCACTTCCTGCCCCAACCTTACTGGCAAAGCTGCCCGGTTCCATGCTGTCATGGCAAGCCATTTCCCTTCCTCAACTGGATACTCGCCTGCCTTCAATCCCACCATGATCCTGTATGCTTTCTTGTACATCCCATACAGTCCATCATCACGCGCATTGCCTTTATGAACACTGGTGATATTAACTAGTTTCCGGAGAATTAGAGCAACTGTCTGATAATCTGGTGAAGAAGAAGAAAGGAGGGAAGAAATACAAGTATTAAGACAAAATGTAGCTACTTCAGCGTTTGGCCGCGGTCCTTCTGATGCATTAAGACCAATTTGAAGGAGGTGATTTGGGTTGCAGTATTTGGAATTGGCGTAGTTCTTAACCAAGGGAAGTTGCTTTGATTCTGTGTCATTTTGTCTTGCGTATAGATCATATGCACTTAATGTGTATATGAAATAGAAATGGGGTTCAATCGTGTTGGTTTGATCGTCATCTAAATGGGTTTTTGTAGAGTCAGACATAAGTATCTGCACAAAGTAAAGAAATAACAAATCAAGTTACTGTAGATATGGCAAAATGGGCAGGTCAGAAAGGTTGGGTAAGTGATCAAAACAGGACATGAGATGTTCAGCTGACCAGCAAAGAAGTTACTGTAGATATGCCAAAATTTGGGTAACTGATCAAAACAGGACATAAGATGTTCAGCTGACCAGCAAAGAAGTTTTTCTCAGAATATTCTAACTTTACTTTATGTTTATATAGTTACTGTGTTCAATGTGGCTATTAAAACTGCCTTTAAAACTACATTATTACCATAATAATCTAAGTCATCGTAATGAATCAATTTAAGAAGTTGTGTACATTATTGATACAGTTCGGGGGACTTTCAAACTGTTTAACCCATTCAACCTGTTTGCTTACAACTAATATCTTTTGTTATAAGTAAAACACGACCCAACTTGACCCACATTGCTAAGTGGCTAGAAATAACCAACTTTTAAATTTCTGTCGTATAAGATCTTAAAACAAGAAACAAGTTATCTAATGTTACGGGGTTAATAAAACCATTTTTCTTAAAACAAAAAAATCTTACAAGAGTAGTACCTTTCCGGCTCTTTCTAGCAACTCAATGGCTTGTTTAACTTCATTCTCCAGCAATGGGTTGTTACTTAGCCTTTCACCAGCTAACATGGCAGACACTGCTAATATCAGTGACTTGCATACCATCAAATTGTTTCCCTCCAATTGTCCTTCAGTTCTTACACCATAATATTCCGCACACATTTTAAAAAGTTCCGCAGATAGCTCGTATTTTGCTTCCTGACCGCTTTTCAGTCCAATATTCCACAAGTTCAAAGCAAACCAGTTTCTTTCCCTTTTTCCAACTTCGCCTGCACCAAAAAACCTTTCAGGTCCAATATCATTTAAACGTGCATGGGCCCTTTTCATGTATTTGAGGACCTCAGTCTCGTTTTGATGTTCTTGAATGAGGATTGTGATAAGGGTTCGAAAAACTACGACTTCTGTAGTTGGCATTGGTTTCCCCAAGGAAAAGAAGCCCAAAAGATGGGATAAAGAGTCAACGGCAACAGGAAGAGCACGACAAGCAATGGCTTCATGGGCAGATAATGAGAGGAAGTCTGGAGTGAAGTCAGTGCAGGTTGGCATTGCTTGTACTTGAGTAATAGCACCATTATGATCCTTGTTTAGCAAATAGATCTTGAACTGCAGAATTTGAATAGCGAGTATGTATAAAACTATCAATTCAATTAGCTAGTTTTTGCAGATAAGTGAAGCACAAACTGCAACTTTTCAGTTGAGCACGATT
>CM067172.1:21110443-21125443 GCA_034093135.1 Erigeron breviscapus | reverse complement strand
AATTTGAATATCCTCTACGTAATTATATTAATATTGAGTACCATTTTTCATAGTTAAATTTGTAATGTTACACAAAATGTATAAATATTACATTAAATTAATGATCATTCAAATTGTGTGTTTCAATATTTATATTTATATTTATAAACCGTTAGTCAAATGTAAAAATATTATTTATTATCGTGAAGTTATTAATGCGTTTGCATCTTGCTGTAAAAATACGATCAAGCTGAACATTTTAAGTCATTAAAATAATACGGAGTAGTTTTTTATAATTAATGTAATCATCATATATATATATGATAAGCTGATAACTTTAAATGACAAGAACAAATAAATACTATTAGATTAATTTTGATAGATTGACCAAAGATATTTACATATATATATATATATATATATATATATATATATATATATATATATATATATATATATATATATATATATATATATATATATATATATATATATATATATATATATATATATATATATATATATATATATATATATATATATATATATATATATATATATATATATATATATATATATATATATATATATATATATATATATATATATATATATATATATATATATATATATATATATATATATATATATATATATATATATATATATATATATATATATATATATATATATATATATATATATATATATATATATATATATATATATATATATATATATATATATATATATATATATATATATATATATATATATATATATATATATATATATATATATATATATATATATATATATATATATATATATATATATATATATATATATATATATATATATATATATATATATATATATATATATATATATATATATATATATATATATATATATATATATATATATATATATATATATATATATATATATATATATATATATATATATATATATATATATATATATATATATATATATATATATATATATATATATATATATATATATATATATATATATATATATATATATATATATATATATATATATATATATATATATATATATATATATATATATATATATATATATATATATATATATATATATATATATATATATATATATATATATATATATATATATATATATATATATATATATATATATATATATATATATATATATATATATATATATATATATATATATATATATATATATATATATATATATATATATATATATATATATATATATATATATATATATATATATATATATATATATATATATATATATATATATATATATATATATATATATATATATATATATATATATATATATATATATATATATATATATATATATATATATATATATATATATATATATATATATATATATATATATATATATATATATATATATATATATATATATATATATATATATATATATATATATATATATATATATATATATATATATATATATATATATATATATATATATATATATATATATATATATATATATATATATATATATATATATATATATATATATATATATATATATATATATATATATATATATATATATATATATATATATATATATATATATATATATATATATATATATATATATATATATATATATATATATATATATATATATATATATATATATATATATATATATATATATATATATATATATATATATATATATATATATATATATATATATATATATATATATATATATATATATATATATATATATATATATATATATATATATATATATATATATATATATATATATATATATATATATATATATATATATATATATATATATATATATATATATATATATATATATATATATATATATATATATATATATATATATATATATATATGTCTCTTAAAAGTTTATATATTTTTAGATTTCTTAAAAAAAACGCAAATAATAAGACTCAATAAGTAGTAGAAGACGACGACATTATATACTCTACTTTCTTTGGTAAAAAACGTGTACAGATTAGAAATTCATCATGTGCAACAACAACAACAATAAAAATCTAATTAATAGCTCAGTAACTAAAAACTTCTTAACCACTTATTATTACTGATATACAACCAATAATATAAGCAAAACTATTAGTCTATTAGTGAATTAATAAAATGATTAAAATCAATACAAACTACACTCGTTGAATGCCATGATTGGAGATATAATATAACACAATTTCTTAAGAAAATTACTTACAGATAATAATAACTAAATAAATGAATAAATAACATTTGTTTGTTCAGTCGACAATAAAACCTTATCTTGAAAAATCAAAACATTCTTGAACTTTTTCATTGATTGGGACTTCATTTTCTAGCAAAACTTGAACAATACTTGACCTCTCCGGCGATGGAGTGTGAGGTTTTCCGGCCACCTTACCACCACCGAGATCCGGTCTTCTCACCCCACCACCACCAAGATGCCCTCCACTTCATCGCCACCGCCAACTTCAAACCCACCTAAAACTCCAACAATCACATTGTAACACCCCAAGCCGAGGCTCGGAATATCACGGAAATCACATAGCACCAGGTGGAATTACAATAGAACAAACTAAATGCAATTAGAGGATTCAGTGAATCCATACAAACGATAACCAAGTAACGAAATACAACAGGAGCAAGTAAACATCAAGATTACAAATGACAACAAAAGAAGGCTATCAATCCTAAATACAATGCAACATAAGGCAAATGGATCCTTGATCCATATCAGTCCGGTCCGGGTTCAACAGTAAGCAAACAATCAAACTCCACGTCCTGAATAGCCTGGTTACCTGAAAAGTGTACTAAGCATAGTCAACACAAGGTTGGTGAGTTCGTAATAATGGTCCATAAAGAACCAACATCAATAATCACAATATAAGAATAGAGGCTAGACATGACTTACAGTGAGCCTCTACATAACACAACATCGTCCAACAACAAGATTACACAAGACAAGTAAACGTGTAATGAGGAATGCATAAATGATATGAGTATCAATGCAAATGCCAAATGTATGAATAAGCAAGTATGCCTAATCCCAAGCGTGACCTTCAATCACGTATGCAACGATACCCTTCTGCCATCGCTATGGACAAGGCTGTATCTCAAAAACATCGAGTTATATATGTCTATATACTCGGGGTCATGAACTACATCCAAAATGGGTGCATACATCTATGCACCAGGATGCCGGCAAACCCCCTGCCGAGGGTCCAACAATAATGTATGCAATGCTTACAATCAAATGTAAATGCATAAATCATAAACCAACGATCGATATACGATGAATATGAATCCATAATCAATATTCGCCAAACCTGAGCCATCAATCAATAATCGTCAATCATAAACCAATGATCGATATACGATGAATATGAATCCATAATCAATATTCGCCAAACCTGAGCCATCAATCAATAATCGTCAATCATAAACCAATGATCGATATACGATGAATATGAATCCATAATCAATATTCGCCAAACCTGAGCCATCAATCAATAATCGTCAATCATAAACCAACGATCGATATACGATGAATATGAATCCATAATCAATATTCGCCAAACCTGAGCCATCAATCAATAATCGTCAATCATAAACCAACGATCGATATACGATGAATATGAATCCATAATCAATATTCGCCAAACCTGAGCCATCAATCAATAATCGTCAATCATAAACCAATGATCGATATACGATGAATATGAATCCATAATCAATATTCGCCAAACCTGAGCCATCAATCAATAATCGTCAATCATAAACCAATGATCGATATACGATGAATATGAATCCATAATCAATATTCGCCAAACCTGAGCCATCAATCAATAATCGTCAATCATAAACCAACGATCGATATACGATGAATATGAATCCATAATCAATATTCGCCAAACCTGAGCCATCAATCAATAATCGTCAATCATAAACCAACGATCGATATACGATGAATATGAATCCATAATCAATATTCGCCAAACCTGAGCCATCAATCAATAATCGTCAATCATAAACCAACGATCGATATACGATGAATATGAATCCATAATCAATATTCGCCAAACCTGAGCCATCAATCAATAATCGTCAATCATAAACCAAGATCGATATACGATGAATATGAATCCATAATCAATATTCGCCAAACCTGAGCCATCAATCAATAATCGTCAATCATAAACCAACGATCGATATACGATGAATATGAATCCATAATCAATATTCGCCAAACCTGAGCCATCAATCAATAATCGTCAATCATAAACCAATGATCGATATACGATGAATATGAATCCATAATCAATATTCGCCAAACCTGAGCCATCAATCAATAATCGTCAATCATAAACCAATGATCGATATACGATGAATATGAATCCATAATCAATATTCGCCAAACCTGAGCCATCAATCAATAATCGTCAATCATAAACCAACGATCGATATACGATGAATATGAATCCATAATCAATATTCGCCAAACCTGAGCCATCAATCAATAATCGTCAATCATAAACCAATAATCGATATACGATGAATATGAATCCATAATCAATGTTCGACAAAACTAGTCCCTAACGGGCGTCACAAAGGTAACGGCCGTTATCTTCATCACAAGCCAAGTCACTGTAACGGCCATGTGACAGCCGTTACACTATGTAACGGGCGTTACAAGGTGTAACGGCCGTTACATGAAGAAGGACAGCAGCAGCAGCAGATTTTCAAAGCAGAAAACACGAACTTAAACCCTAAATTCAAGAACCAAAAACCCTAATCCGATATTTAAGACTTATGGACTCGTTTTGAATATACATATGACATTTTAGTACTCAATTACACTTGCCCAAACCCTCGTTTCCATCCATAACATCGTCAAACGATCCAAACGATTCAAAACCCTATATAAACCCTATTTGACCCAAATTCCATTACAAGCCGATTTAGGACATGTCAATACTCAAAATGACCAGAAATGCATTACTAAACATAAATAGAAGTAAATGGGATGAATTTGACTTACCAAAACCTTCACCTAGTCTCTAACCCGAATTTGACCCGAAATGGCTAGAAATCTTGCACTTTGAAACCCAAATTTTTGATATGTTGTTAAGATGAGGTTGATGATGAAAACCCCGAACAAAATCTTGCTTAATTCCCAATATATGAGATAGAAATCTAGAGAGAGAGAGATGTGTGTTTGTGTGTGGGTCTTGGAAGAGAAAAGAGAGAGAAAGAGATAGAAAGATAGATAGATAAGAGAATGAAAGGGAGGAGGAAAGGATAAGGAGGAGCATGGGTCAAAAGTGGCTGGTGGGTCATGGACTACCCACGGGCCGACCCGCTTCTCATCATTAGCCAATTTACAATCGATTACGCAATTAAACGCCAAACAAACATATTAACGACTCGACTAACACACCACATTATCATTTAATCACAAAACGACCCAAAACTTCATTAACTTAAATTGTTAGTCCAATTGCGCGTAAAGTCAAACGGTCAAATTTCACGGATGTTACATTATTCCCCCGTTGAAAGAATTTCGTCCCGAAATTCAACAAAACCCTAATTAGCAAATAAATGCGGATACTTAGACTTCCTGTAATCCTTTCGCTCCCAACTGAACTCGGCTCCACGCCCAGCGTTTCCACCTAACCCTATCAATCGTGTAGAGCTTATTCTTGAGTTTCTTGACCCGGCGGTCCAAGATCTCTACCGGTTCTTCAATATAATTCAAATTCGAATCAACCCTAATCTCGTCCATAGGCACATGAGAGGTAGGGTCCGCCAAACACTTGCGTAGGTTGCAATTATGAAACTCATTATGTACACCGCTAAGCTCTCGTGGTAATTCTATTCGATAAGCAATTTTTCCAACCCTCTTCGAGGATCTTGAAAGAACAGTTATACCTCGCTTCACGAATCGGATGACGCCTATCCACTGTGATACTTTCAAACGTACAAAGTCACGCACTTTCAACTCTAACGGTCTCAGCCTCACGCCGGCATACTCCTTACTTAGCATGTGAGCTAGCTGGCTATTTTCTTAGCTTGAGAAGTTGTTCTTGTCATTCCTATTAGAAATCCTAACCCGCTGCTTTGGCTTTCTTTGATTCTTGGTTCGTCCCAGTGGAGAATAACATCTCTACTACTTGGTGCTTCGGTCAGTGACATCCGAATACTCGCGTAACAACCGTCGCTGCACAGGATGGCCGTCATGGTTATAAGTATGTTATCTTCACACGTGATCAAGTCTCAAATCGGTTTGAGTGCCGTCGTTCATTGGGTGGCTCCCTGAATTGGAGTTAAGCGACTTTCTTTATCTGGGAGGACAGAAATCGAGTCTTCGTGCACCTAACCCATTCCTTTCATACTAATGTGCCAGGTTGTCACATTTTACCGACTTCGCCGTATCGTGATCATTTCTTGTCGTCGGCAACTTCATGGCGAAGTCCATTCCAATTCGTTTTTCTTCCAATTTCTCTCCCGTCTTTCACTACATGCTTATTCACGTCTCAGAAGTCTATAAGGGCTTTTACTACGCGCGCGATGTTGGGAAGTTGAGCATAAACGAATTTTAAGTTATCGAGATGGGACAAGCCCGGTAAGTCACCCGGAAGGTCCTCGGGAGACTCAAGATTGACAAGGATGACGTTAGCTTTCAGATTCTTGAGACGGTAGCTCTAAGGACGCCTAAGTTGGAAAAACTTACACGGAACCCTAAGAATCCTACCGTTAGATATTTTACACTAGTAACCCTACCACGCAACTTTAGAACTGTCTTACCCGGTGGCATCCAGATTACACTCACTTTTTCGCCAAGAATCTCTAGATCATCGGCACCAAGTAAATGAGGAGTTTTGTCGCCTTTTAGAGTCGAGATAGATACACGGGGTATTTGAATAAATTTAGTTAGTGAGTCGCTAAACAGTCAAAATTGCAAACATATAATTCCAAAACACACGAACGAATGTAACTCAAAGGAGCAACGCTAGAGTAAACGAGATTCATAGTCGGTTTCGATATCGAATAGTGTAGTAACATAACAACCATTAGGAGGAATGTACCTTAACCAACGTTAGGATCACTTTGGTCTCCTTTGCCCTTCTCTGCAAAAGCTCGGCTACGAAGTTGAACTTGATGGTCTAGTTGGCCACGGCTTTGGTTATAAACGACTATTTGTAGTTGATCGGGAGGAACCGCCACTTGGGCTTGTGGTTCAGTCCATCTAGGACAAGCATCTCTGTAGTGGTCGGGGCTACCACACACAAAACAAACACCTTGATGGCTCCGAGGGTGGTCAGCTTGGGGATAGATGGTTTGAAGGGGTACTACATTCAATGGTGCCACTATCGGTGCTCTACAATTCCCAGCTAAGTGCCCGCGCCGATTACAATTAAAGCAAGTCCCACATTGGTTGGTGGGAGAGTGATGGCGATTACACCTTCCACACAAGGGGTGAGATCCTAAGTAAGTTTTCCTTACCGGCTCTGCTACTTCAGTTTGTTGTCCAATCCATTTTGGACAATCTTTCACGTAGTGTGCACGACTACCACATCCGAAACACTCGCCTTTCTGTTGATTACCTTGGGGAGGGACGACATGAATAGGAGTCACGTTCGTTGGGCCCGTTCTCGGGGCTCTACAATTATTGGACATGTGGCCAACTTGGTTGCAATTAAAACACGCCCGACATTGAAAGTTGATGGGGTGGTGATTGTCACATCCTTTACATGACGGATGAGGTCCTACATAAGCTTTCTTCACCGATCCCCTCGCCGCCCTGGATCTACCCTTATTATGACCATAGGGGTCAAACCTGCCCGCTTTCCTTGCCTCACTAGGTTCTCCGATTTCTTTCCTTTTTGATGAGGCTCTACCCGACACCTTCTCATCGCCCATATTTACTCTAGTTTCACGCGTCTCGTTGTTTCCTTGGAGGCTTGCCGTGACTTGGGCTACGATAGTAGGTATGGCGTTTACCACTGCTTGGGCAATCACGGTTGCTAAATCCGGCTCATCGCTATGGCTAGTCGTATTCCTTCTTGATCTCACCATTTTCTACAAGGTAAGTAACGCGTTGACCCGAAAGTTAGCCTCACAATACTCACATATTAGTCACACAAGTAATTAATGCTCTCATACCATATAACATACTCATTTCATCTCATTAGACTAAGGTAAGAGTGTTAGAATCCTATGAAATTTGTTACTTATTATTTTATCATGTTAAGTTCATTACCATTGGTTATCTTTAATTCATGTAATCATGTCAATACATCATACAATAAAACTAACTTGTTGACTTCATTCCTACAATCGCCCGTCTACTAATACCTTTTACACGTGCATTACCAATTACCTCATAATCCGCATATAATCAAGTTTAACTAGGCCTCATACGTTTTTAAGTTCACATACCATTAAGCAACATATCCCTACTGTTCACCGATTACGATTAACATTATTAGTATTGGAAAATCATTCGTTTATAATACATATGAGTTAGGGTGTTTACACTCTTGATATTCTCTTAGGGCGCATATCAACATATTTATCACGTTGTATCCTAACCGTCTATCAACACGTTTAAGTCAAATTACAACAAAAGCATTTACGATTTCAACTTGACCACTACGGGCCATACATACATACATACATACACATCACACATGCATAACATATATGTTACTAAATCATACTAGTCAACATGTCATTCCACCACTAAATCCAATAATAGTAATAGTTCTAGAGTTTATGATCCGGGGGTTAGCTTCACAGTTTCTCTCATGTTAACCGCCTTATTAGTGAGTGTTTTAACGCCGACACACTACACATGTTCAATGTCTTTTACTAAGTCCAACATATAAATATTCTCAATTAACTGTCATATATCATGTTATCATACCAACATACCCTACGTGTTTCACATTACTACGCTAAGGACAGTATATCAAAGTTCTCAAGTAATCGTTATCTATTATTTTCTCGTGCTAAGTTCACAACAATTTACCATCGTCAAAACCAATTACTCGAATTAAACACATCTCATTACAAGCAACTAAAACAAGTCACTAACACGAGTGATTTAAAGTATAATCCGAATTCGATATGCTCTCTAGTTATTGACCAGGTATGTATACAGGGTGTACCAACGGCTAACCCTCCACCTAATCAACTCCCATTAAGCATATCGGTTCCTTATTATACTCTAAGCCAAGCATGCGCAATCCATGATGTTATTAACCTTTTATAATATTGGGTGACCATAAAAGAGTTGATCGGGTTCTTTTAGGGTTGCCACAATATTATACTAAGTTAATAACATAACTTCATTTTGCTCTAAATCATCAACTAGCACTAATCAATAACAACAATCCATATTAATGACAATCAAATTCAATCAAGGCACACATTAACCACATTATATCCATTCCACATTCATCACATTGAATTCAAGCCATCACATAAGTGGTCTTAACTACGAACTCACAAGGGGATCCACATAATTCACATTGCACACGAATTTCCTAACCATGCATGCTATATGAAGAGTTTTAACTTAAGCCGTAGTCTAGGTCAAACCGCCTAATTCTCTACGACCACGCATGGGCCACCATTCTGTAACACCCCAAGCCGAGGCTCGGAATATCACGGAAATCACATAGCACCAGGTGGAATTACAATAGAACAAACTAAATGCAATTAGAGGATTCAGTGAATCCATACAAACGATAACCAAGTAACGAAATACAACAGGAGCAAGTAAACATCAAGATTACAAATGACAACAAAAGAAGGCTATCAATCCTAAATACAATGCAACATAAGGCAAATGGATCCTTGATCCATATCAGTCCGGTCCGGGTTCAACAGTAAGCAAACAATCAAACTCCACGTCCTGAATAGCCTGGTTACCTGAAAAGTGTACTAAGCATAGTCAACACAAGGTTGGTGAGTTCGTAATAATGGTCCATAAAGAACCAACATCAATAATCACAATATAAGAATAGAGGCTAGACATGACTTACAGTGAGCCTCTACATAACACAACATCGTCCAACAACAAGATTACACAAGACAAGTAAACGTGTAATGAGGAATGCATAAATGATATGAGTATCAATGCAAATGCCAAATGTATGAATAAGCAAGTATGCCTAATCCCAAGCGTGACCTTCAATCACGTATGCAACGATACCCTTCTGCCATCGCTATGGACAAGGCTGTATCTCAAAAACATCGAGTTATATATGTCTATATACTCGGGGTCATGAACTACATCCAAAATGGGTGCATACATCTATGCACCAGGATGCCGGCAAACCCCCTGCCGAGGGTCCAACAATAATGTATGCAATGCTTACAATCAAATGTAAATGCATAAATCATAAACCAACGATCGATATACGATGAATATGAATCCATAATCAATATTCGCCAAACCTGAGCCATCAATCAATAATCGTCAATCATAAACCAATAATCACCATTCATCAACATCAGCCATTAATACTTAACCAAAATATTAACCAAGTCAATCAACATATGATGAACCATACACTAACAATCGATAATCGTCAATCTTAACCCACTAATCAACATTCGACAACTATAAGCCACCAACCACAATTTAAACCAACTATACGTACATATACTTCAGAGGATTCTACTTCCTTCGAGTCTCAGATGCTTATATATAGGGTCACCCGCAGCCTTCCCACCACATCTAAAACCCGACGAAGGCATAACCGACTTTCATGTATGTACATCTATCCTACTATTACTAGATACTTAACAAATATAAACTAAGTCATTCGAACGTGAAAATCATCTCACAATTCAATACTCAAACCAATCTAACCAATCAACGAAAGGAAACATCACACCAATCCAACAACTAAAACAATCAACCAATCAATCAAACAATAAATGCGAGTAAACACACCAGGTTTACACTTTTCAGCCCGGATCTCAAGTGAGTAGGGAGATACGAAACTCACCTTGATCGGCAAAGAAGCTTAAGTCGAGTTAATAAAAGATTAATAACGAGTAATAAGATCCGCACGACCACAACCTATAAATATACATCATAACACCATAATGTCAACTATACAATCTTAACAAGTTGGTTTAGCACAATTAGGTCAAATCGCAACCCTAGACGCCTTTACAACTTAAACGAGCAAGAGCAAGACACTTTGACTCGACACTTTTTGAAATGGGAGAAGTTTCACGCAAAAAGAATGTTACTACAAGAAAATAGACACTCTCACGATTCCAACGATAGGTCATACGTCTAAAACGGACTTACGGTTCAAAAGTTATTGACGTTTGAAAATGTTCGACAAAACTAGTCCCTAACGGGCGTCACAAAGGTAACGGCCGTTATCTTCATCACAAGCCAAGTCACTGTAACGGCCATGTGACAGCCGTTACACTATGTAACGGGCGTTACAAGGTGTAACGGCCGTTATCTTCATCACAAGCCAAGTCACTGTAACGGCCATGTGACAGCCGTTACACTATGTAACGGGCGTTACAAGGTGTAACGGCCGTTATCTTCATCACAAGCCAAGTCACTGTAACGGCCATGTGACAGCCGTTACACTATGTAACGGGCGTTACAAGGTGTAACGGCCGTTATCTTCATCACAAGCCAAGTCACTGTAACGGCCATGTGACAGCCGTTACACTATGTAACGGGCGTTACAAGGTGTAACGGCCGTTATCTTCATCACAAGCCAAGTCACTGTAACGGCCATGTGACAGCCGTTACACTATGTAACGGGCGTTACAAGGTGTAACGGCCGTTATCTTCATCACAAGCCAAGTCACTGTAACGGCCATGTGACAGCCGTTACACTATGTAACGGGCGTTACAAGGTGTAACGGCCGTTATCTTCATCACAAGCCAAGTCACTGTAACGGCCATGTGACAGCCGTTACACTATGTAACGGGCGTTACAAGGTGTAACGGCCGTTATCTTCATCACAAGCCAAGTCACTGTAACGGCCATGTGACAGCCGTTACACTATGTAACGGGCGTTACAAGGTGTAACGGCCGTTATCTTCATCACAAGCCAAGTCACTGTAACGGCCATGTGACAGCCGTTACACTATGTAACGGGCGTTACAAGGTGTAACGGCCGTTATCTTCATCACAAGCCAAGTCACTGTAACGGCCATGTGACAGCCGTTACACTATGTAACGGGCGTTACAAGGTGTAACGGCCGTTATCTTCATCACAAGCCAAGTCACTGTAACGGCCATGTGACAGCCGTTACACTATGTAACGGGCGTTACAAGGTGTAACGGCCGTTATCTTCATCACAAGCCAAGTCACTGTAACGGCCATGTGACAGCCGTTACACTATGTAACGGGCGTTACAAGGTGTAACGGCCGTTATCTTCATCACAAGCCAAGTCACTGTAACGGCCATGTGACAGCCGTTACACTATGTAACGGGCGTTACAAGGTGTAACGGCCGTTATCTTCATCACAAGCCAAGTCACTGTAACGGCCATGTGACAGCCGTTACACTATGTAACGGGCGTTACAAGGTGTAACGGCCGTTATCTTCATCACAAGCCAAGTCACTGTAACGGCCATGTGACAGCCGTTACACTATGTAACGGGCGTTACAAGGTGTAACGGCCGTTATCTTCATCACAAGCCAAGTCACTGTAACGGCCATGTGACAGCCGTTACACTATGTAACGGGCGTTACAAGGTGTAACGGCCGTTATCTTCATCACAAGCCAAGTCACTGTAACGGCCATGTGACAGCCGTTACACTATGTAACGGGCGTTACAAGGTGTAACGGCCGTTATCTTCATCACAAGCCAAGTCACTGTAACGGCCATGTGACAGCCGTTACACTATGTAACGGGCGTTACAAGGTGTAACGGCCGTTACATGAAGAAGGGACAAGAGAATGAAAGGGAGGAGGAAAGGATAAGGAGGGGGGGGGGGGGGGTGGGGGGGGGGGGGGGGGGGGGGGGGGGGGGGGGGGGGGGGGGGGGGGGGGGGGGGGGGGGGGGGGGGGGGGGGGGGGGGGGGGGGGGGGGGGGGGGGGGGGGGGGGGGGGGGGGGGGGGGGGGGGGGGGGGGGGGGGGGGGGGGGGGGGGGGGGGGGGGGGGGGGGGGGGGGGGGGGGGGGGGGGGGGGGGGGGGGGGGGGGGGGGGGGGGGGGGGGGGGGGGGGGGGGGGGGGGGGGGGGGGGGGGGGGGGGGGGGGGGGGGGGGGGGGGGGGGGGGGGGGGGGGGGGGGGGGGGGGGGGGGGGGGGGGGGGGGGGGGGGGGGGGGGGGGGGGGGGGGGGGGGGGGGGGGGGGGGGGGGGGGGGGGGGGGGGGGGGGGGGGGGGGGGGGGGGGGGGGGGGGGGGGGGGGGGGGGGGGGGGGGGGGGGGGGGGGGGGGGGGGGGGGGGGGGGGGGGGGGGGGGGGGGGGGGGGGGGGGGGGGGGGGGGGGGGGGGGGGGGGGGGGGGGGGGGGGGGGGGGGGGGGGGGGGGGGGGGGGGGGGGGGGGGGGGGGGGGGGGGGGGGGGGGGGGGGGGGGGGGGGGGGGGGGGGGGGGGGGGGGGGGGGGGGGGGGGGGGGGGGGGGGGGGGGGGGGGGGGGGGGGGGGGGGGGGGGGGGGGGGGGGGGGGGGGGGGGGGGGGGGGGGGGGGGGGGGGGGGGGGGGGGGGGGGGGGGGGGGGGGGGGGGGGGGGGGGGGGGGGGGGGGGGGGGGGGGGGGGGGGGGGGGGGGGGGGGGGGGGGGGGGGGGGGGGGGGGGGGGGGGGGGGGGGGGGGGGGGGGGGGGGGGGGGGGGGGGGGGGGGGGGGGGGGGGGGGGGGGGGGGGGGGGGGGGGGGGGGGGGGGGGGGGGGGGGGGGGGGGGGGGGGGGGGGGGGGGGGGGGGGGGGGGGGGGGGGGGGGGGGGGGGGGGGGGGGGGGGGGGGGGGGGGGGGGGGGGGGGGGGGGGGGGGGGGGGGGGGGGGGGGGGGGGGGGGGGGGGGGGGGGGGGGGGGGGGGGGGGGGGGGGGGGGGGGGGGGGGGGGGGGGGGGGGGGGGGGGGGGGGGGGGGGGGGGGGGGGGGGGGGGGGGGGGGGGGGGGGGGGGGGGGGGGGGGGGGGGGGGGGGGGGGGGGGGGGGGGGGGGGGGGGGGGGGGGGGGGGGGGGGGGGGGGGGGGGGGGGGGGGGGGGGGGGGGGGGGGGGGGGGGGGGGGGGGGGGGGGGGGGGGGGGGGGGGGGGGGGGGGGGGGGGGGGGGGGGGGGGGGGGGGGGGGGGGGGGGGGGGGGGGGGGGGGGGGGGGGGGGGGGGGGGGGGGGGGGGGGGGGGGGGGGGGGGGGGGGGGGGGGGGGGGGGGGGGGGGGGGGGGGGGGGGGGGGGGGGGGGGGGGGGGGGGGGGGGGGGGGGGGGGGGGGGGGGGGGGGGGGGGGGGGGGGGGGGGGGGGGGGGGGGGGGGGGGGGGGGGGGGGGGGGGGGGGGGGGGGGGGGGGGGGGGGGGGGGGGGGGGGGGGGGGGGGGGGGGGGGGGGGGGGGGGGGGGGGGGGGGGGGGGGGGGGGGGGGGGGGGGGGGGGGGGGGGGGGGGGGGGGGGGGGGGGGGGGGGGGGGGGGGGGGGGGGGGGGGGGGGGGGGGGGGGGGGGGGGGGGGGGGGGGGGGGGGGGGGGGGGGGGGGGGGGGGGGGGGGGGGGGGGGGGGGGGGGGGGGGGGGGGGGGGGGGGGGGGGGGGGGGGGGGGGGGGGGGGGGGGGGGGGGGGGGGGGGGGGGGGGGGGGGGGGGGGGGGGGGGGGGGGGGGGGGGGGGGGGGGGGGGGGGGGGGGGGGGGGGGGGGGGGGGGGGGGGGGGGGGGGGGGGGGGGGGGGGGGGGGGGGGGGGGGGGGGGGGGGGGGGGGGGGGGGGGGGGGGGGGGGGGGGGGGGGGGG
>CM067172.1:21095443-21105443 GCA_034093135.1 Erigeron breviscapus | reverse complement strand
AAAGTTTGGTACCATTGCCTACAAGTTTAGTGCAGATAAGGAGCCTGGTACTGGTATCCGGTTGCGAAATAGTGGCCATGGTTAGGAATCATGTTGTAAGCCGGGGTTCCCATGTAATTAATGGGAATGTGGTTATCAGCTAGACCAGGGTAGGCATAGGGTGCAAACTTATCTGTCATTCTAGGGTAGTAGTTCGTGTCAGCAACTTATATGTCATTTGCTCCGGGTCTTTTGGGCTGAGGTTTTGCAACTTCTGTGGCTGTTTTTTGTCAGCCTTTGCTTTCTCAAGCTGAAGGATCCTTTTTTGAAGTGAGGCCAATGGGTACTGACTTTCAAGCTTGTGCTATTCAATACACTTGACGACGGTTTTAACGCATATAGTTCTCTCTCAGGGACACCATTCTAGATTTAGAGAAGTTCAACATATAAACTTGAAGTGGTTATGCATATTATCATATTTGTCATAGTGAGAAGATGTGGCAATTTTTACCCATTTATTCAGGGAGGAGGCTGATTGTTACATTATTCCGTCTCTAACTAGACACATGGATTAAGCTAAATGACTTCCAAGAAACGAAAATCATGTCAAAATGGGTCAATCTGGTTGAAAGTCATCTGAAATGTGTTTATACGTATAAATTAAAACTGTTAATATCTCTTTATTGGAAAGACTAATTACAAAGTTTAATAATATATGTAACACATTCATCTCTATCTCTAAATATATATAAATGAAAAATCTTAATTCTAAAATAGAAAAGTTTAGAACCTTAAATGAGGTTTAAGTTTTAATGAGAACCATTAAATCAAATTGATGATGTCATATACCATATTTAACTTTTATAGAATTAATTTTAATTTAATAAATTTACATGTGGTCATTAATTATGAAAAGTAATTCCTACATTTTGTAATTATAAAAAGTAATTATTTTAATGATATAATTATGAAAAATAATTCCTAAATCCATATTACACTTTTTCAAATCACTTTTTTGATTTTTTTACATTGTACTATTTTCTTTTGTTTTATGTCGTACATTTTATTAAATTATGAGTTTATTGGATTTTTATCATATAACGTAATAAATATTGGTTATAAGTATTTAATTTTACATCGTTAGTATCTTATGATATTTAGATAAAAGATATTACCGATATGTACACGGTGCATAAATTAATCAAAAAAATAAAAGATTGTATAAATGACAACATCACCATTTTCAACATCTTTTATCTATGTTTATAAATTACGATATTATAAAAGTTTATTTAGCATGTCATTAAGTATCCCTCATATATAAAAAAATTAGTAAGTAATATTTAAATTTAACTTTATATCGTCACAAAAGTACATAGTTCTAGGAGCCGTTTGGTATGCATATATATTGGTATAGGTTTGGGTTTAAGGTTTGGGTATATTGATATATTTTGGTATAGGGTTTGGGTTTAGGATTTGGGTATATTATATATTTTGGTATAGGGTTTGGGTTTAAGGTTTGGGTATATTGATATATTTTGGTATAGGGTTTGGGTTTAAGGTTTGGGTATATTGATATATTTTGGTATAGGTTTGGGTTTAAGGTTTGGGTATATATATATTGGTATAGGTTTGGGTTTAAGGTTTGGGTATATTCATATATATTGGTATAGGTTTGGGTTTAAGGTTTGGGTATATTGATATATTTTGGTATAGGGTTTGGGTTTAGGATTTGAATTCACACCTTTAAAACCCATGAATTTGTGAAAGAAAGTCACTACTCCTGGTAGTTTTCTGACTTCCCACCTGTGTGAGAGACCTTATTATGACTTATTTTATTTGGTTGGTTTTGGCTATCTTTGTGTATCGTGTTAAATCTTAAAAATTATTTATCGAATGCATTTTAGTTACCCTATGTAATTTTCTTGTACGCGTATACTTATTCATTGCATCCTGAATTTTCCCCCTTAGTTGGGGTATGACAGGTTCTGTTTCAAAAATTATGTACGTAGGTGTATGGTTAAGTGGACCGCTCTCATAGGAGTCCTAAGCCTGATCTAAAGTTTATGTGTGTGCGCGCACGCATGCGCTACTACTCCTTGTATCTTTTCTTATAAAGACACAAGTGTGTGAAGGGTGGTCATCATGGGCGAAAAGAAAAATTTGTACCGATGGGAAAGTTTTCATGCTAAGTGGTGCTTCTAAGAAAATGAAGAATTTGTAAAACTAGGAAGACCGGTGTTGAGCACACTGGTGTTGTCCATCATCAAAAACTGGTGTCTCCAACACCGCTCTTCACATATGTGGCTAAGTTTTTAAATTTTAAACCCGGTTGTTGAAAGACTTAAATAAACAATTAATGCCCCAACTTACTATCCTGACAAACTATTCATGACATGCAATTATTTAATGCAAAATCTGACTTTCATTGTTTTAAACGACAAAGATATAAATAAACATGCAAAAATTGAATGGATGTATGACAATGATATGAATGTTACACTTGCCAACTACCTAAATCACCACTCTTCACAAGATTTTTCTATTTTTATTTAATGCATACAATTTGTGAGTTCATGTATATACTTTTAGCTGTTTTAAACATTTTGTAACACCCGTCAACATTTTAAAAACTAGTTTATTAGTTTAACCGAATTTTTTCCCGCGACCAGTTGGTAGGTTCAACTGAAGTCAAGCCTGAAATAATTAAGATCTAGTGTTATTTACAACCTTCAATACATAGTGTATAATATTTGGAGCTTGGTTGGTTTGGAATATTAAATAGTGTACAGAAGCTTGGTTGGTTTGGAATAATAAATATATGTACTGGATATAGTAATAATGTAACATCCGCGAGTTTTGACCCGTTGACTTCACGTGTAATGTGACTAACAATTTAAGTTAATGAATAATTTGGGTCGTTTTATGATTAAATGACTATGTGGTATGTTCGTCGGGTCGATAATACGTTTAATCGGTGTTTAAATGCCTAACATTTTGTAATTTGGCTTGGGAAAAGAAGCGGGTCGGCCCGTGGGTAGTCCACGACCCACCAGCCACCCAAGACCCAATCTCCCCCCCCCCTTCTCCCCCTCCCCCCCCCCCCCCCCCCCCCCCCCCCCCCCCCCCCCCCCCCCCCCCCCCCCCCCCCCCCCCCCCCCCCCCCCCCCCCCCCCCCCCCCCCCCCCCCCCCCCCCCCCCCCCCCCCCCCCCCCCCCCCCCCCCCCCCCCCCCCCCCCCCCCCCCCCCCCCCCCCCCCCCCCCCCCCCCCCCCCCCCCCCCCCCCCCCCCCCCCCCCCCCCCCCCCCCCCCCCCCCCCCCCCCCCCCCCCCCCCCCCCCCCCCCCCCCCCCCCCCCCCCCCCCCCCCCCCCCCCCCCCCCCCCCCCCCCCCCCCCCCCCCCCCCCCCCCCCCCCCCCCCCCCCCCCCCCCCCCCCCCCCCCCCCCCCCCCCCCCCCCCCCCCCCCCCCCCCCCCCCCCCCCCCCCCCCCCCCCCCCCCCCCCCCCCCCCCCCCCCCCCCCCCCCCCCCCCCCCCCCCCCCCCCCCCCCCCCCCCCCCCCCCCCCCCCCCCCCCCCCCCCCCCCCCCCCCCCCCCCCCCCCCCCCCCCCCCCCCCCCCCCCCCCCCCCCCCCCCCCCCCCCCCCCCCCCCCCCCCCCCCCCCCCCCCCCCCCCCCCCCCCCCCCCCCCCCCCCCCCCCCCCCCCCCCCCCCCCCCCCCCCCCCCCCCCATAGTGTACAATATTTGGAGCTTGGTTGGTTTGGAATATTAAATAGTGTACAGAAGCTTGGTTGGTTTGGAATATTAAATAGTGTACAAAGCTTGGTTGGTTTGGAATAATTAAGATCTAGTGTTATTTACAACCTTCAATACATAGTGTATAATATTTGGAGCTTGGTTGGTTTGGAATAATAAAGATCTAGTGTTATTTACAACCTTCAATACATAGTGTACAATATTTGGAGCTTGGTTGGTTTGGAATATTAAATAGTGTACAGAAGCTTGGTTGGTTTGGAATAATAAATATATGTACTGGATATAGTAATAATGTAACATCCGCGAGTTTTGACCCGTTGACTTCACGTGTAATAGTGTACAGAAGCTTGGTTGGTTTGGAATATTAAATAGTGTACAGAAGCTTGGTTGGTTTGGAATATTAAATAGTGTACAGAAGCTTGGTTGGTTTGGAATATGAAATAATTAAGATCTAGTGTTATTTACAACCTTCAATACATAGTGTACAATATTTGGAGCTTGGTTGGTTTGGAATATTAAATAGTGTACAGAAGCTTGGTTGGTTTGGAATAATAAATATCTAGTGTTATTTACAACCTTCAATACATAGTGTACAATATTTGGAGCTTGGTTGGTTTGGAATATTAAATAGTGTACAGAAGCTTGGTTGGTTTGGAATAATAAATATATGTACTGGATATAGTAATAATGTAACATCCGCGAGTTTTGACCCGTTGACTTCACGTGTAATAGTGTACAGAAGCTTGGTTGGTTTGGAATATTAAATAGTGTACAGAAGCTTGGTTGGTTTGGAATATTAAATAGTGTACAGAAGCTTGGTTGGTTTGGAATATTAAATAGTGTACAGAAGCTTGGTTGGTTTGGAATATTAAATAGTGTACAGAAGCTTGGTTGGTTTGGAATATTAAATAGTGTACAGAAGCTTGGTTGGTTTGGAATATTAAATAGTGTACAGAAGCTTGGTTGGTTTGGAATATTAAATAGTGTACAGAAGCTTGGTTGGTTTGGAATATTAAATAGTGTACAGAAGCTTGGTTGGTTTGGAATATTAAATAGTGTACAGAAGCTTGGTTGGTTTGGAATATTAAATAGTGTACAGAAGCTTGGTTGGTTTGGAATATTAAATAGTGTACAGAAGCTTGGTTGGTTTGGAATATTAAATAGTGTACAGAAGCTTGGTTGGTTTGGAATATTAAATAGTGTACAGAAGCTTGGTTGGTTTGGAATATTAAATAGTGTACAGAAGCTTGGTTGGTTTGGAATATTAAATAGTGTACAGAAGCTTGGTTGGTTTGGAATATTAAATAGTGTACAGAAGCTTGGTTGGTTTGGAATATTAAATAGTGTACAGAAGCTTGGTTGGTTTGGAATATTAAATAGTGTACAGAAGCTTGGTTGGTTTGGAATATTAAATAGTGTACAGAAGCTTGGTTGGTTTGGAATATTAAATAGTGTACAGAAGCTTGGTTGGTTTGGAATATTAAATAGTGTACAGAAGCTTGGTTGGTTTGGAATATTAAATAGTGTACAGAAGCTTGGTTGGTTTGGAATATTAAATAGTGTACAGAAGCTTGGTTGGTTTGGAATATTAAATAGTGTACAGAAGCTTGGTTGGTTTGGAATATTAAATAGTGTACAGAAGCTTGGTTGGTTTGGAATATTAAATAGTGTACAGAAGCTTGGTTGGTTTGGAATATTAAATAGTGTACAGAAGCTTGGTTGGTTTGGAATATTAAATAGTGTACAGAAGCTTGGTTGGTTTGGAATATTAAATAGTGTACAGAAGCTTGGTTGGTTTGGAATATTAAATAGTGTACAGAAGCTTGGTTGGTTTGGAATATTAAATAGTGTACAGAAGCTTGGTTGGTTTGGAATATTAAATAGTGTACAGAAGCTTGGTTGGTTTGGAATATTAAATAGTGTACAGAAGCTTGGACTGGGTTTGGCTATTTGTGCGAGCTTGGACTGGGTTCCCTGATCGTTTTGTGCGTCGCACACCCTCTTTGGTGCGCCGCACCTGGCTTGGTGCGCCGCACCTCATCAATGGTGCGCCGCACCTTTCCTCCAGGGCAGCAAAACCTGTTGTAGTTTGAAAGGTCGTAACTTTTGATCCGTAAGTCCAAATAAGTCGTGTGACCTATCATTGGAATCGTAAGAGAGTCTAGTTTTCATTAGTAACACTCCTTTTGTATGAATCTTTTTTCATTTCTAAAAAGGTCGAGTCGAATGCGTCTTGTTCCTACTCGTTTAAGTTGTAAAGGCGGTTAGGGTTTGTGACTTGACCTAATTGTGCTAAACCAACTTGTTTATGATTGTAGAGTTGACATTATGGTATTATGATGTATAATTATAGGTTGTGGACGTGTGGACCCTGTTACTCGGTCGTAATCTTATTCTAGCTTCTTTGCCGGGCAAGGTGAGTTTCGTATCTCCCTACTCGCTTGAGATTCGGGCTGAAAAGTGTAAACCTGGTGTGTTTACTTGCATTTATTGATTGATTGATTGATTGATTGATTGATTGATTGATTGTTTTAGTTGTTGGATTGGTGTGATGTTTCCTTTGTTGATTGATTGATTGATTGATTGATTGATTGATTGGTTGATTGTTGATTGACTTGTTGTTGTTGATTGGTTGATTGTTATTGATTGAGATTGGTTAAATTGGTTCGATTGATTGATTGATTGATTGATTGATTGATTGATTGATTGATTGATTGATTGATTGATTGATTGATTGATTGATTGATTGATTGATTGATTGATTGATTGATTGATTGATTGATTGATTGATTGATTGATTGATTGATTGATTGATTGATTGATTGATTGATTGATTGATTGATTGATTGATTGATTGATTGATTGATTGATTGATTGATTGATTGATTGATTGATTGATTGATTGATTGATTGATTGATTGATTGATTGATTGATTGATTGATTGATTGATTGATTGATTGATTGATTGATTGATTGATTGATTGATTGATTGATTGATTGATTGATTGATTGATTGATTGATTGATTGATTGATTGATTGATTGATTGATTGATTGATTGATTGATTGATTGATTGATTGATTGATTGATTGATTGATTGATTGATTGATTGATTGATTGATTGTTTGATTGATTGATTGTTTGATTGATTGATTGTTTGATTGATTGTTTTAGTTGTTGGATTGGTGTGATGGTTCCTGACGTGAGATTGGTTAAATTGGTTCGATTGATTGATTGATTGATTGATTGATTGATTGATTGATTGATTGATTGATTGATTGATTGATTGATTGATTGATTGATTGATTGATTGATTGATTGATTGATTGATTGATTGATTGATTGATTGATTGATTGATTGATTGATTGATTGATTGATTGATTGATTGATTGATTGATTGATTGATTGATTGATTGATTGATTGATTGATTGATTGATTGATTGATTGATTGATTGATTGATTGATTGATTGATTGATTGATTGATTGATTGATTGATTGATTGATTGATTGATTGATTGATTGATTGATTGATTGATTGATTGATTGATTGATTGATTGATTGATTGATTGATTGATTGATTGATTGATTGATTGATTGATTGATTGATTGATTGATTGATTGATTGATTGATTGATTGATTGATTGATTGATTGATTGATTGATTGATTGATTGATTGATTGATTGATTGATTGATTGATTGATTGATTGATTGATTGATTGATTGATTGATTGATTGATTGATTGATTGATTGATTGATTGATTGATTGATTGATTGATTGATTGATTGATTGATTGATTGATTGATTGATTGATTGATTGATTGATTGATTGATTGATTGATTGATTGATTGATTGATTGATTGATTGATTGATTGATTGATTGATTGATTGATTGATTGATTGATTGATTGATTGATTGATTGATTGATTGATCGAAGCATAGAATCCTCTGAAGTATATGTACGTATAGTTGGTTTGAATTGTGGTTAATGGCTTATGGTTGTCGAATGTTGATTATTGGGTTAAGATTGACGATTATCGATTGTTAGTTTATGGTTCATCATATGTTGATTGACTTGGGTTATGTTTTGGCGAAGTATTAATGGCTGATGTCGATGAGTGGTGATTATCGGTTTATGATTGACGATTATTGATTGATGACTCAGGTCTGGAGAATATTGATTATTGATTCATATTCATCGTATATCGGTTGTTGGTTTACGATTTATGCATTTACATTTGATTGTAAGCATTGCATACATTATTGATGGACCCTCGGCAGGGGATTTGCCGGCATCCTGGTGCATAGATGTATGCACCCATTTTGGATGTAGTCTTGACCCCGAGTATATAGACATATATATCTCGATGATTTTGAGATACAGCCTTGTCCATTGCGATGGCAGAAGGGTATCGTTGCATACGTGATTGAAGGTCACGCTTAGGATAGGCATGTTTGCTTATTCATACATTTGGCACTTACATTGATTCGCATATCATTTGTGCAATCTCATTACACATTTTCTTGTCTTGTGTAATCTTGTTGTTGGGCGATGTTGTGTTATGTAGAGGCTCACTGTAAGTCATGTCTAGCCTCTATTCTTATATGTCGATTATTGATGTTGGTTCTTTACGAACCATTACTACGAACTCACCAACCTTGTGTTGACTATGCTTAGTACACTTTTCAGGTATCCAAGTTATTCCAAGGCATGGAGTTTGACTGATTTGTTTAGCTTGCTGTTGAACCCGGACTTGGACTTATATGGATCAAGGATCCATTTGCCTTCTTTTGCATTGTACTTAGAACCGTTAACCTTCTGTTGATGCTCTGTTGTAATTCCTGTTGACGACTTGTGCCTTATGCATTTTGTTACTTGTTTATCATTTTGTATGGATTCACTGAATCCTCTAATTGCATTTAGTTTGTTCTATTGTAATTCCACCTGGTGCTATGTGATTTCCGTGATATTCCGAGCCTCGGCTTGGGGTGTTACAAATAATGTCCCCTCACTCCTTTTTTTTTTTTAAAGATCGAGAGTATTCTATTGTCTCTTTCATTGTCTTCTTTATTTCCAAGAACCTTTTTTTTCTTTCAAGGTCAGGTGATTTCAAACAACTCAATATTCATCAACTTTTAGGCTAAAATCCGGCCGAATACAACCAAAATTCAAAAATATACCCATAAAACATTTTCTTTTCTCTCTCTCTATATATAAAAATACCCAAAAACTCAAAAAATCATATCCACATATATTATTACACACATTATCGTGGTGGTGGTGGTCGAAGTAGCGAATGGGAGAGAAGTGTGGTGGATGGCGGTGCTATAAATATTACAATTTTAGTCGGTGGTTGGCCGAGATATAGGGGTGGTGGCTGGGTGAGAGTGTGTTGGCCAGAAGTGGTGGTTGGGCGGTAGGTTTGTGATGCTATAGTGTTGGCTAGTGGTGGTTGGGCAATCGTTATGATCTACATCCTACTTTGCTGTCCTTAACTTATTATCTAATCAAATTTTTTTAAAAAAGTCTTAGTCAACTGTCAGTTTGGCATACCCAGCTCAACCGATTTTACTGGCGGCTAAATTTTTATCCAGTAGTTTTCTTTATAACCGTTGTTACTTATACTGGTCGACTAACAAACCGGCGGTTTGAACCGGTTTATAAAACACTGACACCCGTCACAAAAGTCAAATGGTCAATGTCAAGTCAAACATGACCTTCTTGTCAAAGATTGACAAGATATACATTTTGACTACTTGTTGTCTTTAGAAATGGACATACATATATATTGTCCTATACCTAAATAGAACCCTTTACATAGACAACTTTTTTTTTCTTTCTAAAATGGTAAAAGATTTGTGTTTTATGATTTTACTTGATTAAAATAATATGACGTGAGGGGTTATATCTTATGTCCAAAAATAAAATAAAAGAAAGATAGGGGACAATAAAGTAAGTGTATTACCGAAAATGATTTTCTAAAGTTATTTCCAATTTTATTAGTAAAGTTAAGGATTTTGTCCTTTTAGTTAAAATCAATGGTCAAGATTTATAGATATTTTTTTAATCTTGACCCTTAATTTTAATTCAAGGGTCAAGATGTCTCCAAATTTACTAGTAAAGTTGGAAACAACTTTAACCATCCTCATCCGTGTATTACACATATACTACACACATAAAACACCATTTTCTTACAAACTTTCTTATCTTTTCTCTCTCACTCTTTTTGATATATCTTTTTGATATATACATAGACAA